>JBBPCY010000136.1:20686560-20697485 GCA_037974405.1 Brachyalestes nurse | reverse complement strand
TCTCTCTCTCTCTCTCTCTCTGTCTCTCTCTCTGTCTCTCTCTCTGTCTCTCTCTCTCTCTCTCTGTCTCTCTCTCTCACTATCTCTCTGTCTCTCTCTCTCTCTGTCTCTCTCTCTCACTATCTCTCTCTTTCTCTCTCTCTCTCTCTCTCTCTGTCTCTCTCTCTCTCTCTCTCTCTCTCACTATCTCTCTATCTCTCTCTCACTATGTCTCTCTCTCACTGTCTCTCTCTCTCTCTCTCACTGTCTCTCTCTCACTGTCTCTCTCTCACTGTCTCTCTCTCTATATATATATATATATATATTAGACATCTGACAAAGTTTTATCTAGAACCCATTTAACTGAGCAGTATACATTTTTAAAATCTAATATTAGAATGTACACTAATAATATTAATACAGTAAATAGTGCTTTTTTCTGCGTGTCTCTGCTTTTTATCGTTTCTAGACCTTCTCATGGAAGCCCAGTATTACACGGTAGTTCTCATAAAATACCTCAAACACCCGATTCAGTTCAATTAGATGAGGCTGGGGGAACCGAACCTGTGTTCTTCCAACCAGCTCATAAAACTGAAGGACTTTTTACAAACAAAACAAACCTGGATATTATTTAAAGCTTTCTTGTTTGGTTGTACTTGTTCTCGTGTTAACTTGTATATTGGCTGATTCACTGCTCAGACAAATGGCTTTAAACTGTTTGGACAAGAGCCTATGAATTTTGCACAGTACTGTACAAACACACACACACACAAAAACACACACACACACACACACACACAAAAGATAGGCTTTAAAAAGACTAAAGAAATAGTTGGCAAAAAAAAATCTAAGTAATTTTCTTTTTATCTGAAGCTACTAAGTTAATACTCTTTTAACTCTTCCCTATGAACACATCCTGAAAACTTCTCTCAACCCACTCAGACCACACCCAGCTCTTCATTAAAGTGGAGCAGACGTGGTTTAAGACATTGTGTGACTTACTGGGACACAGCAGGACTTCCTCACTCACAGTAACTCACACTGTGTCAGAAACCACCAGCCATTTCTGAAATGGTTATGGATTCGCAGCCTGACGCCTGAGACGTTGCTCTACCAGAGTTCTGTGAAGCTTTTGGCTCTAAAACGAAACCCGTTCATGGTGGAGGGATACATGCAGGGCGTAATGAGGCCAAATAGTCCCCAAAGAAAAATGAATTCGTTCAGATGGAGAATAAAACGGCTGGATCTGTCTTAGAGACGTCTGGCTCCACTCACCTCCACGATCAGTTTCTCTATAACAAACCATTTCACACCAAACCCACTTATTTACAGAAATCCTGACATTTTGGAGGAATTTCCCTTAAAAGAGTAGAAATATACACTTTGTTGGGTTGCCGTTAAAGGGGTTAATATAATGTTTATTACATAAGAATCAACCCTAAATCAAACCCATTCATGCATCCACTCTGTTTCTCTGTTACACACACACACACACACACACACACACACACACACACACACACACATGCCATCCCACATCACATTCACACTCTTCTAACAGTGCTGTGCATGTAATTCCTAGAAGGCCTAAGTGGCATGGAGACACTGCACCTCTGTATCAAACACACCAAAACACACGCACACACACACACACACACACACACCACAAAAACAGGCCTGTAACACACAGAGCACGTCTTACACACCCTATACTGTCCACAGACCCGACACGGGACCTGAAACAGGCTTCGGAGGCCCAAGCGCAGCTCTGCAGTGTGCCGGCTCTCTGAAAGGCGGCGGAATCAGAAGGCAGGAGCGGTAACGCGGTGGAACGTGTGTGTGCTAAGTGTTTCAGATCCCGTCACTGTGGACGCGCGGCAGATGTCTCAATTCGGGAGTTTGGTCACACATAGAGAAGCACAGCTGCCTCCCGCTAATCCATTGGACCCACTGCACGTGCATGACTAAAAGAGGAAGAGGAGACCATCTCCGTTTCAGAGAGAGAGAGAGAGAGAGAGAGAGAGAGACAGAATCAGAGACAGAGAGAAAGAGAGAGAATCAGGGAGAGAGAGAGAGAGAGAATCAGAGAGAGAAAGAGAGAGAATCCGGGAGAGAGAGAGAGAGAATCAGGGAGAGAGAGAGAGAGAGAATCAGAGAGAAAGAGAGAGAATCAGGGACAGAGAGAGAGAGAGAATCAGAGAGAAAGAGAGAGAATCAGAGAGAGAAAGAGAGAGAATCGGGGAGAGAGAGAGAGAGAATCAGGGAGAGAGAGAGAGAGAATCAGAGAGAAAGAGAGAGAATCAGGGAGAGAGAGAGAGAGAATCAGAGAGAAAGAGAGAGAATCAGAGAGAGAGAGAGAGAGAGAATCAGGGAGAGAAAGAGAGAGAATCAGGGAGAGAAAGAGAGAGAATCAGGGAGAGAAAGAGAAAGAATCAGAGAGAGAGAGAATCAGAGAGAGAGAGAATCAGAGAGAGAGAGAGAGAGAGAGATTAAACTGTAGGGCCCCTTCACTCTGTCTCTGAACGATAAGGGTTCAGGCCTCGCTCGCCCGTCTCACCCGTCCCCTCTCCTTCAGCTCTCCTCGGCAGGCCGCCGGTGATTGGCAGAGAAGTTAAGTGCCATTTGACACCTGAGAGGGTGAAAATTTGTACGAGTGGGCCGTAATGAATTGGAGATGTCGACGCAATTAAAATCACTGTTAATTTCTCTAGGGAGATAGGCCCCCCCACCCAAAGCCCATGAATCATAGCATAGAGGGAGGAATGGGGGGGTGCTGGGGAGGGGGGGGTGGATGAAGAATGAGTCATCGACTTTCCTGGATAGCTGGAACACCCCCCCACCACACACACACACACACACACACACACACACTTGCATATATATATGGAAATGAAAAGATGGAGAAGGATGGAGGATGACAGGTCCTGTCAGTTGCTGAGCATATTTGATTAGGAGATGTAACGTTCCACCCTCTATTCCCTGCCTTTCATTATAAGCATATTACACGTTCGCATTGGATATTTGGCATTGTCTTCAGATATGATCACAGTTCTCATAATATCCTCATCAGTCCCTTTATAAGTGCGCTAATAGAGCGGATGCATTGCTTCAGAAAGTGAAGATGTGTAAAATCCTGTCCATCAGACTCTGCTTACATTACACTGGAGCATGAGGCTGAAAGCTGCTGCTACTGCGGGGCACTCAGAGGGTCGGCTGGGTGAAGCGACAGTGGAGTAGAGCAACCTCTGGAAGGCCCAGCCAGAGCAGGATTCATGCTAGATGAAGATCTGTCTTCCTCACTGCAGGTCGACCAGATCTCCAGAACATGCAGAGACCTTCTCTACAACATCAGAGGAATCCGATCCTTCCTCACCAAGAAAGCTATGCAGATAACAAAACCTCTTCAGCTGATTCAGAACGCAGCTGTGAGGTCAGTCTTCAACGTTCCAAAGTTCTCACACACCACACCTTTACTAAGGAACCTTCTCTGGCTCCCTGTGGCCACTCGCATTCAGTTCAAAACCTCAACACTCGCCTTCAAGGCCAAGAAGGGACTTGCACCCCCATAGATATCAACAATAATCAAACAACATTTACTTCTCGTCCTCTCAGAGCTTCAAGCACTGCTCAGAGGAAGAGGAAGACCTGCATCAAGACTCTTCTCAGTCTCGGCCCCCTAGTGGTGGAAAGACCCGCCTCTTTCAGGAGAACCTTGACGGAGAACCCCAACCCCTCCAAAAGTTCTCCATGCCTTCCTTACTTTGTGACTTTTCTTTGCCTGGAGTTGTTTAGGTGTATCTGAGCCTGCAGGAACTCGGCTGAATAGCGGGCGTTGATTTACGTTTAGCTTTACAGGTTTGAGGAACAGATGTGGATAAGAGCGTCAGTTAAATGCTGTAAATGTAAATGTAAATGTAAATGTAAATGTAAATGTAAATGTAAATGTAGAAGCCGGGTGATTTACTGTAGCTCTTCATTGATGTTATGACTCTTTTCCTCTAGTCACCCCTTTGGAAACGCAGAACTAGAGAATGTGAACTTCAGCTGTTACACTTTAATTGTTCTCTTCATGCACGGGTTCGAATCCTATCCTTGTTTATTTTGAGGCGACTGTCCGCTGCTTTACTTGGTAAATGGGTTAAATTTAGAGAAAGAATTTCTCACCGTGTTCACGTGGGACTCTAAGGGGCCACTTTACATCACAGAAAGTCATATCACTGCTGTTGGTGTGTGTTCTCTCAAACAACAGAGCAGCAAAGTAAATGCAGTTCCAGTAACTTTATCTAAAAGAATAAATGCTGTAAAATATTCTTTTAACAGGTTATAAGAGCATAGCCTTAATTTAAGTGTCAGCCTCACTGTTTTGTGGTTACAGTTTGGGTATCTGTGTACCAGGCTACGCCTGTCATGCACCAGCCACTACCTCTCAGCTGGGAACAGTAACCATACAGCTTCAGTAAGGAAGCCTTCAAAAGAAAGACGCTGGGGTATTATGGGAAATGTAGTGTCTTAACTGAATTTTACTGTAATGTAAACTTGTAGCTGCCAGTTTAGCACTGTGTAGGCCTCATGGCTAAATCATGACACTTGCCTCAAACCAAGTAGTTGTTAAGTAAAGTAAAGTAAAGTGGCCCCTTATAGTCACGTGTGAACACACCACAGTACACAAACTCTGAAATTCTTTCACTACATTTAACCCATTTAACCCATTCACTAAGTGAAGCACCCGGGGATCAGTGTGTGGGGACAGTACCTTGCTCAAGGGAACCTCAGTGAAGACACTAGCAGCCCTGGGATTCGAACCCACAACCTTCTGGCCGCAGGGGCAACTCCCTAACTCGAGCTGCCTCAAGCCTTACACATGCAGTTTTCTTAAAAAGCCTTAATAGGTTATTTAATAGGTTATTTAATAGGTTATTTAATAGCCTAAATAGCCTTAAATAGGTTTTCTCAAGTAGCGGTACGTTTGTAGTTTTTGACACTATATGATATATTGTTGTCTCTAAAAATAGCTAAAAATCAGATATTGAGGGTGTGTTCACACCGTTTCAGCCCTTAAAGCGAACTCAGATTATTCAGCATTTTTTGTGTATATGTGAACACGGCAAGCGAACTCAGACGCTCTGAAATGAACCGAACTGAGACACATCGGGAGTCGGTCTCAATCCGGTTCGCTTCATGAACACAAATCGCTCCGGGTTTCCCTCTAGGCTTGCCGTAGGTAGATCACATGGTACAGCCCAGGGAAACAGACAAGATAATAAAGAAATAAACTAAAAAATACAAATGAATAAATTATAATAAAAAATAAAACCCAATAAATAAATGGATAAATGTATAAAGGGGACCTATAGATTCTTATCAAGATCAAGTTTCTCTAGCACTCTTGCTCTCCATCAGTTTCAGTGAAGAACAATAGTAGCAGAGATCTTAGGGGAAAATGTAGAAGTTTGGTGGAGCTTTTAACCGTCTTCTCTTATTTAGGAGAACATTCCCAGTAATGGTGAATGTGAAGGAACAGCGGCGGCAGGTTGGAGGAGGAACTAAAGTGTGAACAGAAAAAGAACTGAGACCCATCTGAGCTGAAGTGGAGCAGAAAGAGAACCAAGTCCCTTTCAAACGAACTCGCACTGTGAACAGAAAGAGAACTTTCTGCCAGTCCACTTTTTGGAGCACCTCCAGAGGCCTGAGCTCGGTTCTTTAAAGAGGACTAGATGTGAAAACACGCGAAATCCTTCCCAGAGGAGTAGAGGCTACAACTGCAGCACAAGAGGCCACACTCTGTTGACACCCTTTCGGAATAAACACTGTATGACCAGGTGCAAATTTAAGTAAAGCCAACATTTTTGACTGGTAGTGTATTTTATTAGTGTGGCATTATTCTGGGAGTCACTGGGAGTCATAAGAGTTTGTTCACGTCTTCCTTTTGTTTTTGGATTATTCTGACTCAGCGTTACAGGAGGTTACGAAAGGGACCATCACGCCCTGCAGCCCAGCTCTGACCTCACAGCCTGTGTGTGCGAGTGTGTGCGAGTGTGTGCGAGTGTGTGCGAGTGTGTGCGTGAGAGTGCGTGTGAGTGCGAGAGTTTGTGTGAGTGTGTATGTGTGTGTATATGTGTGAGTGTGTGTTCAGACCTGCTCCTGCTGAATCTGTTCCTGCATGTTCAGCTCCAGATTTCCTCCTGAGCTCCTGCGTTATTCGCTGCTGGTCTTGGGGAAATCAGGCCTTGTGCTGAAACAGTGCTGCTCTCTCAGGTCTTTACCTGGGGAACGTTCTCCCTGTCTCAGTTTAACCCTTTCCTTTCTGGCTCGGGCGGCGACAGCTTTCCCTTCTGAGCATAGGTTCAACTCTCAAGATTCTTTATTTACACCACTGTATCTGTCTTGTCTCATATCATCTAGTTGTATTGTTGCTGTGTTCTGTTCTGTTCTGTTCTTGTGTTGGTCCATGGTCCTGGAGGAACTTCGTTTAGTTCGTTTAGACTTTGTCACAACACGCAGTGAAATGTAAGCGTTCTGGTTTCACCAGCTGCCTTTGGAACATGAGACAAAACAATAAATACATTTTAAAAAACCCAAAAAGAGAGCGCAGTCTGTGCGGCGCGGTCAGGAAGGCACTTCGTAATGGACAGCATTCGAAATGTTAAAGATACGTTTCTAACCAAAATAAATACAATGTTCACTGATCAGGATGCCACACTCCAGGGTGGGTTTTAGTTTTATATTCCCACGCTTTTGGAAGAAAGTGTGACTGGAGGGAGGTTCACATGTTGAGGTTCTGCCTGTCGCTGCACTGCCTGCTGTACGGAGACTGAAGCTGGGAAGCAGGAGAAGTAAGAAAGACGAGACGAATGACAGACATGCTTGTGTGGGTTAAGTTGTTTGTGACTTTGATGTTCAGACAATGGTGTTGCCGTAAATGGCATCATTAATAGAATGGCCATTGTCACATTGTTGCTTTTATGGTGTGACAGTGTGTTGTTACTCCCACTGATGTCTTACGCGGTGTTTATAAGTGTGGGCTGTAAACAGCTGCTGGTCTGCGGGTAGCAGGACGGTAATCAGCCGCGGTACGTTGACCGGACGGTGTAAACGTTGCCGTGGTGATGGCATTACTGGAACCACAGTGGTGTTCTTGCTTGTGTGTGTGACGATGAGATTCAGTTCCTTCAGGTCCTTCAGTTCTGTAGCCGTTGCCGCTGGCAGTGGCCCAATTTTCCAGCATTATTCCATTTAAAAACATAAAATCCGCAGTTTGTCGCCGTCCGTCTACTGTTGAAGTATAAAAGCAGGTTCACTGTGCATCTTCTGGGAACAGAAGCTTCAGGTAAATGTTTATTACACCGGACAGGTTTTGTCTGTCTGTCTGTCTGTCTGTCTGTCTGTCTGTCTGTCTGTCTGTTTGCAGACTCTGGATCCTCAGACCAACAGATTGTGTTATTCTGTCCTCTGCGGTCACATAATCTGTTCTGGTGAAATGAAATCTATCTGTGAAACAAAAGTTTGAAAATAACCTTCAGGCTACAGTATCTCTCTCTTTCTCTCTCTCTTTCTCTCTCTCTCTCTCTCTCTCTCTCTTTCTGTTTCTCTCTCTGTCCGTCTCTCTCTGTCTCTTTCTTTTTCTCTCTCTGTCTCTCTCTCCCTCCATGTCTCTCTCTCTCCCTCCATGTCTCTCTCTCTCTCTCTATTTCTCTCTCTCTCTCTCTCTCTCTCTCTCTCTCTGTCTATCTATCTCTGTCTCTTTCTATTTCTTTCTCTCTCTCTCTGTCTCTCTCTCTCTCTCTCTCTCTCTCTCTGCCATATCTCTCTTTATCTCTCCCTCTGTCTCCCTGTCTCTCTCTATCTCTCTCTCTCTATCTCTTTTGATTCTAGCAGCTCAGAAATTGGGGATTAGTGCTGCGCTTGTGCAATTGCTCATAATCCTCCCTAATACATGGTGTGAACAGTATTTATTGCAAAAAATAGAATCCAATTTCTTTCCTCTTCATTTTTCGACATAAGCTTCCATTCTAAAGCCATCTGTGGAGCTCCGAGGTGCAACTCGTCCTGTGTGTATTCCTCTTATCACTCACTCGCACAGCTCCCAGATTATCAACTCTGAGCGGCCTCACAAAAAGCAAATGAGTTGCTGAAATGGTGCTTAGCATAAATCTGCGACTGTAAAGGGTATCTGCGACTCCACCGGCCTGTAATACAAACATGATTATCAGTGACTGCCTCTCTCACCGCTGGGTCGGCGCTCGGCCTGCAGGCCTGACAGAGCGAATGTCTGAACACAGCAGAGTGACCTGCACTCGTCTCGTACTCTGTCACTTGGTCTTTCAGGTGGATCCGAACTTTCTCAGCTACCAGCACAAACACAGTCTGAAGGCACTTTTCCACAGGTCTGCAGGAACCGGACTCTACCTAAACTGTACTGCGGTGATACTGCGAGTCTCTGACTCAATTCTCTCCACAGTTTATGGCCGGTCTTACCAAAACCATGTCGAACCGGCGGCAAGTTTTTCTGTCAGAGCTGCTTTTGTAATTGAGGTCTTTTCTTATGTATAGTCTTCTTTGAGTGTTTTTCTTAGTGTTGTTTGAGCCGTGTGATGAGAACCGAACCCAGTTAACTTTGTAACAGTGTCCTGGATCACCATCATTTCTCACCGTATCAGAAAACTCCCACTGAAATGTATCTTCAGCCCTAATAGATAGTCTCGCTTGTACTTTATCAACTGTCCTGTTAGTTTATACCTCCTCTTTTTCTTTTCAAAGTGCTTCTGTTGTCATGACAACATTTCAACCAGTCAGTAAGCGGTCACGCGGTCATCTGGGCTGCGGCCCACTTTCAGCCCTGCCGTCGAGCAGCTCAGGTTCAGCTCGGGTTTGACTTATTTGTTTTTGTTAATACATTTGATTGCTTTAAGGGTAAACAAAACAATCACACGACAAAACAATTATAACATTTAACCTTTAAAGAAAGTTACAGCAGCTGACAAGTTATTGATTGTTCTTGGAGTGGCTTTACGGTATTTTGCTGTTGCACATTCAAGAATTAAAATGTCCAGGGTGACAGGTGAGGGTTGCTTTATTTGTGACGTTGTGCCGGTGGAAACGAGCCATAATTCTGTGGGTAACACTCACAGAACTCATTTAACTCTTCAGGCGTTTATTAGACCCTCCAGCGGCTGATTCGGGTTTATTACAGCAGAGAAACCCAAAATTGTAGGTCCCCAGAAGCCTTAATTGGTTTGTAAGCGCTGCCTGTGCTGAAACTCGAGTTTATGGCCGGCGTGCGTCTCCCTGCAGTGTTTAATGCAGGGGTTGCATTTGCATGCCCTTTGGGCCATCTGCTATTTACTCCTCTGGCAGCGGAACACTGTGGTTACAGCTCGGCTCCGTGACCTGCAGAGGACTTTCATACCCACTCAACCAAATAAGGTCATGCTGCTCATTTTGGTACTCTGGCCTTCACTAAGTTCTTCCAGCAGAATAAAGCAGGTTTAAGTGTGTTGTGTAAACAGCGTTCTAGTTTCCAAGAACTGCCCAGGAAACGCGAGATCGTCTTTTAAGGCGCCCATACACATCTTCACAGCTGTCTTCACCCATTTCCAGCTGTTATCAATGAAAATGGCTCTGATTCGATCAAGATCCCATTTGAGATGTCTTTTGAGATGTTTTGATTGGGTGAGAGAGCGCATTAGCGAGGGGTGTGGACCGCGCGATGCTTCCTTGATGAGTGCTCTGTGGCAGCGGAGGAAAAGATGCCGTAATTGTGATTCATGCCACCGGACACCAAATGTCCCGGAACGCCCATTTACACACCCAAAGCAGCGCCTATCTTCAGTTTTACTGAAAAAAAGAAATATGTTGATGGCACAAGCAGTATTGGTTTTTTGGATGTGCTGGGCTGGGAAAACCCAGAGCTCTCTGATGGAAAGAGCTGAATCTGTGAAATTGTACTTTTTTTTTTTAACTGACCTAATATGGAAATAGAAATAGAGCAGAAGCTGCTGGGAGGGTAAGTTGTCCGGCCGCTCTCGGGTATCTGGTCTTCACTGAGTGTCGGTTTTAACTGCCCATGTTCAGCGTCACGCGTCGAAAGCTTCACGCGTCACCATTACCAGCATTTAACCGCACGTCTCTCGGGTCGGAACAGTTTACATTTGGCTGACGGCAGCTTATTTCAGTTGGATTTAGGGTTGCAAAGGGCTGGTAAATGTCCAGAAACTTTCCATGGGAACTTTTAAGTTGGAAATTTTAGAAATATCAGCATTAGCTGGTGTGAAATGTTTCCAGACACTGGATGGTGTATGTGGCATTTTTCTGTTGAATAAGATAATGTGTGAAAAAACACTAATGCAATGCAGATATGAGGAAAGTTAGCTGAGCAAATGGAATTGTCTTCAAAATATTTTTAAATATATAAAATCTTGTATGGTTCCATAAAACCGTCCAGCAGAGGGCAGAAGAAACAGCATCACGTTTACAGTAGCTAGCGTCACGATAAGCTAGCCTCTTTAATGAAACTGTGCTAGCTAGCTCACATTTAGCATATCAGGTTTAGCAGTTACAGCTACTGTATGAATACATTTGGATTTAATAGTTTGAAGTTAAACTTTAACAACATAGATCAAATATTACCTACCTCACAATGTCATCAAAGCGTACCTGACTTTATCCTGTCCTGAAATGTGCCGTCTGTATCTGGGCTGTGGACAGAAGAGTAGCTTCAGTAGTTCAGAGTTCTAGAAATGATTGTGTTTGTGATGGAGGAATACCCAGTCATGTAGGGGGCGTGGCCTCAGTAGCCCTCAGTAAGTAATGTGCTGCGTCTGAGTGAAGAGTAGCATTGATACTCAAAGCATTACCTTTTATTATGCTACAATTAGGGCTGAGCAATTAATCGAAATCGTATCGAAATCGCAATGTGAATATGCGCAATTTCTAAATCGCCTTACAGC
>JBBPCY010000136.1:20672165-20685294 GCA_037974405.1 Brachyalestes nurse | reverse complement strand
CTCTCTCTTTCTCTCTCTCTCTCTCTCTCTCTCTCACTCTCTCTCTCTCTCCCTCTCTCTCTCTTTTTTTTTTTATCTCTTTCTTTCGTTCTCTCTCTCTCTCACCCTCTCTCTCTGTCTCTATCAGTCTCTCTCTCTCTCTATCTATCTATCTCTGTGTGTGTGTGTCTCTCTCTCTGTCTCTGTCTCTCTGTCACTCTCTCTCTCTCTCTCTCTGTCTCTCTCTCTCTGTCTCTCTCTCTCTCTCTCTCTCTCTCTCTGTCTGTCTGTCTCTCTCTGTCTGTCTGTCTGTCTGTCTCTCTCTGTCTCTCTCTCTGTCTGTCTGTCTCTCTGCCTGTCTGTCTCTTTCTCTCTGCAGTGACAAAAAGGCCGTCACACCCGTTCCTCCTCCACTTCTTCCTCTTCTCCTCCATTTTTGCCCCCTCCTCCCCCCTGCAGCTTATTCAAATCAGGCATTTGAAAACTAACCTTGTTTGAATTGTAATGCTGCGACGGCGGGTTTACAATTTACTGATACTGCTGCATAATAGGCCGGTGTGCGGGCCTGAATTCGAAATGAATTAGATTTTTTTGGGGGGGGTGCTTGTCTGTATTCTAATCACAGCGTTACATGATAGCTTACAAGAGTGTCTTTGAAACTGCCTCTAACTAAATAAATTTGATTTGGAAGGGTGTGTTTGGCAGATTGGCTTGTGCATATTTTCCCACGTGCGCCAGGTGCTGTCAAGGATAAAGTACCTAGTTTATTGCACATAATAGGATGCAAGGATTCTAAAATCTATTCTATTAGACGTACCGCGACGGCGCGACAAAGGCTCGCAGGCGCCTGGAGCCGGCGTTGACACGCTCCACACCGCTCAGAGCCATTTCAGATCAATCAGTATGCTAAGGAGGAAATCGACATGTGTACGGTGACACCAGCTCATTTCTCACTTTCTTTCTGTTGAATAGCAAACGGAATTTTCCGGGTCTGGCCAAAGTGCTTCAGCGAGCTCTACAAACTGTATGGTAAGTGGAAGCAGGGCATAGTTGCTGAAACATCATGCACATCATGCATCTGTCAGAGTTAGAGATTAGGTGGTTTGACTCTGACAAACACAAGTTTTATTCCGAATTCTGCCTCGCTTCTTTCTGTTATGCCCCCCCCCCCCATGATAACAATGGATGTCATTGTAATTTATTCTTCTTAGACCTAGAACTGATTTCCAAAGTGAGTGACAGACAGGGACACTTCAGTAACTGCCTTTATTTCTCCCTTCATCCACATTAAAGCCTGAAATTTCACCCCAAAAACATCCTGATCTGATCGAGCCCCGTCTGACCCGACTTTATATCAGAAACCTGAGCTGACCCGACATCCTCACGAGTCCAGAACTGACCCAAACTCCAGACCAAAACAGACCTCATCACCTGAATCAACAGCTGAATAAATCTGTTACATTTCTCTCTGACCCAAACCTTGATGTATTCAAGTTTATACATTTTTATATAAAAGCATTAGCAGATACATCTACACAGAAAATATTGGGCATCCCTAACAATCTCAACACATTAATGTACGTTTCTGTTGAGACTGTGTCCCACCTCCATTTCAGAAATGTAAGTGACAACCTGCCATATGTAGCAAACATCAAAAATCTTCATGGCTTAGTCCGCGCCTCCTTGCGTTCGCTGGACGAGGAGAGCGATGGCGGAGAGGAGCGTGTCTGTCACCCAGGCCTGCTGTTCTCTGTGTGTTTAAATGACTCCCCACCGGCTTCCAACTACAGCCCCCAACTTATCACTTCCTCGAGACCCGATCTCAGGACCATTCTGCTCAAACCTGACCTGCAGAATAAACCCTGACATCCTCACAGTGTTCTTTTAGGACCGAAAAGACATTGTTGTTTGTTTTGTCAAATGAAAGCTATTTTGGTCTGTCCTCAATGCAACTGCCTGAGTGTTTTACTTCCTTGGTGCTGAATTCTGTTAAAAAAAGGGCGGCTGGCTGTGAGAACCCGATTGTGAAATCTGAACCTACCTGAACCCAACAGGAGCGGTGAGGTCCCCTCAGGTTCAGAGTAATATTTCAAGCGCTAAACCACACAGTGAGTGTCACGAAAACACAATAATGCAGTCGTCACGTTTTAATGTGGCCAATTTATTTCGGATGTAAGCCATCAGTAGGCTGCTAAAGGTCTGTTGAGTGCTCCGAAAGGTCAGCTTTGGTATATCGAAGGAGATTAATGGGCGAACATCATTATTCAACCAGCCTAGCTATATTAGCAGACTGTCTAAACAGACTTCAGAAGCCTCTCAAGATGCTACTAATTCTCCAACTTTTCTCTCTGCTAATGTGGCTTTACTTGCTCTACAGGACTATTATGAGTCTGTGTGATGGTGCATTGTACTGAGATTTGTGCTTTGTGCTGCACTTTTTGTGAATTGGAGACTTTTATCTTGCCCTGAAGGTTCCAGTGTCTCACGTTTAAAAAAAAATAAAGGAGCCGATTGGTTTTGCAAACCAAGGAAAAACTACCTCTGGTTCCTTAAGAAGCTTTCAGCGGTTGATTTATGGTTTTAAATGAGGAGTGTGAGTGTGAAGAACCTCCATAAAACGTCCAGCTTTTTGGAAGAATCCTTAAATTCATATATAATCGTTAGCGCCCTGCAAAGCCAGCGCTGGCTTCAGTAATATTTCAGAGCCACGTAGAGACTCCGCGAGCTTTGTCTGTCATCGCCGCCGCCTCTGCTCGCTCCTGCCTCTTGTTTTTCGGTCCAGCTGAGCTCTTAATTATTTGATGGGTTCATTATGGGCCGTAATTGGAGTGGTTCAGCACAGGCACCCGTGTCCTCAGAAATAGGGCAATAAAACACAGGAGAGAACTCGAGGGTAGCGAAAAAGCCCACGGACCTCCTTACCCTTTACGCCAGCCCTCGGCCTTTCTGCTGAACAGGGGACAAACAACCACTTTACAATGCAAATGATATTCACACGTATTAGCATAGGCCCTTCTGATTGCTGACCAATTAATGACCTGAGAGCAGTCACGTGACATCTCACCTGGTTAATGCCCGTGTGACGGGTTCACCGATGCATGCTGGGTGCCCTTATCGTTATGATTACCGCGGGATCATTTTTAATTTTTTTTTTTGGGCAGGCGACGCCGTTCTCCTAAAAGGCATCAGTCGCTTCCAGATGAATGATAATGAAACAATGCAATCTCTAATAACCTTGAAGACAAAAAGAGTTTTAAAGCATGAAAAGAGAGATACGTTGGATTTAAATGCACACTTTCGGGCTGAAATGAACAATTAAAAAATCCACGGACGCAAACTTTTATTTTCTTTGATTGAGCCCCAAATAAATTAATGCCATAAATATTCATGAGCCACTCGCTTTCTTCTCCCGTCCCAGTCCGCCGTCCTCGGTGTCGAACGTTTTATAGATGATCAAAGAAGGCCCATGAAAAGTCCCCGAACAGCGAGGCTTTGTTGCTGTTGTTTTGCTCCTGTGTCCCACAGCCCGTACTGTAAACCCAACATCAACTCGAGGAAAGAAAAGGGGTGCTGAGATGGGGTGGGGGGGTAAGGGGGGGGGGGTGTAGTGACAGGACTGGGACTGGCGCACTGTTGCTTTAAGATAAAATATTCTATCTTCTACATCATAATTATCTCCTTAAGGTAGAAATATTAGCATATCCTCCAATCTTATTATCTGAGAAATTGCCTCATTAAGTCGGCTGCCTCCCCTTGTGCCCACCTTGCGCGTCATTGTCCATATTTCATCAGTGAACCCATAGAGCTGCAGGCAGCGCTGATTGGCAAGAGGCATATGCCTCAGAACAGGTCTCTATGGGGAGACGGGAAAGGGCCGTGAAGCTCAGGCCTGCTGCTTTTTCTCTGACTGCTGGAAGATCATCATTAATTTCCCCATGCTTCCGCTCCCCATGGTCAACCTGCAAACGACTGGCCTGGACACCCCCCCTCTCGTCCTTTTCCTCAATCCCTCCACCTGTCCGTCCGTCCGCCTTCTGTCACGCCGTCCTTCATGTCTGACGTGGCTCTCCTGAAGCGGGGGGTCACGTCCGCCCGGGGAAAGACGAACCTCCATCTGAGAGAATCCACAGCAAATGTAATCACAGATTTGCCTGCAACCATCTGACTGCACACTTGTATAATGTGAATACGTGCCTTTAAACTGGGGGAGCATCGATGTAAAACTTCTCGGATGATAACAGTGAAAATGTTTGCATTTAAAAAGAACTTCACTCTGTGATTGAAATTTAAACAAGGAACGAAACACGTTAAAGCCCACTGAATGATTAAAAATTATTAATGAATATGGCATAGTAGTGTAGCCAAATCAGTTTTAATGAATATTCGTAGAAATATCTACATTTTGTACACTTTTCTCCCCTTAAGGTCATTGAAAACACCCCCTGGTCTAAACCCCTCATGATGCCACTAACTCTGGGAGAACCAGGTGGCAGCAGACACCACATCCTTTCAGAATGTCATGGATCAGGCATCACTGGACATCTGAACACACTGAGAGACTCTAAATGCCAGTTATTTTCCAGCAGCCAACAGGAGCCCATGCCTGCGAGTTTCACACCGAGCGACTGTGGAAGATTCCAGAGAACAAAGCCACTTATGGATGGCTGTGGCAGCAATGGGGATCACAATTCTCCCGATGATAAAGTCAGCACTTAAGGCTACACTATTTTATATCAGTATTTACTTTATTTAGCCAGTGTTCACCTCAACAGCTTTCAGTAGTAGATACTAAAAAATTGTAAATCAGTAAATGATCAGTATCAGCTGTAAATCCAAAATCACACTGAAAACAGCAATGAACTTTTTTCATAACTAAGTGATATATCGGCACTCGATATGCCACGCGCCGCAGCTCTTAACTGGTGACTTTAATGTCGCGTAGGTCTTCTGTATGTACGATGGATAACTCTGGGCTCTTTTTCTTCTTTTATCTTTCTTCAGCAATCATTGTGGAACTGTAGGGGTCCCACAGCATTCAAACCCCCCGTACCAGCGTCGCATACATTTGCCAAAATAATCTAAATGATTACCACCACAAATCACGTTTTACTGCCATTAGATATTAATGAGATGCCCTTGACTATCCCTAACGGCTTAATCGACAAAAAAATGTAATCCATGAAATGAAATCTGACACCCATGAATCGGTAATGAAATCATCTCGTTTAATCCTGGTCCATGGCCTTTCTAATCTTACAGCTTTTTGGTAAATGTTACAGCGCAGCATGCAGGATGGTGGCAGGGTCCAGAGAGAGAGATACAGAGAGAGAGAGAGAGAGAGAGAGAGAGAGAGAGAGAGAGAGATACTTTATTCCCCAGCAAGAGCAAGTTTTAATTCCATAAGACGTGCACAGCCATCCCCCATTCACTTTACAAGAAAAGATGAAATCTAACTGCGGCCTGCACCAATAACAGTATCCTCTCGTACGGCCAAGTGGGTTTGTAATTCAGACGTTAATTGAATCTATTGCTCGGCTAAATGATTTCGGTGCTCTGTTTTAAATGGTTGGCCTCCAGCGTGGCTGTGAGCTATAATGTTCTGCTCCGGAGCCCGTTGGTAAAAGAGCACTCGTTTGGCTCTAGATTGATTAACATAATGATAATTCAGTGTTCTTTCATAATGGAAATTTCCCCCCATTTATGCATTGTTTCATCAATGTTTTAAAAAAAAAGGAATGATCTGCTTTTACATAATATTCCATTTCACAGGTGTGTGAGCTCCAATCTGGTGGCTCTTGTGATAGTAACATATGGAAAGCTTTACAAAAAAATTAATTTAAATGGCTTAAACGGCTCTAGAGACGAACGGCAAGCTTCAGAAAGCCAGAAAATATCGGCAGCCACACAAATAACTCTAAAGTGTAGCACTTATGATCAGATATTATTTATTATTGATGTAAAACGAAGTAAATGAAGACACATGACGACAACAAAAGCCTGATACAGGAAGTGGGTTAGCTGTTAGACTAGGATTAGAATAATTTTTTTATATATTAATATAAAAACATGACCTTTTATCTTTTTTCCAATCTTTTCATCTTAAAAAAGAAGCAGATTTATCAGCACCAGCCCATCCTCAAGTTTTCATGAGAGAGGGAAAAAAGCGAAGTCTAATCAGCAGGCGCGAAAACTAGCTTTAAAAGGGTGTGTGTGTGTGTGTGTGTGTGTATGTGTATAACTGTAGGGAAGCTGCTGCAAGGCACTTGTGTTTACTGTAATTAAAGCGTAAAACGCCACGGGTCACAATTAACTGTGAATGGTGCGCTGTTTGTTTAGAGTAAATTAGAGATGTTGCAGTTATCACTGACAGCATCTTCATTCTGTGCACTGTAAGTATATGTGTGTGTGTGTGTGTGTGTGTGTGTGTGGGTGTGTGTGGGTGTGTGGGGGGTACGAGAGCGTGTATCTGGAGCATGCATGGGGCAGGTTGGTCGAGTCCTGATATGCTTAACAGCCAATTTACAAAGGTCAGGTCCTATGGATCAAACCGTTCAGTAAATTGCAGCTTCAAACTCATAAATGAGAAACAATCATCTCGCTAAAGGTCACAGAGACAGCGCGCCGGATTATAATAATAAAGCAAGCCGCCTTGCTCCTCCACTAATTTACTCTCAAGAAAGCCTCGGAAAGCGGGAGAAGAATCCCTCCTCTGTGTCTCCGTCTGGGGGCCCGACTCAGAGCGAATAAATTCTAATCAGGACGTGTTTATTCATTTCCACCTGCGCACGCACGGCCATCGCTTGGACAGAGTAAACAGTGCATATTGCATCAGCCGCACAATCTCCTGCAGCGCACGTGTCCTCCTTCACAGCTCATCCTGTATCTCCCATGTAAGCCATCATCTAAATGGACTGGATACCACACTCTCATGATTTAGTGTAGATGCAACTTTCTCCACTTTCATTGTATAAAAACACCAGATGCCTGGACTTTGCGTGAACACTTCACACTGAACGATGACTTGGAATGAAATCTTACTGGACTGGTGATACAGTTGTGCTAAAAACTTTTAACCTATGAAAGTAAAGTGATATTGTTTTATTTTAATACATTAGAAATGCATTAAGCAGTAGCAATGTGATGGCAAAATTGTTTTGAGGCCTTTTTGTCTGCAGCAGAAATGTTTTGACATTTTTTTATGAGTCCGAAGGAAAAATGTTGTTGATTTTTTAAGGTAATCTTAAATACGGCCGTGTTTTTATCATTTTAGTGTTTCTGTCTGGATAGATAACTAGATAGATACTTGCCATAGGCCACATTACGTTTTTCTATCATTCTGTTTATTTTTTACCCAGTAGCTTTTTATATAACTACAAAACATCACGGCGTTCGTTTCCTTTATTAAAGTGTTCAGCGCTGCACCAGCCCAGAGCTGGACGGCATCGCGAGGCCGGTCACGTCGGATTAGGCCTGACACATCATCAGCCAGCGTCCATAAAGACAGAGCGCCGCTCGGCTCGAACTCCCACTCTGGAGCCGACCCGAGACACGCACTCTTTAATGACTTTCCCAGCACTGCTGATCCGGGGTTAGACCGTCCCGCATCCACACCATCCCTCACCATCCCACACCATCCCACACCATCCCACACCATCCCACACCATCCCTGTCGCCATGAGCCGCGTTATGAAAGCTGATCCAGAAGGACCGGCTCTGGCCCTTCGTCCCGCCTGCCACTCCCGGCCTGCTGGAGTGCGAAGGGGGAAGAAATGGGGACACACTGCCAGCCTAATTAAGCATGCGGAAGGATCTATATGTCCAGGGTTATCCAATTACAGCCTCGTCCGTAAGAGTGTGTTAAGAGGAGGTCTCTGGGGAGAGCTCGGCGCGAGGAAGGCGAGAGCTCTGACAGCGTACGGACAGCGACCGCAGCGTAGAGCCACTGCACAGACACTCTACACCTTTAACAACAATAAGGCCACGGAACAGCCGCTTTCGGCTCCATTAACAACTTCTCAATGCAGGGATCTCGGAAATATGGATGGAAATTAACAGATTTTAAGAGGTGTTTTAAAGTTATCTAAAGGTTCACTGGGAAAAACATTTACACTAGTAAAGAACATCAGTAAAGAATATTTATAATGTGCAAATTTTCTGGTGGATTATTACTGTTTTGTTAATGCCTGTCACTCCACTGTGTACCTGATATTTAAACATACATACATGCATACAGATATACATACAGATACTTTTCTAGGTTTGCTTATACATATATATATATATACGCACATTTTTTAATACACACGTCCATATTTATAATTTTTTAATTATTTGTATAGAGTACTTTTATACTGTACTGGTATAGTTTTTATTCTATTGTTTTTAATTTTTAGTGTTCTTACCTTTGATCTGTTCACTTTCTACTGTAACAATGCAAATTTCCCACTTGTGGGACTAATAAAGATTTATCTTATTTTATTTTATTTCATTGTACTTTATCTTATCCCATCTTACATTATATTATATTATTTGAAGATATGTCGCACCTTCAAAAGGTTCTTCACATGTGTAAATATATCTTAATATCTTAATTGCAAAAACGGTCTCTTATTGAACCAAAATGGTTCTGGAATTGCATGACCCAGAGAACCAAAAGAGCATAGTCTAACTACACAACAAAATTAAATACATGCTTACACAGTTTGTGCGGTGGAACAAAATTACAAACGTAGAAACTCAAAGAAAGTCAGTCAGTTGTTCAGATTTAAATATCCAGAATGAATTCACACAGCTCCTTCCCACTTAAGGGTGTTTACACTTTGAATCAAGCTGGACGGTGTTCAGACTGACTTGGTCATCACGGCTGAGTGAGCTGGAACATGCTCTTAAAATATAGGTTCCTAAATGGTTCGCAGATGCATGGTTCTAGGAAAAACCTTTGATTGGTATGGAGGCATTTTATTACATGGAATTTAAAAAGGTTCCTCAAACATGAATATCTAAATGGTTTCTTGAAGAGCAATCAATTGAAAGGTTGTTCTTCTACTTCTGGTTCTTCTAGTGTTTTTCTTCTAGTAGGTCAGAAATATCTGACGCTGGGTCAGTGGTCCTGTGCTATTCCTTGAAACAGACAGTTGGTTGCAAGTGGAAAAGGTGCGAGATTCATCCGTCCTTTGGAAGCTGGTCATGGACATCCCATCTGTTACTAACATCAACCTTGGCTCCCACTAATCTGTGGCCGGACTCTTGCTACAGTTCTTTGACTCTTTAAGAAATCACTTTTTATGTGATCATGTGATGGAAAATGTTTCTTTTTCGCACAGTCAGTTCTTCAAGCCTCCAGCTGAACGCGCGGTAAACCCACGCACCCTCTCAGCTCAGCATTAAGGTAGTGACTTGAGTGGAGGCTGCTGGGTAAAAGGAAATTGCAGAGCACTCTCTAGATGTTCTTGAGCTGAACATTACTATAAAACATGCCAGGGACAGATTTAACTAATCACAGGTTGACGTGATTGAATTCTCCCAAGCCCCAGCGTTAGAAACACTCATATGGCCTTTCGCAAGCGTGTTCCTTTATGGGTTTTATTATTATTATTATTATTATTATTATTATTATTATTCTTTCCCATAGCTCTCTTGGTGTATCCCTTCTCTGCTTGCCACTCGCCTGTCAAACGGGAAAAAAATATCCAATTGCTCCGTCTGTCTCCGTGCCCCTGGAAGCTATTTGTACAGATGTCGAAGCAGAAAAGAAACTATTGCTTAGAGTGTGCAGTCATCAGGGGGGTGACATGCAGACAATGGGGTTGGCCAGGGGGGTAATTGCGACCCATTGGGGTGTCAGTCTGCCCGGAGGAGGCGCGGTTGCTCACCCCAGGCATTCTGTAGACGCTGGAGGAAGAGTGGCGCTCTCTCCGCATCACAGTCCTCATCGTCTTCTCAAACACAGAGCCTCGCTCAGACAATAGGGGGCAGTATTGAGTTACGGTAGACCAAGCTTCAGGACCCTTCTCTCTTTCTTGTGCTTTCACCAGCTAGCCCCAGCAGTGGCGATCCCCCCAAGCCCCCCTCCCTCTCCGCCGGCCCAGACGAAGCTGGCAGGGGTCCAGACGGCCAGTGTGGCCGGATTAATTACACTTTTTCAATTAATGCTCTAATGACGAGCTGTTGTGTGTTCTGCCGATAAGCACGTTCGGTCTGTGTGAGGAGGCCGATGAGGGAGATAGCGAGACGCTGATGAAATATTGTCGCACGCCCAACGAAGACAAGAAGAGCCACATGGTCGCACATTTGTAAACCCCATCAAAGACCTGGATGACAAGGGAAGGGTGGGGGGGTCATTGATTCATGTGATTACTGCCCACAAACAAACAGTCTGCTCCCATCGGCCCGATTTGATTAACTTTGAAGCGCTGGCTGATGAACTGCCACTCTGACGGAAAGGAAGGGAGCGTGTCAGC
Organism: Brachyalestes nurse; assembly: GCA_037974405.1. NCBI lineage: Eukaryota > Metazoa > Chordata > Actinopteri > Characiformes > Alestidae > Brachyalestes > Brachyalestes nurse. The sequence goes on along the minus strand of JBBPCY010000136.1, from coordinate 20,674,855 downwards.
GCCGCGATCCCGTTACTGCCGTGGAAGCGGGAACAGGTTGGCTGACCTGTCATTCAAGTCAAGTCGAGTCAAGTAGGTGTTTATTGTCATTTCAATCATATGAAAGAAGTGAAGCGTTCCTCCAGGACCATGAAGCAACACAAGAACACACAAAACCCCATTTACAATTAAGGCATTTATCAGACGCTTTTATCCAAAGTGACTTCCATTCCCTACCTACAGGGGGCAGTCTCCCTGGAGCAACTTGGGGTTCAGGAACCCAGTGGTGGTATGCTGAAGGTAGGATTCGAACCCATGACCTCTTGGTCCAGATGCAAATATCCTACCTACTAGGCATCACCACCCCAAAACTACAGGACAGGTCTGCAAAAAAGAGCGGAAAACTCTTCATTAACAGAACAAGACAACCGTGCCCTAGTGCTAGTGTGAGTGAACACAGTGCTGTGATACACAGTGCTGTGATGATACACAGTTCTGTGATGATACACAGTGCTGTGATACACAGTGCTGTGATGATACACAGTGCTGTGATACACAGTGCTGTGATGATACACAGTGCTGTGATACACAGTTCTGTGATGATACACAGTGCTGTGATGATACACAGTGCTGTGATGATACACAGTGCTGTGATGATACACAGTGCTGTGATACACAGTGCTGTGATGATACACAGTGCTGTGATGATACACAGTGCTGTGATACACGGTGCTGTAAATGTATCATGTATTAGGTGATCACAGTTTTTGCTATTGCAATGAATTCATCATCAACATCCTTTTTTTTCTACTGGCTGGGAACACGCTGTTACAGCACAGGCCATCAATTTTCAAACAGATTGCAATTAGCAAACACTAAATCACGTAAAATAAAATTCCAAATCTCTGCAAAAATATATATCCCAGATTTAAATTTTAATCTCTGAACAAAATAATTAAACGATTTAACCTTCTTAAATATTGCTTTAATTGTAATACGCAATAAAATGCAATTAAAAAACCTATAAGCCACAATAATGAGGCTAAATTCAGGATATGCAAATACTGTTTCAGAACAAGTCCATCTTACTTCCAAAACTATGATCTTGAAACAAAATACAATTTCATAAAAATGTGTAAATTGTGTAAAATGCTTGATCATGATCATGACTGTTTTAGATGTTTTTTTTAATGCACATTTTCTTTATATTTGTTATGTCTTTGGCTGGTAATGTCATATTACATTATGTTTAGAAAACGATAAAACACAGAAAATGAATTGAAATCAAAATATGTAAATGCAGTCTCAGAAAAAAAGTCCTGCTTTCTTCTGAATTTAAGTCTATTATCTTGAAATCAAATTACAGAAATGTGCAGTCAAAATACCAACACACTGCTGGATAAACTGACATTTTACAATTGTTGCCGTAATGAGAGTGAGTTTTTAATTGATGTCTGCACAGGCCAGTAACACCTAATCACAACAAAGCACAATCAGAGCATCCAAACACTGCCTGTTAAAAGTCCTTTCCGCCGAATTTCACATCTAAGATCTCGGCGGGAAATAAATTGTGATTTCAGAAAAAAGGCCTGAAATGCATCAAAACTGTTGCATAAATCGGCGCGTTCACGTCACACAGTTCTCGGCTGTAGAGAGAGGAGAGAGAAAAAAGAATCCGTTTTTAATTTCAGAGGCACTTAACATGATTCTTATTCTCACTTGAGCTAATCAGACCACTTCATTTCATTACACATACTTTTAAAGATAATAAGAATTAAAAGTGTGTTAAATTAAAATACGCTCTTAGTCCATGTGCTGTACAACATCATCGAGGGAGGATAAAATATTGAGACTTAGGGCTAGGTTCCTGTACGTTAGTTCATCGAGAGAGAGAGAGAGAGAGAGAGAGAGAGAGAGAGAGAGAGAATCCCTCAATGCCCTCTGCATAAAAGGCAGAATTCAACCCTCCATTAAAGTGTTAAAAAATTTAAAAAAGAAAAAACCCAACGCACTTTTTAATTAAAAAGGATCCTAATAATCCACATCACATTATATGGCGCAGATTCATCGGTCAATTTAATAACACGGAGCCTTTTGGATCTTAATATCTTTGGAAACAGGTTTCCTTCATAACTGAGGGGCTTTGTTAATTACACACCGGGCCTCTAATGATTCTGAATATTCAGTGGCTCTCCGTGTTTTGATAAATGGGCTTCCACTAAGATTTATTCCTAATTATCTCATTTGTCTTTCTCCATTACTTTTTATAGCTTAAATTTATGAAGTCATTAAGACGCTAGTGGCCCTGATAATGATTAGGAGAAGGAATTGTATGAAAGTGAATTATACGAAAATGATTATGGCTAAAGGAGTCTTTAAAATGGAAGCAGGCGAGAGGAAGTTGCGCCGGCTTTGTTTAAAGGTGCAGGGCGCTCAGACTCAGTCCCGGTGATTAAAACGTCTTTGTCACTGCTCACCTCCCTCTCTCTGTCTCTCTCTCTGTCTCTCTCTCTGTCTCTCTCTCTGTCTCTCTCTCTCTCTCTCTCTCTCTCTCCCTCTGTCTCTCTCTCTCTCTCTCTTTCTCTCTCTCTCTCTCTGTCTCTCTCTCTCTCTATCTCTCTGTCTCTCTCTCTGTCTCTCTCTCTCTCTATCTCTCTGTCTCTCTCTCTCTCTCTCTCTCTCTCTCTCTCTCTCTCTCTCTCTCTCTCTCT
>JBBPCY010000136.1:20628427-20639881 GCA_037974405.1 Brachyalestes nurse | reverse complement strand
ACGAATTCTAAGTGCCAGAAAGGGTTCCACCTTCTTGCTGGGTTCTGCAAAAAAAGTTCTTTAGAGAATTAAAATGGAATTTGTTCTAAGAACCCTATGTGGCGCCTGTCTGTGTAGGTCTTCCCCATTATAGGATGGAACCTGGAAGGCTGGTAGGATGATGGCTAGCATGTTGTTCCTAAGAGACACGTGAAACAGCCCAACACACTTGGAGGCGAGTAGAACCAGACCAACATTGTGCTCAGTGCTGGAGAGAGGAAGGGCCACTCTGCCCACATGTTCAAAGTAATAATGGTACCATTGTGAGAAAAGTGCTATGTACACGGACTAATGGAATGTGTTTAAAGTGAAACACTGCTCCACTAGTTCTGGCGATTTCTTCTTGATTTTGTGGCGCCTTTGTAGTAGCAGTAGATGGTACAGTCACGTTGTTTGCTCTCTTGGTCAAGTTTGATACCTCTGAAACCACAGAGAGTTACTTTTTACTATTGACACTGTTTCTGGATTTTTTTGTTCATATTTTGGCATTTATAGGTATCAACATTTGGCATTCTGCACCGGTTCTTGTGGCATCTCTACAATTAATGTACAATACTAAAGTACACCTACAGTGTTACAAACATAAGATCATTATCAACAGTAGAAAAGACCTGAAAAAAGTCAAGGGCACTTCTGTGGCCAGTCTGGTCAGACAACCGTTAAAACACCGACGCGACACGGAAACGACTCTTACAAATAAAGGCACGGCCAAAGTTCTTTGGACAGATGACACAGAAGAACCACATTTAGATTAGTAGACAATCCTTTAAGGAACCATCATTATGAGTGTGAAGAACCTTTGCAAAGTATCAAGAACCTTCAGATAATGTTCTATTGTAGCTCCATACCGGTATTAAAGGTTGTATACCAGTATGTTTAAGCAAAGAACCATGCAAGAACCTTTATTTTTAAGAGCACATTCCTAAAGCATTCTGATTAGGGCTTAATACTCCAGCATTAATGGAAAACAAGAAATAAAAAAATTAATAATAATTAAACTGAGAGAGAGAGAGAGAGAGAAAGTGAGAGAGTGAAAAATAGAAAGTCACAGGATGAGATGCAGAGAGTAACAGGCCTCTCCATTCACATGTTTGAGTACAAAGCATCGTTTGAACTGTGCATTTCCATCCATTTTTAAATAAACAGAGTTCTTTCTCCAGCTCACATCCATGCGAGTCCTGAACTCACAGTTTACAGCCTCAGTAATCCTACCCACCATGGCGGAAGGGAAAAGAGCACCTCAGGTGCCTGGAGGACTACAGCAGCGTTGTACAGCAACTGTGCATCTGTGGAGGTGACCGTTCGTATTAGAACGTGTCGACATCTCGAGCAATGTTAAACACAGAGGCTGCGATCGGCGCAGCCAAACCGACGAAATCGAATCTGGACCTTGGTTACATTTTCCTGGAGGACGTGAATTTACATTGCTTTGAAAAGATGACATCATGTTTTAAAAAGGCACTGATTTGTAATTCAAGCATGGTGGCGGTGTGCATTATTGAGGGATTCCTATACCACAAAACAATATTGTGGAGATTCTCTTTTTACCTCAAACGGTCCACTACTGCAGAAAGAAAGCCCCTCGAGCCGAAGACGGCAATTATCCAAATCAAGGCCATAAAGAACAAAGCCTTTTGAGAACCTTCATGATTATCATGATTGACCTCTGATGCCTTACAGACATGAATGCAGCCAAAACCTCAGGTGCTTCCAACGATAGTTACACTCTTAAATATAAAACTGCACAAATGGAGTCTTTGGGACAATGTCACAGAAGAGCTGTTCCTGGTTCCCTAAAGAAATGTTCCTTTGGTGAGTATGTAATGACTTTGTGGTACCGACTGAATAACTACTAGAAAACAAACTGTAATTCAACATCAAAATAGTCCATCAGTCTGTAGTTTGTATATTTCTGTGCTATTCTAGTGCTTCCACTCTCTCACACTCATGACTTGTTCAAGCCACACCCAACTCTTGCTTGAAAGTTTAAACTAAGTTCTATGATACCTGGACCTATTTTCAACTGGCCTGGCCAAACTTGTGGCAAAATGTTGGCAAAAATGTTGTACAATGTTTTAGTGTTGCTACATAATGCAGAGATTTTAGTCCACACAACTAATCCAGACTATTTTGTTGCAGCTAATCAAAACTAGGAACGTTTGAAGTGACAACATAAATTAAGCTAAATTACAAAAATCCCTTACATCATTTGCCTTTACACTGGGATCCTTCACAAACTACAACATAAGCGATTCCAGTTAATAACAGGCTTTAAATTGAACCTGTTTATTCTGAGTATTTCCCTAGTTTGTAAAATGTGTGTGCTACAATCCCTCATAAAGCTGAATGGTATTTTTGCTAAAAAAATATTTACTAAAAGTTTATTTAGGGCCTTGGTTCCTGGTCCTGCACATGTTTGTGATTTCCTTGTTTATAGCGCACCTGATCCAACCGAACAGCTCGTTAGGAAGCCTCTCCTGGGCTGAAGGCAGGGTTCTCCAGGACCAGGATTAGGAACCCATGCATTAAAGAACCAAGTGTGTCTTTTCTTTGTAACTGTTCCAAAGAACCCTTTTTGGCACTTTAATTTCTAAGAGTGTACGGTACCTCAGCTCCGTCATGAGAAGGGTTCGAAAGCGCACTACGAACTTACGAAGAATATTCCGAGATTACACAAAGCCAGAGCAGAACGGCGCTGAGACGGCGAGCTGGTGCCGCGAGTTCGGGAAAGTGGATCTGGAGCTCAGCCACAACCTCAGAGGTCACGAACAAATCCTCCGATCGCCCCAACTCCGGTTTGCGCTCATTTCTAGCCAGTCCCGTTTCTCCGCAATGTGGCGGAGTCCTGTGCGACAGACACGGCGCCCCCTAGTGGGTGCTCACGAGGAGAAGCAGAGGCCGCAGCACTCCATGCAGATCTCCAGACAGTCGGCGGACTCGCAGCAGGCGTCGATGATGCCACAGTCCATGTCGCAGGGCAGGTCACAGTCACCGCACTCCTCAGAGACGCAGCAGCAGCAGAAGCACGAGTCGTCCGAGGCACAAGAGCCGCACGTAGCGCAGTCCAGCACGATGTTGCACAGCGTCAGGAACTCGCAGAACAGGCAGGCCAGGATGCAGTGCACGCAGCAGTCTGAGACACACACACACACAGAACTGTGTTAGTGGAACTGTGCAGCATGAATTCGAGATGTATCTGATCTATCATTCATCCAATAACACCGATATTAAAGTTCATCAGCAGAATCCTGCCACAAGCAGAAATGCAAACCTAAATGTTGTACTTACGATATAACACTAGATTTAGTTGGATGTGAATCAAACATTATGTTGAGCACTAATAATTCCCTCTGGAATGTTGTGGTTTTATTTACATCTCCACCGTGTTCTACGTTTAGATGTCTAGTTGTTTATATATCAACTCTGTACAGATATACTAACATATACTCAACGTGTACATACACACATACATACAATACACATGTTTATATTTCCAGATTATTTGTAAAGTGCACTTTTTATACTGTATTATTAGTATAGTTTTTATTCTAGTGCTTTTGCTGCTCTTACCTTTGTTCTGTCTTATCTGAAAAAATAACTGAAAAATGTAGAACTTTTGCATAGATGTAAAAGTATCTTATTTGTTTGTCTCTGGGCTTAACATGTAACTAAGGTCCTCGAACACTATGTGGTGATGGACTGAGGAGGCCTTGACCCAAAAAAGCTGCATAAAGCTACGGGGGGTTTCTTCCTCATGACTTTGGGTCTTAAGCACTAAATGAATCTGAACAGAGATGTGAATAGTTAATAAATCAGTGTCACCGCTCAGCTCCTCTCAGTTACAGTTGCTGAGTTACTCAGTTACTGAACTCTCTAAGGGGAGAACAACCAAAGCAACTGTGAGTAATAAACAGAATTCTATCACCTTTTGTACCCAAACAGAAGCTGTGAAAGTGCGTGTCCCATGTCGTGATTCCATAGAATACTACCTTTTAATGAACTTTTCCACGTTATGCTTCATTTATAGGGTTGTTTGAATAAAATTCTATTTTTCTCCAAGTATCTCCTCAGATTATCTCCTCAAATGCTACTCACCGTCCTGGGCCTCGGTGGGGATCTGGGAGCTGTTGGACTTTGAGCTTCCTTTGCTCCTCTTGCTGCTTTGGCTGTTGAGGGATGGGTTCGACTGCAGCTTCTTGGGGTTCTTGTGAGGTGGTGATGAAGAGGAGGAGGACGAAGACGCCGCCCGCAGCAGCGGAGCTCCGTTCTTGATGCCGTTGCTGTGGGCCTGCTGCGTGACGGGCTTGCTGCCGCTCCTCAGTAGCGCCGCGGCCTCAGAGGAGCCGGGTAAAGACGCCGGCAAGGGCGTGGACCTGGCCTGAGGTTGACCTAGCAGGACCGGGGAAGATAAATAAAACAAAGATGAACACGACTGAGGCCTGAGCTGTGTTAAATATGAGGTTTTCAACGCTGCAATTATTCTCCTCTTATAGCCTGCAGACGTGTAAAATAATACCAACAACTGCATAGCTGTGGACCCGTAAACTCTTCCAGTATCTCGTTTCCTCAACACACAACATGCCTTTCCCTCACGCAGGCCCATCATTTCACAAAAGCATGCCCCAAAGCTTCCTGATTCCTCTTCTGGAACACTGCGGAGGCCTTGTGACTGTACTGCTAAAGGATCTGCTTACAAACCTTCTGATAGAGCAAAAAGGCATCTGCGTGAACATCTTGGATGAATTTTGTGGGTTTTTTAACCTTTTGCAGTGAGTGGCCAACACACTGGCATGTGCAAACTGGCTCAAAAACAAACCGATAGTTCAATCAGCAAAAACCTGGTCTCAACACGTTCCCTCAGCTGTAATGAACACACCCATAAATCTTCTCAACTCTAGGTGCTTTTACTTTTTAGCCATTTGTAAAAATATACAGGAGCAAAACCAAGATGGCGGACTCATTTTCCACCAAACAATCACACTTTGTGACCAAAAGACACCTTTTATGATTAAAGCCTCTGCATTTGAACAGTTGAGTCCTGTTCTGAAGTTGTAAGGTTTGAAATACAACAAATAAATAGATCTGGACATTATTTTCTATTATGCATATACACATTCTTGGCCGATCAATAAAGATGAACAGAAATAACAACAAACCATGCAAAGACTTTAATTGAGTTCAACTGAAACAACTTAGTTATGCTTCTAAAAAGTACCGAAGAAAAGATGCTTGTTGTTTTGAAACATTTTGGAAAGTCGGTGTTACTGCGTGTGGTGGGCGACGTATATTCCGCATTAAATCCACACGTATTTACCCAAGAGATCAGGGATATTTTTCAAGTGTGACCGCTCCTCTGCGCTTGGTTCCACCCCAGCAGTAGAGAGAGGTCAGCCTTCGTCAGATTTACACCAGTTCTGGGAAGGGGAAACTGCAGCAGTAGCGATGGGGGTCCCGATGGGAAGAGCCCATGTGTTTGCAATATCCGCCCCATGCTAGCTAGCACGCAGTTACCACCACGTCTAGACTGTTACACAACGCCTCAACACCAGCGGACCACCTCCCGTCCACACAGACTACATCTGATCTGCTTTCTGCAGGACCTCCTCCACGCCTCCCTCCATCCAACTGTTCTATAGACTGTTTGTCCTTCTTCCAGAAGGAGATTTCCTTTCCATCTGTTTTTCTAACGAGTCACTATCAAGGAGCCCAAGGCATTCAATAAACAAACAAACAAACAACTGAACAAACACGAATTAATAAAGCAAGGTCGTGCAGCCAGAACAGATTAGCATATCATTGCTTAAGAAACCAGGTAGCATTTCAGTAAACAATGGAGCAAATAAACAAACATGATTAAGATCACCTTCATCACACCGTCATCCTTCGGCTGAAGGATGCGAAAACAAACGAACACACAGGCCTCCCGCGGAATACAAATAAAGGGGGGCGCAAGCATATCAGGCCGAGAAATAGTTATGAATTGAAGAGAACTATGATGACTTTTCAAAGAGTGTTTTTCATGCCGGACAAAGGGAAATAAGTCAAAACAGATGACATGACAACAGAGCCATAATGTAATGTATGCTTCTCTGCACTTGTACATGCACTTTAGAACACAGTACATTAGATTTAGTAGTCCGGGATCTTTAAGAGAGATTTGGTGACCTGATGAGAAGAAAAAAATTAAGCGGAAACAAAGACATTTTCTGAAATTCATAACTTTTCTTTTGGGTAATGGCTTAAAAAAGAAGCAACCAGGGGAATACAAGTGAAAACACTTATTTAAAAATAACAAAGAGACAGATCGAGTCAGATCAGTTACAGAGGCTGAATCTTCAGATGAGCTACTGAGCTACACTCGAGAAGGTCTGTTTCTGGAACAAGTTAACATCAGCAAGTGTAGCTACACTAGTTAGCAATGCATTTACATTTACGGCATTTAGCTGACGCTCTTATCCAGAGCGACTTACATCAGTGCTCAAGTCCACATCTGTTTCTTAAACCTGCAAGCTAAACTTAAATCAACACCTGTCAAAGAAACATCAGAAGTTTAAGACAATAGTAAGGAAGGGATGGGGATAAGGTTTTTTTTTTTGAGAAATAAGCAAGCGAAATGAGAGACATAGTTAGTCACCAAGGTGCTCCTCGAAGAGGTGGGTTTTGAAGACAGCGAGGGACTCCACAGATCTGATCAGAAGAGGGAGTTCGTTCCACCACTAGGGGGCTGAGACTGAGAACAACTGACAATACTGAAGTGCCAGATCTGACCGTTCTCTGTCTCGGCAATGAGCTCATGTTAAGCCACTGTTTGATATATAAAACTACATACAGTGCCTTGCAAAAGTATTCACCCCCCTTAGCAGTTTTGTTGCCTCACACCCTGGAATTAAAATGGATTGTTTGAGAGTTTGCACCATTTCATTTACAGAACATGCCTACAACGTTGAAGATGTATTTTTTATAACGTGAAGCGAATAACAAATAGGACAAAATAACAGAAAACTTTAGCGTACATAACTGTTCACACCCCCTAAAGTCAGTACTTTGTAGAGCCACCTTTTGCGGCAATTACAGCTGCAAGTCGCTTTGGATAAGTCTCTTTAAGCTTGGCCACATCTTGCCACTGGGATTTTTGCCCATTCCTCAAGGCAAAACTGCTCCAGCTCCTTCATGTTGGATGGTTTTCGCCTGTGAACAGCAATCTTCAAGTCTGACCAGGGGTTCTCAATTGTCTGGACTTTGACTAGGCCATTCCAACACATTTAACTGTTTCCCCTTAAACCACTTGAGTGTTGCTTTAGCAGTATGCTTCGGGTCGTTGTCCTGCTGGAAGGTGAACCTCCATCCCAAATCTCTCAAATCACAGGCAGGCTGACAGGTTTCGCTGTCCATCTTTCCCTTGACTTAGACCAGTTTCCCAGTCCCTGCTGCTGAAAAATGTCCCCACAGCATGATGCTGCCACCACCATGTTTCACTGTGGTGATGGTGTTCTTGAGGTGATGGGATGTGTTGGGTTTGTGTCAGACAGCATTTTCTTGGTTGGCCAAAAAGTTCAATTTTAGGCTAATCTGACCAGAGCACCTTCCTTCATACATATGGGGAGTCGCCACATGCCCCACTCCCCAGTCTCTGCGGTGGAACTCCAGCTCCTTCAGGGTTCCCTTTGGTCTCTGATTAATGCCCTCCTTGCTGTCTCTGGGAGTTTTGGTGGGCAGTCCTCTCTTGGCAGGTTTGTTGTGGTACCATGTTCTTTCCATTTGAAGATGATGGATTTGATGGTGCTCCAGGGATCATCAGAGATTTGGATATTTTTTTATAACCCAACCCTGACTTGTACTTCTCAACAACTTCGTCCCGGACTTGTTTGGAGCTCCGTGGTCTTCATGGTGTGGCGCTTCATGTTTAGCTTCATGGTGTGGCGCTTCATTTCACTAATGATGTGACTTTGGAAGGTAATTGGTTGCAGCAGACCTTTTTAGCGGCTTCATAGCAAAGGGGGTGAATACATATGCACAAGCCAATTTTATTTTTTTAATTTTTTTAAATTATTTTTTTATATATATTCATTCATTTATGATCCATCACATAAAATAAAATTAAAAACATGTAAATTACAGGTTGGAATGTAGGGGGGGGTGAATACTTTTGCAAGGGACAGTATAATATACACCCTGCCTAAGAAATATGACCGAACTCATATTTAACAGTTATTAAATCAACATGTTCTGTCTTTGCATAATTAAACATCATGAACTCGATGCATTTTTGTGAGAAAATGTGAAAATGTGATTGCGTGGTTGATATAAAACCAGTATTTGGAGAAACAAACTTACATCATGAATTTGAACCAGCTCCTGTTCTGATTCTCTTCATTCGGTACCGGAGGGTGTTAACTTGCCGACTCTTACCAAGCCATTTATGGTTGCGAATTTCTAATTAAACTGCAACAAACAGTGACACACGTCTTTTTTATAACTGACCTGAGCTTTAGTGTCTTAAAGTCTGCTGTGTTTAGTCTGAGTCTGCTGTATTTAGTCTTAGTCTGCTGTTTGTTTATTGACTCGTTTCTCCATGTTTTGCCAATACTTGGCCCCAGATCAACCGATCAAAAAGCAGAATAAACGCACATTACACCAGATATTAACAAACATCTTGACGTTGGAACCAAGCCAAACAAAAACTGCAGGAGAAGACGTGGCACCAAATTCCAGCTATAAAAAGAATCATAAAAATAAAACTTAAGAAGAACAATAGCATTTTAAATATAGTCATTTTAACCAAGCATTCACATCTAACAATTTACTCAAATGGAGTGAAAATTCTTTGTCTTAGACTTTGCTCCTAAAAAAGACAAATACTCAATTAAATTCTGGGCGCAGTGCAGAGGACGAACGTTTTAAATGGACCTCGCAGGCTAGAGTTAGCCATTAAAAACAAAGGATCATGTGCAGCCATATACTGTACCACTTCCAGTCCAAGGCAACAAAAACATTGAGAGGAGGAATTTAGCTCTGATTCTGACTGGCGCTCTGATTAAGAATGAGTTCTTTTTTTCTGCACATTTGGTGTGAGGTTGAGGCCAAGCGCTCCGGTTCCCCAGTTTGCATTCTGAAGTTCAGACACCGTCTCCCCATGAGTTTACAGCCTACAAATGTTCTAGTGTTCCTCCACAAACCGCGCGCCGCGTTGTTTTTGGCAGCGCATTGGAAGCACTTCATATATTTTACTCCCAAGCGCCGCAAAATACTAATTATGCTGGACGAAAGAAAAACGAAGTGAAAGGCACACCTTGGGTGCCAAAGGAAACAAACCTCTCCCTTCTAAGAAAGAGAGAAGCTAAATAGGATGCATTTTTTGGCTGAAACTCCTGCCATGTTATGATAATACTTAATACCATCCTACTGCCGCCCTAAACATTTTCGTGACCTTAACGCACACGCTCCGGGTCAGGAGGGAAAGGTCCCCAGAGAGCAGTGAAACTCTGGCTTCAGAGGAAGCCGTCCCGTACGGGGCCTTCAGCAGAGTCTGGGAGAAACACACACAAACACACGCCTCGCTCTGTAACCAGCCTCTCGGGCCTGAAGGTCTATGAGACAGAAAAAAAGCATAAAAGCATCCATTAGACAAAAACGCTGAAGGCACACATGGCCGGCGGAGCCGTGTTGCTCTTGGACCACCTCCGAGGTCACGCAACAAGTAATCTAATGTGATTGAATATTTTTTCATCTGGACTTTCTCGAAAGCCTCGCTCCAGATGTTTGGCTTGTTAGAAGAAAGATGGAGAATTTTCTTCCTCCTTCTTTACGTTTATGCATGTCAAATCTCTATACCTGCTGAAAGAAGTCGCCGTGCGTCTCGTCTTTTTCCTCTACATCCTAATGAAAACAGGGGAGTTCACATCAGTATGGAGCCCATATGGCCAGAGGTGGATAGACTGAGTAGCAGTAATTGGCTACCACCCCTAATGTGCACCGAACTGGCCTATAAAACTTCAGCTCTAATGTATGTGTTTGCCAGCTTTACTGTAAGCGTCGGTTTCCCTCAGAAACGCTCCAGTTCACGTGAGAGAAGGACGTGAGAGGGAAGAGAACATCTGGAGGATGAAATCGAACTCAGGCAGTTCTCAAAATCGACCTTTGTCCTAAAACCCATGGTGGAATCACCCTGAAATGAACATTTTTAAACTTTTAGTTCATGTTGCTTGGTCATATTCAGCAACATTCTTGTTTTTCCATCATTCCTCATCAAAACCTCTCCCTTTCTGAAAAGTTAAACACTCCCGGTCCGATTATGTGTTGCATTACATGTTTTGTTGTTTTTCTAAGCGCAACTAAATGCACATTGTCAACAGGGAATGCATTTAAATGTGGTGCACCATTGCTATGGATAATGGTACACCAGTCACACTGCATGTTTTAATATTTCCCAGTTTGTTATTTTCAGCAAATGAACAGTAATGTGGCATTCGAATGTGCAGAAGTGTGTATAAAAGTGTGAAAATGTCTGAAACATTCAAACTGTGATGTTAGAGAACACTGACGCTGTAAGCTTTCAAAGACACTGTCAGTTATAGTGTAAAGAGCCGGAGAGAGGGATGAAGGTGAAGTTGTGATTGTGTGGACCACCAGGCCACACAGTGAGGTATCAGATATAGTTCTGGGCAGAACACAATCACTATGTTTTACTGTATTGGGTTTTTTTTACAAAGTTCTCAGTATGTTGATTCCAGACTTCTCACTGCATGGATCTGTCAATTCCGATTGTATTTATTATACTTTTCCTCAACAAATGAATGCGTTCTGTGCAGATAAATACTTTGCATTTCATTTTCTCTGGTGCACAGTGCTGTAGGTGTTTCCAATAAATTGGCCAGGCCTCTATTAAGCAGTGAGAAAAGACTCGTTTCGCTGAGAAAACTTTTTGTTTTCGTTTTGATGGGAATTAGAGTAGCACATTTATGGCTGTATCCACTAACAAAAACCAGTCTTACAGAAACCACAGTGCATTTTTATTTTTAACTGAAACGCCCCCCCGCACTCTCGTGCACAAACAGTACCACCCAGTGCACACACTCTTACCCCCAGAACTCCTTTCAGCTCGCATTCTAACAGGGTTTGTGTCGTCTGGCCCGTTTCTGGCTTTATGACCCCAGAACGTTGAGGTGCTTTATGTGTTCTCGCTCAAAAAAGCCAGTAAACACATAAAACATCTCCGGCTTCGTCTTGGCAGACTATTATGGGGTTAGTTAAGATAATGACAGATAACAAACCTTACACCAGGACAGCAAGGGGCACGTTTCTGCTGTGGCATCTTATGCTGGAGGAGTGATGTTGTTGTTGTTTTGTGTGTGTGTGTGTGTGTGTGTGTGTGTGTGTGTGTGTGTGTGTGTGTGTGTGTGTGTGTGTGTGTGTGTG
>JBBPCY010000136.1:20548267-20555767 GCA_037974405.1 Brachyalestes nurse | reverse complement strand
ACTATACAGGTATTAGAGGGGGGGGGTTATGACCGTCACACTACTGTTCTTCCTATGTTTTATTTTTGTTATGATGTTTTTCGATATTTTCAATAGCTGAATTTTGGTAATATTGGAACAGTTATATTAATTTAAGATAAGATAAGAAAGACGTGTATTTATCAGAAATATCCAAGCCAGTGTGTTTGTAAATAACTTTTTGATCGGTTGACCAGGGGTCAAGCGCTGATCGTTTAAAAAATAGATTTTTGTGGTTCATGGGTTCTCTGGGTGGGTAGGATGGTCCTTTATCTCCTGATCACATTCGTCTCCAAGTGTGTTGAGCTGACAAACTACGATACAAATTTCAGAAGTCCCCCCAAATCTTACCATTTCATACTAATGTTGGATTTTTTTTTTGAAAACTGCTGCACATTAGGTGTGTTTTGTCAGATTATTGCAATGCCCCACTATATTATAGTGTGTGGAGCTCGGCACTGTTTAACACTGTCAGAAGAAAAAACAGATTTTATTTCAAGTCATTTTGGACTATTTCTATTGATCCTTTGATCAGAATTTTGGAGGACTTTAACGGGCAGTTTGCGGTTTCAAATGGCGTTTAAAGCTCAGTTACGAAGGTCCGATCTGAGAACGATCACACGAGAAAATTCAAAGTTGTGTTTTTTAATGTAACCATCAAAATGTTCAAATACTGAGGCGTACCGTGTTACTGTTACACCACCAACTATTGCCCAATCACAGAGAAGCAGAGAAGCAGAGCATCAAAAGTGACAGCGGTTCAAACAGGCGCCCTGGAGGGGAGTTCAAATTTCCAGGTCTTCAGGGAGAGTCAGGCAGCACCTCGGGAGAACCGCGATAAAACACGGAGCCGGTGAAGAGCAGGTGTGAGGATCTTCACAACCGCTGCCCTGAGGGCTCGGGGAAATTAAATCCTTACAAACACACACACACACACACACACACACACACACAACCCTGCACTTTCAAAGACCAACCACTGTGCTTCCCTTTACAACAACTACTACAACCCAGCCGCAGCCAACACAGCAAATTATGTAGAAAAGAGAGGGAAAGGAAGGAGACGGAGAAAAAAGAAGAAGTTGAGGGGAGGAGTGGTCACTGATTCACCGTTTCCCAGAAAATGGCTGCTTTGTGGTATTTTTGGTCTCATGATATGACACAGACAATCAAACTACAAACATCGAACACGAACACAGGCTTCCACCGCTGGTCTAAATGACCATCATCTAGTTTGTCAACACCACAGAGGAACAAGCCGAACGCCATTACGCAACCGTAAATCAAAGCGCGGCCTCGACTCGGCCAAGAGGCTCTCAGCAAGGATCAGATTATAAAACGGATACAAAAATACATCTCTCTTTATTAGTATTACTTTCATCTTGCATACCATTGCTGCCAAAATAAAATGCAAAAAAATAAATGTCGCCAAAATATGAAGTTAATGGGAGAGCGCCAAAGCATTTGTAACTTTTAGTGTAAGTGAATCTAAAGAGACTTTAGAGCATTTCTACTGGTCCCTTCATCATGAACTGTTCAGACAGGGTAAAGGGCAGAAAAATGAAAGAGAGAGAGAGAGAGAGAGTGAGAGAGAGAGAGCAGTACTCAGGCTATGGCTGACATATGTCTGACTTTGGAAATGGTTTGGAGCAGGAGGAACTGGTAGTTTCTGTCTAATTAAAGGCTTCAGCTCACGTGACCACACACAGGTGCAATAACACCAGCCTGCCTCACCATGGAAGAAAGGCCTGTTTGTGTGAGGTAAGGCCTCTCACTCACTCAGTGGGAAGCTACACACACACACACACACACACACACACACACACAAGAAAGGGAATCAATGAGGGAAAGCAATTCACTTCAATTACACTCATTAGAATTCTGCTTCCTCATTTCAACTGACACAAGTAGAAAAATGTGGGTTGTTTTCATCCCCTATTTCCCCCTTTTCTTTCTTTCTTTCTTTCTTTCTTTCTTTCTTTCTTTCTTTCTTTCACTCTCCCTCCCTCAGGAAAGGCCCTCAGACTGAGGCATCTGGTAGATTTTAAACTTCTGGCCGTCTGCAAGCAGCTAATAGGCATCGATCATTGAGCTGTCGCTGCGTGTTATCAGAGCTCTCTCTGTGACTCACGCGTTCGCAGTCCTTTTGTTCCGTAATGTTAAGATAAATCAAATGAGCGCGGCAAACACCATCCTCTGTCAGGGAGGCCTACACGCACCCAGCATTTCTCTGGAGTCTCCAGACGCGTCCCTGTCCGAGGCGAGCCGTCCTGCCAGGCTATCAAAATGTTGTTGCAGGACCACACAAAAAATAGAGTCCCGTAACAGAGAAGGCCTGGCCTGCGTTTAGGGGGACGGTGCGAACAAAGCGCGAGAGCATCTCAGCCAAGGAGGTCCGGGAAGCAGCGAGGAAATTCCAGCTGACACACACTCTGGACGGGGAGACACTGACGCACAGGCCAGAGAGTGAAAACACACGCTGACGTGTCGCCTACAGCCGCGAGCCACCGGGAGCACCAACCTCACATCAAAGAACTCCGTAAAAGTGCTGATCTGGGTCCAGTTACTCCACAGACTAACAGAGAGAGATGTAAAAATGCACCAGTGCACAGTGACACACCAAACTGGCTCATTTAACTGAACATGACTCAATTAGAACAGTTCTCAATGTCTAATCTGAGTTATTTTAGTACTAAAAACAAGGATGTCACACTGCATCAAACTGCATCAACTTCACTATGTTAGACTGAAATATAAGGGATTTCTAATAATATGAGTCAATAATAATGAACAATTCTGAATTTCCGTAAAACGATCAAATCAAACTCAGTGGTGTGATTCTGAGTGTCCACGACTGAAAATTCTTCCTGAGTCAAACAGTTTTTCTGGAAAGTTGAGAAAAGTTCAGTCTGAAATATTCTGGAAGACGCAGAAGATCTAAATCTGTCCACTTGCCTAAGAGTAGAGATTGACTGGAGCTCAGATTATCAGACGGACTGAAACCGGTTCTGCTGGTGAGGGACGCTAGTTATCTAGAGCCAGTGTAATATTACAGAGGACAAAGTTTGCCCTGTCAAAAGTACAGATTGCTATTGTTGCGTATCAGCTTGGAGGATATTTACTGAATGGTGGCCTCTGATAAGCGAGAGGAGCCGGCGGTAATGCCTAACTAGAGGTGAGGAAACACGGCGTGCGCTTAAAGCCCAGCGATAATCAACTTACGCAATGACTGGTGACACGCTGTATGGATTACAGTGTGTAAAGTAAACTGCACAGTTTGCTTCTCATAAAACCACTTGGGTGTTTATACATTACACAAGCAAAGAAATTGCACAAGACACAACTAACGGCACAACAACAGCCTTCCTGACAAAAAAAGAAGAAAAAAACAGCGAGGGGTGTAAAAATCACACACACACACACACACACACACACACACCTGCTGCTGCTGAAGGTGCAGTAAATCCACAGGGCTGATCTCGCCATTGGTGTCGCCGTTGGACCCGCCCTCTCTTCCTCCGCCCTCCGATTGGCTGCTCAGACTGCTGACTCCATTTTGATTGGAGGTTGTTGTTCGAATGGTCTCAGTTGCTGATTCTACCATCATCACGTGGCACCTGTGGGTGAACAGGGACAGAGAGGAGGGGGGGTAAGTGTGGGTGGTGTGTGTGTGGGGGGGCAGTGTTTAAACCAAACAAAGACTAAATGACCATGAACGATTGCAATTGCTGAAGTCGTAGATCTGAGCACGTTCAAGTCTCAGCAAGCAAACAAGTTTCACAACATGCACAAACGCTCAGGAACAGGAACGACCTGGAACACAGAACCGCATTCAGGGGCGATGTGAAGAGCGCCCGAATGAAATGTCACATGGAGCAACCTTGAAAACACTCAGTAAACATCTTGACTGCCACTCTTTCCATTGGAGAGGGCCAGGGTTGCACCTGAGCCTCTTAATGACCCACACAGTCAGAAAATGGAGGAAGACTTCAAAAAAGGACGCCGGGATGAAGGTCTGGCGAAGGTCTTTGTAGAGAATGCTCCTGCGTGGAGTGGAGCGCGAAGCGCCGTGTTGATCAGAGGCCTCCCAGTGTGAGCAGAATGCTTCGCTTCATGCAAAAGGTTACCACACACACACACACACACACACACACACGCACATATCGCATCTATTTCTGAGCACTGTCTCATCAGGTGCATCTTTGAGACAGAGTTTTGATACATCTCCAGCGACAAAAAGTCCCTTTTAATTAGAAATCAATTGGGCAACATGCTCAAACAGAAAAAAAACAAACCCAGCCACTCCTGCACCTGCTTGTTGGTTGTTTTTTTTACTGAGATTGGGAAGAAAAAACCCAGCGTGTTCAATAACGCAGGAATGCGGTGATGGAGGTTAAGAAGAGGGGGAAGAGCGTGGGAGAGGAGCGAGGAGAACAAGCTGCTGGGGCGCGGATCCACAACAAAAAGCTTTCAAATGTGCGAACGGGGCCTTGTGCACCTCTTCTAATAACAAGCTCGTCTTTCTGCCTTTTCCGGTTTTAAAAATAAAGTTTTTTTTGGTTTTGTTTTGTTTTGTTTATGTCTTTGTGTCTTTGCAAACCAGGGCTCGCCGAACAAAATGCCACACAGGAATTCTGCCGGTGATTAGCTCCTGGGAACGAGGGCAAACGTTTCATTAGCACAGAGAGAGAGAGAGAGAGAGAGCGAGAGTGAAAGTGAGAGAGACGAGAAGAAGGTGAGAGTCTGACATTTCCACTGGCAGAACGCCAGCAGATACTCATTTAGAAAAATGAGGGAAATGGAGGGAACAATGCGGGCCATGGCAGGTTCTACTCGCAGAGCGAGTGGAGTTATTGGGACACAGTGCGCAGTGGGAGTGGAGTTATTGGGACACAGTGCGACCCTGCATTTGTGGCCAGTCACAACAACAGCTGTGAAGCTCACAGATAGAGAGCAGATCCTCCTCCTCCTCTTCCAGCGCGTCCTGAAGTCTGAGAAACATGGAAAGTGTGTCGAGACACCTGAACAGTCTGCATCCCACACAGAGTCAGATTTCAACACAGCCCAGGTTCCACAGACCCCGTCATTCAAACACACCTGGTGAAAGTTCGACTCCAATACAAGCTCAATGAAGCGCTCATGCCTGGCCGTCAAGGGATGGAGGCGAATCCAGCAGTTATGAGGGACGGCAAACCAACATAGGGGCAGTCTGACTGCGGTTAAGCCTCAGAGACTGCAGGAGCAAGCACACAATCAACCCGCACAACTACAGTTTCCTATTAAAGCTGCGTTTTATTCAGTACCTGCCAAGATATTCAATCTTCAGTGTGGCTGTCACTGTTGTTTAGTAAAGCAATGCACTTTTGTCCATTTTTTATACATGAACGTTTAATGCAGTGTCAGAAAACGCATAAGTAGGTCTGTATGAGATTTCATAACAATTCCAAATACATGCATGCAGTTGGGGCGAAGGCAAATATTGGGGTAGGAGCTTCACCTAATTTAACCTTAAAGGTCCAGTGCAACACTAAAGGAACAAACAGCGGTATCCAGAGAACATTATGTAAATTTAACTTGTTCTGTGATCTACTGTTTTAACTGTTTGTGTTTTTTTTCTCAGAAGAATGATGAAGAATGGAGTCCCATGCAAAAGCCTTAGGCGCCTATGCAAATTTCTTAAAGCCATTTTTCTCACCGTGTGACAAAGTGTCGTTCTGCAGTAAAGTTTACATTAGAATAAAGCAAACAAACCAGAAAGCGGTAAAAGTATCAGATTAGTTCCGTGTGTAAAAGTACCAGATTAGTGTCAAACCAGGTTTCTGATGAAACTGTAATACTGAACTTCCACAAGAACACACTGATATACTGAACATACACTGTGTACTGTATAAGCCATTTGTATTTATTCTTTTTAGTTTTATTTAGTATATTCAGTAATATTAGTGTGAAAAAACCCACTACATATTATTTTTGCAGGTTCCAGAGTCCTGTACATGCACTGATCTTTTTCTCGAGGAATAAGGTGCCAGAGCTGTTCCAGGATGTTTTAATTCGGAAGGTTTAAAGAGGGCCACCAGGTACGCCGGGCCAGTGGTGGCGGATGGGGCATCGCGACAGGGCCACATAGAAGCAGCTGGAGGTGTAAGCATGCGTGAAGCCTTGTCATATCCAGTAATGGGCATATATTGCAGCTATAATGGGAGGTCGTGAAAAGAAGCAAGCCGATAAATCAGCGGCCGGGAACCGCTGATTACGGCTGGGAGACGGTAGTTTGAGAGTCTTGTAATGGTTTCTGGCAGGCTAGCCCGGCGCGCCGGCGATGTCCAGGCACGCCGCACCTCGTTTAAGAACCCCCTCCAAACCCCTCCAGCTGAACTCTGACCTTGAAGAATATAGGAAGATGCATTCTTTCTCCCAGGGGTGTAAGCAGAAGGGAGGGATGGTGGAGGGGGGGCATTCTTCTTCAGATCTCAGAGATAAAGAATGCATTTGCAGGGCGAGGGAGGAGGGGGGAGCTAAGCAAATAAAAACGCACGTTTGCCTTTTAATTGGACGGAAGAGAAATGGGACCCAACTTGCCTTCGCTTCGGGGACTCAAAATCAGCTTGCTATAGATTAAAAAGAGAGAAAGGAAAAAAAAATCACCCAAAACCAGCGTCTTCCCGGCGTGGTAATATGTAACGCACTCGCCCGTATTCTGGGAGCTTTTTAATTTCTCTCTCTCTCTTTTTTTTTCTTTTTTTTTGCTTGAAACTTCTGATGTCAGCACATTTTCTTTGGCACTTAGACGTAAGGGTGGAGGGAGACCGTGATTCATTCTCTATCCTGTTTCTGCAAGCACAGAGGGCTGCAACAAGCAAACCCTGGAAGCTCTGAAGCTCTGAAGCTCCTCTCTCCGCCCGTTAAGAGCTGTTTATATTGCTGATACCGAGAGTTGCTAAGGTGAGGCGGAGACCAGGGAGTGAAGACCAGCCGGGTGTTGGACCGGCTCCAGGGTGCAGAACAAAAAAGTGAAAGCATAACCAGTTCGGAGGGTTGTGTCGTCTTTTTTCTTTTTTCTTTATCGCGCATTGTAATTTAGGGAAGTCAGATACGCAAACAAGCTCAGGAAATGGTGAAACAAACCACAATTTATATCATTCATGACTAAATGTTGTGCTTCCCCGAACAACACAATTTCTCTTGCTCTCTGACTCCTGCAGACATCCAGGCGTTCAGACAGCTCTGTTTTTTCCCCTCAATCACTCATTCTCTCTGTCTCTCTCTCTGTCTCTCTCTCTCTGTCTCTCTCTCTCTGTCTCTCTCTGTCTGTCTCTCTCTCTCTCTCTCTCTCTGTCTGTCTCTCTCTGTCTCTCTCTCTCTGTCTGTCTCTCTCTCTGTCTCTCTCTCTGTCTCTCTCTGTCTCTCTCTCTCTGTCTGTCTGTCTGTCTCTCTCTGTCTGTCTGTCTCTCTGTATGTCTCTCTCTCTCTCTCTCTCTCTGT
>JBBPCY010000136.1:20498098-20509505 GCA_037974405.1 Brachyalestes nurse | reverse complement strand
CCACATTATGGCAAGAACCACTTCACTAAGTAAAAAACAACAGTCCATCATTACCTTCTTACAGAACATATTCTGGTCTGTTTCACTTTTTTATTGTTTGTTTTCAATATTAATCTACAATGTAGAAAATAATAAAAACAAAGACAAAACACTGAATGAGAAGGTGTGTCCAGACTTTTGACTGGTAGTGTAGGTACACATTTACAGGTTTAGTTATAATTTATTTTCCTCGTTGTGCTTTACGTTACTCCGATGGTCCAGGAGGACGATATTTGGTCTCACTGTTCTCACTGTATAAGGCTGAGAGGACAGTAAAGCTGCACTGGACGTAAAGGCAGAGCACAGAGCGGCGTGGGGAAAATACCGACTGTCCCCTCAGTCACTCCTCAGGTACACGTGCTGCTGTGCTGCTCCCCACCCAAAGAGAACGGGTCAATTAGCCTGATTAGGACTTTATTAAATGATTGGAGGGAAAGAACGCTGATTAGTGCGCCGAGGGGCTCAGCTTACCATCAATCAATCAATCAGGACCCACTCCAGCTCCTCCAGCCGGCAGCACCTTGTGGGCTTCACCGCCGTCCTCCGTCCTCCGCCCTCCTCCCTCCTCCCTCCTCCCCAGCTCTTTCTTCTCCCTTTCTCCTTCTGTCCTCCTCCCTGTCCCGCTCATCACCAGCCCTTCAGAGGCGGAACCGCCGAGCGCTCTCTCACAGCGGGACTGCAAACTCTCAAAGCCACAATTACGAGAAAAGAACGATCCACTTCCTACACGAATTAACCCGGCCAGGGAACGGCAGAAGCTCTGACGTTTCAAGTTCGGGAGGCGTAGCGCCTTGCCTTGCACTTTTTCCCCCCCAAACTTAATGCTCTGCTGGCTGGGCTACGAAATTTGGACTTAGGGAGAAAAAAAAATTCAACATTTGTGCATTATTACAAATAAAAGTGCCAAACAGGATCTTTTCCACAGAACGTGTAAATGTGAACTGCACATGTGTGTGAATGAGTACACACCTTTTCTAAACGTTTTTAAATGGTTCTATATTAATTAAAAGTCTTTAATCCATTTAAGGAGCCTTCAGTGGGTGAATTAGATCTCCTTACACACAAACTGTACAAACCGGCCCCCTTTCCGTTACGCAGTCACTGCGACGATAAAGTTAAAATACAGTGTCTGTTATAGGTGGGGGCCGGGGGAGAGGGGCACCCCGACCGCAGAGCGGACCCTGATGAAAAACTCTCTTCCGCAGGGAGCAAGCGTCTTTTTTTTATTTGTATTATTGAAGGAGGGGATGAAAAGAGGACCTCTTTTTTGGAAGAGAAGAGTGAGTTGGAGGGGGGACAAGCCGGGGCTGTGTTTTGGAAATTAGCCGTGGCGGAGGGAGCAGCCGAGGGGTTACTCCGGGGGTCAGAGCGAGGGGGGAGCGGCGAAGCGGCCGCCGACTCGGGATAAACGCCGCCCTGGAGATGGCCTCGGCCACGGCGTTCTGGAAACTTCTCCCAGGCTACCGGGTCACACAAAGCCTCAGCGTGTGGCCGGCCCCGACAGAACCTGCTCTCAGAGCAGCTTCCCTCAGTGACTCAGACTTCCCTCCCTTTCCTTTCGCACCTCTTCAGGGGTCGTGCCCTCTCTGCAGAATATGAAAGCCCTCAAAGCCAGGAAAAAGAAATGACCGACTCCAACCCATCAGAGTAGGACGAAAAAAAAACACAATAAAGACGTCTGCATTCGGCGTCATTTTTCTTCACCTCCTCCAACTTCCTGAGGCTCGCTTCTGACAGTAAACTAGTGATTTAAAGTCATTCCTACATCTTTTAAATCCTTAAAAGTCCATTAGTGACGAGCAAGAGGCAAATACTTCAACAGAAACTTCATATCAGGTGGAAAAAAAGGGGCATAAAAGGTACGAGTGAAATCACTGAATTATTTTTACGTTGCAGATTTTTTGCAGGTCTAAAACCCTAAAATTTGAAATTAACTCTCCAAGCAAAAGTCTCAAACTCATGACTCGAAAACATTAGTCACTCAAGACTCAAATGCATAGAACTCATGCATAAAAACATTAATATCGCATACTCAGACATTTAAATTCAAATTAGATATTAGCTATTAAAATGAAGTAAAATCAGTTTTTACAGCCCATGAATTACCATTATACCCTCTTCACACTCTTATCTGATTCAGGGGAAAAAAAGTTTTGATTGAAAAGAGAGGAAAAAAGATTGGCCAATAGATTGTTAAAATTAAGCATAAATTTGTAAGACCTTTATAAATACAACCCTATTCAGAGTTATCTGCAAATTTTATCATTTAAGTTCTTTTAATAAAATCTGGTCAAATGTCATGTGAGAAAAGGTAATTTAAATGGAAAGTGGGGAATCTCTGCAGAATGCCATGTCATACCAATACCATGGCACCTTAATTTTGATCCATAAAAAAAAGGCCGTTGGAAAGGGAAAAAAATAATGATATAAAAAATAAAGAACATGAATTTGGTTGTCAGTCCCGTTTTAATTAAGGCATTCAGTCTCCTTTCACAGAGGGTTCAAGGATGCCAGGAGTCTAATTAATTTTAAAAGGTAAGATGTCTTGACGCAAATGTCTTCCGTCACAGAGATTTGAAAGAAAAAAAAAAGAAAGAGAGAAAGAAAAGACGGAATAAAATGATGTGTAAAGACAAAGAGAGGAGGAAGGTTGAGTCACTTCAAGTTGCCTTGTGATTTAGCTCTAGTGCCGTTTAAGTGATCAGTAGGAGCTGGGAAAAGAGCACTCACACGGCAAAATCAGCGCGGGCGAAAAACACACACACACACACACACACACACACACGCGCGCGCGCGGAACTCTGCTTTCTCGATCTCGGCCAGAGAGAAACTGTAAAACATCTTCTCAATGAGGCTGCTGGAGAGGAGATGTCAGCTTGGGCAGGCTTAGAGGACCGGTCCAAGGAGAGTTTCTCTCTCTCTCCCTCTCTCTCTCTCTCTCTCTCTCTCTCTCTCTCTCTCACACACACAGAGTACTGGGATTACTAAAGGAGAAATAATGAGTCTTTCTTCATGCTGAGTGAGGGAAGAAAGAGGTGGGGGGAGCATCTGCTGTTGGACACACTGATAAAGAAAGAGAGCGCTTAATTACGGCCGAACGCGTTGCCAGTAACAACAGAACAGCACAGAACCTGCAAACTTGTAGAACTGCACTCGCAGAACATTTCTGCTCCTGAATTCATTTTAAAAATGCACTCAAATCAGCACTAATAATATATTTTAAACGCAAAGGAATACTGGTGTGTCCCCTCAGATCAAATCTTCTTTTTGTTCTTTGATTTAAAATTCTACATTTTATTCTTAAAATTAAAACACAACCGGATGACACCAGTCCTGCTCAGACTAGGCTGAGTGTTACTGTGTAACCGGTGCACTGGTGTTGGTTTTATCGCTCGGTATTACTTCCAGTGACACAATTTTCTCCACCTCACTTCGGCGAAACCTTCAAAAGGCCGCAGGCAGCCAGAAGAACAGAAAGAGGAGAAAAAGCCGGGCTAATTCCGTCCTGTAGAAGAGGAGAACTGGACAGACGAGGTAATCCCCAGGGTTTTAGGGGGCTGTGTTATTTCCGCTGCGAGAGGGGCTACCTGAGCGAAATCCTTTTACAAATGTCAGACGACTGGCAGTGACCGCGGGGCGGACATCACACCGCCCCCCCCAGTGACCCACGGTCCGGCAGTGTGAGCAGAAAGGCCAGCCGGACCCCCAGCCTGACAGCAGACCCTCCGTCACCCCACCAGCAGCCCTGAGGAACACACACTGCCTGTGACTCCTCCACAGCCCAGAGGGAGGGAGCGTAAAACACAGACTGGGGGGGGTATTACACAATTATGCTGATAACAGCTGGGGTAATATAGCGGCAGATGTCCCTCGGTCAACAACGCCTGCAGCCTGCAGCCGCCGAGCAAAAGGCAACTCTACTCAACGGCCACTGGATCTTCGTGCATGCACACGCGTAGATATCCTCCAGGAAGAAATTCGACTGGAAATGACATCTTTTTTATTTAAGTTGGACCCCCAGTGTCACTAAACTGTGTGACAGTTTTTAAGAAAAAAGGGCTGCTTTCTGAAAAATATCCCGATGAAAAAACTTAACCTGTGCTTTCATTAAAAAGTTATTGTTGTTTATTGCACTGAATCTAAAAAGTGTCCATTTTTGCCCAAACTTTGCCCAAAGCCTGTTGCCTGTTAATGAGCATCACTGCTCCGTGTCCCAGACTGGTTGGTAAAGGTTAGTGTTTTGTTAAATGGGAGATAACACACTCCTTCACACTCTGTGTCTAACGTCTGAAACTCTCTCTCTCTCTCTCTCTCCTCTATGCTTCTCTGAAGAGGCCTGCCGAGGACCGCCACACACACCACCACCCCCCCCTCCCCACTAAGCCACTTCACTATGAGAGCCTCCCAAAGGAAAGAAAAGGAGAGGAGAAAATGAAAGCTCTGTCTTCAGGGGGCCACAAAACCCTGCCCTGCGCATGGGCACCACTCTACACGTCTCCAACCGCTACACATTAGTCAGTAATAGTTTTTTTTTTCCTTTTACTGCATGTGACTTTTTTCCAACTCCAAACTCTACATCAAACCAAAACGCAGCTACGTCGTATGAGCATGAAGTTGAGCAGAAAGAAAGAAAGGGGGGGGTGAAATCCGCCCCATCAGTCAACAGCGAGAGGTGAATCTGATTTTGTTTTGCACAGGGGTAGGAGATAATTCTGTCAGAAGACGTATCACGTTCGCCCGTTTCAAATGCAAATAACTTAAGCAGGCGTCCCTTGTTACCCCATTACTAATACCATAAAGCGCAGCAACACCGCCCCGTCCTCGCCGATGCTTTGCGGATTAGCGAATGAAAATTAGATGCATTTATATGGTTATTACTTATATGGTCACCCGGTGGGAGAAAGGATTTGCCCGGGCTCGTACAGTGAAGCGCCTGGAAATTTTTTTTTAAAAAGAAATAGAAAAGAAAACTGGCGGAATTCCTCACACCTTCAACAGCCGGGGGGGGGATTAGGATTTTCTAAGTCCAGTCTAAGGTTTGTCCACCACGAAACAAAGCTGAGAAGACCAGGAGATGCAGCGGAAGGGAGAACAGGAGAAGCGCTCCTCACTAACGCCTCTTGTGTACGAGGCCGAGTTTGATAATCGCCACCACGCCGCACTATTTTTTGCGAGATTAACGCTCGGGCCTGAGCTGTCGTCGACAGGATTTCAAGCAAAGAGTCTTTAAGAGACACGCGAGCGCAACAGTGGTCCCTCATGCGCTCCGCAGCAACTTTCGCGCCACGTATTATAAACGCAGTCGCAACAGCTTTGCTCCGCAGCTGTCATTTACCCATCAACCCCCGCGTCTTTTATAAGTGGCATTAAAAACTGCTGAAAGTTTCTCTCCCCTCTGTGCTCTCCTCTCTCTCCGGAGGAGCTTAACTGATATGTATGCTCGCACGTCCTCTGTTTGATGGACGTGATGGTATGTCAGTCTTTAACTAGGGTTTTCAAAATATACAGAGAGCTGTGTTATGAATACCTTCATGGAGGGGAGGGCTGGGGGGGCAGCGGAGGCTAGAATGAAGGGAATGGGGATGGGGCGGGTGTTGGGGTGAGGAGGTGGGATTGAGAGAAAATCCATAACCCAAATACAGCTGTCAGCCGGAATGCAAAGTTAGCAGAAGCGGCTTCGGTCACGGCGGGGGGAACGCGGAGCTCCGGCTTCAGACGCCGTCCTCGCAGCGACACGACTCATTCCGTACATTACAGAGGTGTTCCTCTTCAAAGAGCTGGAATCACACGGCTTACTCCAGTTAACCGAAGCTACATCAGACTCATAAATATAGCAGCGATCTGCATTCGCCAAATGAACCGAGAGACTGCAAGGGTCAGGCTCAGTGAGACACTGCACGTTACACGTGGGAGGATTTACTAACAATAGTCTCATCGTCACGTTCTTCCTTCACTCTCTCACACTCTCTCTCCTCTCCCTCTTTCCCGTTCTGGACACAGGGCAGCTCGTGGAGAAATTCTACCAGGGACTGTGGCTCCGAGGGCCAATAATAGTCCATAAAGCAGAGGCCACGGTCTGCGAGCGCTCTCTGGGGACGCTTAGCTAATGGATACGGAGGAATAATGACCGACGCCTCCGCCTCTAATACTGTCATTTCCGCTCAGTGGACACCCGGCCTTGCCCTGCGCGACTTTCACCGGCCGTCTTGGAAACGGGCCTTCCACCCTCAGCTCCAGGCTGCGCCGCGTTTAAAAGACATCCATTACCTCATAACGGCCTTCCAGCATCCAGAGCGGGGCCCGCACTCCACACGGGGAAGATGGAGGAGCCATGAGCGAAAGTGAACTCAGGAATTAAGAGAAAATCAAGGCTTAAAAGAGACTCGTCTAATAATGTTTAGACTTCGCGCGAGTCGAATGTCATCATGAAAGTTACGCCACGAAGAATTTCCTACCGCGGGCCGCCTCAAAGCTGATGGACAACAGAGAATATGTTTCTGCCACACTTGCCTGGTTCCTCCCAAAGCTGACATGGTCCGTGCCAACTCCACACAACATCAAGCACAAACTAATCAGATCAACTGTGTCATCTGGAAAACATCCCTCCTTTTCCACCAGAGCCGCCTTTTTTTTTCTCTCTCTCTCTCTCCTGATTCACAGATGGGCAAGATGCTGAAGTTGGGTAAAATTGCTTTACAAACGAGCCGCTTTCTTTCGCTCACTATCTCTTTTTTTTCTGTCTTTCTTTCTTTTCGCTTCTCATCGAGGAGAAAACGACACCACCTTCCAGAGTCGTAATAAAAACAGCCCTCACTGTCTAAAAACGTGCATAATTTATTATTATTCGCACAAGAAGAAAATGCCTGGGCCCGCCGCTCCACTGAATAACATCTTCAATTAAAACCACATGTTTAATCACCACGCGCTGGCGCTGCTGGTTACTGCTGGTCAGCACCGGAGGCGACGCGCTCACAGAGGCAAACGGCCGTAAAATCCCAGGCTGACCTTTCACCGAGGGTCTGTCCAAGTATAAAGGAGCGAACTTAATCATCGCATGTTTCGCACAAGCGCGCGTCAGAGTGCAGAAAATTAGTGAACACACCACATAAGGTCAAACCATACATATAAGGGGGTAAAAAAAAAGAATGAGCAAATCTTCATTTACAGATGGGTGTGCATTACTCTCGAAAAACACTTTGATCTGGAAAAAAGCACTTGTGCAAAAACTAACATTATTTTTGGACTGGCAGAAGTGTTTAATGGTAGTGGAGCCGACAAGTGAGGGACAGCGCTTCATGAAATCAAAAGTGCTTGAAATGAGTACAGTGAGGATTGAAAACTTAAATCCACATCCATATCACTTGACTGGAGCTCATCTGAATTTGGAGTGAGCAGAGAGCAAGCTGATACACACACACACACACACGCACATATACACACATACATGCACATACACACACACACACACACACACACACACGTAAAGCACCTCATGCTTTTGCACAAAACTTCAAACAATATCAAGGCCAACATGTGCATTAAAAACTGACACAGATCTGGAAGCTCTAACACAGATATTCCTCCTTCACACACAGACCCTGGAAAAACGCACTCGGCCCGATTCCGGCATTTTATTTCGTCTCGGCCACCCTGACCCTCACGCTGACCTGTCAACCCCTCACCGGCTCCACCAGACAAAGCCTCCTGTCTTTGAACGGCCACCCTTGAAAATATCCCTCCACACACTCCCACTTCTGCCTTATTTACAATCTCCCTTTCAATTAAAATTCACCACTAAACAGCCCAAGCCTTCATAACAAAGTAATAAAAGAAAGTCTAAGGGAAGAAACAGCTAAACTGAACTCCACGGTGTTTCAGACCTGCCGCTCTTGGTGTGTGACCGCAGAGCCGGGGTGTGAAAACTCTCGGCTGAAGCCGCACAAAACCCCCCGAGCAGCTGAATTCGGGTCCTTCGAAATTATCCTTATTACTATCGTATGAATTCACGCGCAGGAAAAAAAGGCAAGAGGTGCATTCTTTGCCCAGTTGGTCTTCACGCTGAATTACCTAAACCACCCGACCATGACTGAAACATAAAGTGCAGGTAGAGATGAGAGAGTGAAACGCACACTTCCATTTCTGTAGGACTTCCATTTTCTGTAGAAAATTATAAAAGAAAAAATATCTGAAATTTCTAGTACTTTTTTTTAAATAAATATCAAAGGACAGCCCAAAGAAAATATTTTAAGAAAGCCTCACTAATTAAAATATCACACACAAAAAAATGACAGATCATTTAAAAAATATATTACTTTCAAAATCTCCTCAGAATAGTGGTAGTTTTATTTAAACCTTATTCAGACACTATAAATGAATTCAGCACAACATGGAGCAAATCTGAAAATGATGAAAATGACTATAGGAATAAAAACATGAAGTAAATTAAAACAGAGACACCAGATCAAAGATGCAGAAACTGCTCCTTCCTAGCTATTATTTTTTCTGTTCAAATCTTATCAGCAGCTTAAATTAAAAATGTGTCTCGTGCTGTTAATGGCAACAGGCAGGCAAAGCAACATCCACCTCGGCACCGAGCAGAACGCTACAGGGAAACAGGGTTACAAGTGTCTAAATGAAATTAATTGTGGCCAAAGCCCTATCCTCCATCAATCATTTCATAATAACATGCTTGACACACACAACGCCATCTCATGCGCCTTGTTTTTTTATTCTGACTGTCAGACAAAAATGTGGAAAGAGCTTCACTGATGAGTCCCTATTATCTGTGAGGGACTGTAAAGCCTTTTTTTTAAAGTAAAGGCATTTATCACATTTTTATAATTAATTCATTGCATTAACATTCCACAAAATGTACGCTTTATTCTTTTCTTCCATTTTATTTTAATACATTTCTGCATATGAGCACTTTGACTGGTGGGCACAATTTTTTTTATGTAACTAATCACTGAAGTGTAAAACGAAAAAAGCAGGAAAACACTGTTTATATTTGAATATATCTGGAATCTATTTTAAAGGCATTTATATTTCAGATGGCATTTACACTCACTGATTAAATGTAAGTGAATTACACTTTCAGCTATTACTGAAAATGAGCATGAAAAAAAAAATAAAGTAGTGTTCTTGATAAGCTGTGACCCAAAGTAATTGTGAAATAAAATTTTGGGGGGCTAAGAGTTGTCCAAAAGTTTTAATCTGGTGAAAGTTCATGCCCTTACAGCTGATTCAGAGGCGATCATGAGAATAAAGTGTGGCGTTCATTACAATAAATTGTGGCGTTAATAACAATAAAGTGCTAGATGTTGTCCGAGCGTTAATCCTGGTTCAGCGGGGCCTTTTTGGATTTGCAGAAATCAATAATGAGCTCTCCACATTTTTCTCTTGCTCGGTGCCTCACAGTCGCAGGAGGAACAGCAGGCCGTGTTTTAAACTGCATTAATTTACTGTTTAGTTTAGGTTAGTCTGAGGAGCTTTAGCTCTGAAAAAGGGAAAT
Source organism: Brachyalestes nurse (assembly GCA_037974405.1). Classification (NCBI taxonomy): domain Eukaryota; kingdom Metazoa; phylum Chordata; class Actinopteri; order Characiformes; family Alestidae; genus Brachyalestes; species Brachyalestes nurse. Next base: position 20,499,955 of record JBBPCY010000136.1, on the reverse strand, counting down.
TTTGAGCTGAGGTTTGTGTGTTAGATTATCATCCACCTCAGAGGCACAGCAGAGTGTGTGGAGACAGTTTTTCAACCACAATACAGATTTGTGAATTCTAAAGGTGTATATATAAGTAAATAGCGGGTAATAAGACTCTTATCGGCGGCCTCTAAACGAAACGATTTTTCGCTTGTTAATTTATTAACGTATTCTAAGGCACACGGGTAGAAGCGACCGAAGGTGATGTTGAAAACCAACCCGCTGTTTTCAAAGTTTCTGAGGGTCGATATGGGCATGTAAGCCCACCTTACTGCACACTTTCCTTCCTCCAGAGCTCTGACAAGACCTGACAGGTTCCAAATGTGGCCAATTTTCTCGTCACCTTTATCCAAGTTCACTTTCACTAAAGCTGCCTACTTTTAATGGAAAACGTTTCCCACTTTTCACACACAAAAAAATATTTTACCACCAACTTTTTGCCTTAATGAAAATAAACTAACATCACAGCCCCAGTTTTTGAGGTTCCGCTGGTTTCAAAACACGTGTTGGGAAATAACGCGATTTTTTTTTTTGTAGTGATTAGTCCAAATCCTAAAACTTCTGTTCAGACTATACTTCCTAAACACGACACACACACACACACCATGCGCGAAGAACAAGAAAGAAAGAAAGTAAGTGAGGGAGATAAAAGAAACAGAAAATAATAATAATAATAATAATAAAGAAGAAGAAGAAGAAGAAGAAGAAGAGGAATCATAAAGAAGCGTGGTATCAACCTGTTCGTCAAGTGTGAAGAAGTGAACTTTCACGCTGCGTGCTGTTGGACCATGTGGATTCTCTCGAGCTTCCAGACTCGGTGCAACGTCCCAGCGACTCCAAAAAACAACAAAAACAACAACAACAACAAAAAACCGGTAACAACAGTAACAAAAAAGTAGCGCGAGGGAAAAACAAAAGAGGAGATAAAAAACTGGATCTACGGCTGATCTCGCGGGACCATTACTTTGTTACTTTGTAGCGAATTGTCTTAATTGGTCCTTTTGTTTAATTGGCTGCTCCTCTTGGACCGGATCGCTCAGGTGCGCGTGAGGAGTCGGAACAATAAACTCTCGGGCTGCATGCTCTCAAAGTTCACGAAGGGGGGAGAAGGACAAAAAGAAAGAAGCAACAACAGCTTTAACGCCTCTCTTCTCTCGTAGCTTCCTTTTTCCCGGCGCTGCAGTCCTTCTCTGGTCTGCTCTCCTCCTTCTCTCCGGTCCTCTCCGGTCCTCTCGGTGCTCGGGTCACGGCTGCGGTTCTCCTGGAGTCCGGGCTCCGGCGCGCATCCCCGTGCGTCTCCTCCGCGCTCGCTCGGCTCAGACAAATCAAAGTGTTGGGTTACTCCGCTTGTGTCTGGTGTTTGGTGATAATGTTAGGGGGGACAGTTTAGTCCTTTACCGTAATGCGTGTAAGACATGCGCGCGGCGCGTGCGTAGGCTCCATGGTAACATGGAAAAAAACGCACGCACACGCACGCACACGCCACCCGACGCGTCGGGGAGTAACGCGCTTTTGTCTGAAACAATCAGGTTCTTTTTCCCCTAGAACCCACTCGTGCTGCTGATCCCAATTTCTTATTTTTTAGCACAATTTACTCAACCTTTACGTCCCACTCACCAGCTACATTTGTCTCGACTGCATGAAATCACAAAATACTACCGTCTTAATAATCAGACACACACTGAATGGAAGATAAAAGTATTGGGACGCCTGACCCTTACACCAACAGAGACTTTAATGACATTATATTCAGATCCATAAACTTTAATCTGGAGTTGGTCCCCCTTTGCAGCTCTAACAGCTTCCACTCTTCTTGGAAGACTTTCCACAAGATTT
>JBBPCY010000136.1:20311179-20321492 GCA_037974405.1 Brachyalestes nurse | reverse complement strand
GTACAGACAGTGAACAGTACAGACAGTAAACAGTACAGACAGCGAACAGTGCAGACAGTAAACCGTGCAGTGAACAGTACAGACACTAAACCGTGCAGTGAACAGTACAGACAGTAAACCGTACTGAATTTCTTCAGTACAATGACAATAAAGGCATATCAATCTTATCTTATCTTGTCCTGAGGCTGAAAAATTTTAGCTGCAGTCTATAATCCTGAATCCTGAATTTATAGAGAATAGTATGTCATACTCTGTCAGACTCCACAGAAGTAAGTTTAACTTGACATGGTTTTAGGCAAGTGTGTGATAATCTTTTGTTATTTTATTTATTGTTTAGCTTCTTTAGACCTTCATCAGCTCTAGTGCAAAACCATAAAATAAACTTTAAACAGCAAACATGTCTGAACTCCAGAACAAAATCTGAGTCATAGGAGAGAAGTGTATTTTTTTTTAACTGCACTCAACAGGCGTCTTCATTAACTCTGTTATAGACCAGGTTTGCGTGAGGTGTACAGGTGCGTGCGGGCCTTTTCTGCAGGGTGAGAATGGCTGCATTGTTGCCATGCAGCAAAAAGGCTGCAGGCACTCCATCTCGCCGCCTCGCTCTGACCTCCTGATTCATTCTGCTGGCACCCCGTCTCCTAGCATCGCGGCTAATGGAGGAGCTGAGCACTGCGGGGTCACAGGCGAACCATGTATGGAATTCCAGAGAGCCAACACAAGGGTCAAAGGCCGGCTCCAATCACAGAGAGGGCAAAAAAGGAGGCTACAGTAAAGGAAGAGGAGTGCCGGGGTGGCAAGGACAAACTAGCTGCTTGGAGAGGCCATTTTGAATTTATCGCCTGATCTCTCGCGCTTGAAACGCGATTCGTGCTTGAATTACTGGTGCTCGTTCTTCTGCAGCTAATCGCCGCGTTTCTTTACTGTCACAAACACACGCGCTTTGCTTTTTAGTGGTTTAGTTCCCCAGGCGACGCAGAGAATGATGGGGAAAAAGCGACAAACCAACACAAAAGGGTTTAAATGCATAATGTCTGACAGCGCAACAAGTACGCGAAGGCATGCCAGGAGAAGCTGCCAGATCCACTGAGCGCTTCAGCTGACGATCTGTGGAGGGATCCTGAAAGTCGTGGAAGCCGGCTGAGTTAATAGACGACAGACGCTTGCCGCATGTGTCTCCTCCTCATCCCCCTCTTTCATCAGCCTCTGACTTAGAAGTGACAGAGCTGCACCCAACAAAGGGATTTGTAATAACACCAGGAGAATATGCTTCAGTCCTTATTATTTCACATTATTCCCCGCTAATGAATCTTAAAACAAGATACGGCGCCTAAATTGCTCCGGCTGGCCCTTGTGGAAAGCGTATCCCCAGAACGCATGTACAAACATGCGATCTGCTCTTCGCTGACAATGGCGCCAATGACATGTAGGCACACACAAACAAAACAGAGCGCCGGTTGTTAGCCTGTCACCGTTTGCAGGTTCCAGGGTCGGAAGAATGCCAAATAAAGGGAAGAGAAAACAGGATAAATTGGGGTTTACGGCACAAAAGCCCACTAATCCTTGCATTTGGATATTTGAAACAGAAGCTCCGCGGAGAAAGCATCAAAGACAGCTCTAAATTAGCCTGTGAAAAAAGAGAGGGAGAGAGAAAGAGAATGAGAGAGAGAGGGAAGGGAGGCCTGCCTGTTTCCACCAGTGTGAAAAGACAAGGGAGCTGCAATCTCCTAGGGGCCCAGATTAGAAACATATACTCATTATTCTCTCTCAGTGGGTGTCTAAACCCCAAAAATCCCGCTTCCAGGGAGTGCGCCGAGACGCGTTAACCCCAGCGCTGCTCTGCCTTTGTAGCCGCGCATCGTTAGCCGCTCCGCAGCCGCATCTCGGAGGGAAAAACTGACGAAAGCTGGCAATTAGAACTCGCCGAGTTTACTTGTTCAGCGTCAAGAGTGGAACAGCCCAAAACACATTATGGAGAGAAGTCAAACAAGGAAACAGGGCACACTTGTCCATATGCGCTAATCATCCTGTGGTTTTTTTAACCGTTATTTCTCTTTCATTAAAAGATTACATTAATCTTCTCACAGGAAACGCTCGCCTGTGAAACTTCCCCTGCTCCTTTGTTAAGAATAGCAGTACTTGAGATTGTTGCGATGAGAATGAATAAGCGTAATCGCCACGGGTCATCGGGTGCCGACTTCCTGACTCGTCCATACCCTGAGTGAACTTATCGGAAAATAAATAAAGACATGGAAAACACATTTTTCCCTCTTTTTTGCTTTCTTTTCGGTCTCCTCAGCGCTGGAGTGTCTTTATGACCCTGTGTGGAGATAAGAGTGGAGCTCAGTGTGGAGTGGTGTATTTGCACTGAAGCACGATGTGAGTAAGGAGTCGGTACATTGAAATAAAATAGAGGAAGGGCCCCTCATTAACCCTCGCGACCTGACAGGGCGGTTCAGCCTCAGACACGGGGCTGGAGGAGAAGGGGCATCTTGAGATACATGAGATGGTGGGGAGGACTGGTACTGTTTGAGGGTCTTGACCAATCTGAGTTCAGCTCTAACGAAAGGTGCTGGTAGACTGTATTAGCCATATGGGCTAATTATACTACACCAAGCTAGATAACCAGACTGGTGGTGGCATCATAACAGTATCTTGGCAAATACGAAGAAATACTACATATTATGTATTTTGTGTTCATTTTTGTAACCTTTAGTCTCAGACTCATAACTCTGGTGGTTATGAGTAACACATATGCATGATACACATACCTCTGAAATCGAGAAGACTTACCCTATACGATCATCTAAGTCCCGTGTTTGTGAAATATAATATTCCAGACTAATCGTGTGCGCAAAAGAGAGTAAATTTAAAAAATGTTCCCAAAAAAACCACACTGCTGAAATTCCATAAAACATCCATATCATTTACTTTACATGCAAATAAAGCATGCGTTCACTTCCGCGATGGTCAACACACTTATCGTTGGATTCAGTGTAACAAATTGGTTATAATTCGTCATAATCTTTTATGTAATAAATACATATTTATTTTTATTCTGTTGCTATATTATTAGTTTTTTATAATTGTGTTGTGTCACATGTTTGTAACTGTTGGTGGAAAATGTTTGCGTTCTAGAGGTCATCTGATCAACTTCTTCGGCACTAATGATACCAAGGAAGGTGAAATTCAAATTCTGTCTGGAAATAAGCACATTTTTTATTTTGTAATAAGCCATAGAATGTCCCAATGGCTTTGGACCTTTACCCCATACATTTTTAAAGTTAAATCTCTACTGAACATTGTCTTGTAGAAATAAAAGAAAAAAAAGTCAAATTTCAAGATTTTACTTGTTAGTTTTACATCAAATAATTACATAAATACGTAGCCCTGGGTCTTCTGAAAAAAAAAACAACATAAGGCATGAATGGCTAGAATATGGAATTAAAATGTTATAGCCCAATAAATAAAGGGATGCAAAAACACTCATAAATGACCCAGAGTTCAAAGGGTTAACTGACCTACGAATTGGTGGCAGTCATTTATATAGATCTGAAATATAATGTCCTCATACAAAAATACTTTCAATCCATAAAATTAGAATGCATTTCTTGTTTACTCTTAAGATAAGATAAGATAAGAATAAAACAATAATAAAAAATGAAGAAAAACAAGTTAAGAAAAAAAATCAAGAAAAACAATAAAATAGAATAAAATACTATGTCACAGTACAGCATAAAACAGAATGTTCAAATGTACAGTCTAAAAAATGTATAGTATAAAACCTAGGAATATAAATATGGACGTCTGTATTGTAAAAATATACACATATTTATGTAAACTGTAAGTAAGACAAAATGTAGACTTGGCAAGTTGTATACATGCACACAGTGAGTATATATAGATATATACAGAGTATATACAGAGTGGATGTATAAGTAAAAATGAGAACACTGTAGATACACACACACACACACACACAAACAAATGGATGTTCTAAAGGTAAGCCTCTTCACACACTAGCATCTGGTGTTACACTAAATTTAATGATAGACTATCTATTTAAGAATATCTTAGGATTATAAACAATATTTCCATCATGTTTTAGGACGTTTCTGAGAGCCATAGGCGTAAACCAGTGCCAGCATCTATATGAGGGGCCCTAAAAAGTTCTAAGGAGGTCCGGTCACCGCCTGCGGTGCCACAGGCCCCAGTGTGACTGACCCGTCCTTCACACCACCCTAAATTGCAACTGACCCTAGCCCAGCCTCCCAAACTGTTGCGATTGAGCCCCCCTACACCCCCATACCAAGCAGTTATGCCACTGGATGTAACACTGCCTGGAAAAAATAGCAACAACTGCACATGCTGTGATTTTTCAAAAGGGTCTTCTGTCTTTTTTTCCCAGATGCAGACGTACGCTGTGCTATAATTCCAGAACGTCCCAAAAGCCACGTGAATAATGTTCTCAAATCAGACATCAGCACCCAACAAAGTAACAATGGCAGCAAATCCTGGTATTGTTAGCTCAAATAACGTGCCTTTTAATATTGTTCTGCGGATTAATCGTGTTTCATAGACAGGAACAGTAAATATTTAAGATTCCGCAATTTTGTTCGGAATGAATTAGTGTTTATCTCATTAGAGGCTCGTGTGGATGTGACGAGGCAGCCACGCCATGTGATTTCAGAAGTTTAGTAAACACTCCGTCCCCTTGGCTTTGAAGTCTAATGACCTAGAATGACTAATAATGTTTACTAGCCAAGAGAAGTAATGAGAGTTTCACTCAGGGTGGTGCGTCTTAGCAAACGCAGGAGAACAGAACACACTGCAAGCAGCCCGGCAGTTCATCAGCCCAACTGGCGTTCTAATCACAGCCATTACTGCAGCTACAGCAGTCAGAGAACGGCTAGGAGGACCAACTGGGAGGGAAAGGGTGGAGCTTTCTTTTGGCCTTTTCTCTCAAAAATGATGTCGTTTGCATTTTTGACTCAAGACACAGGTGTGTAAGGCCCAGGGCATACTGACCCAAACATCTAATGTTCATGTGTTGAGACAAAAACAGTAAGGAAGGAAGAGAACGTCCAGGAATCCAACAAAGGCATGGAAACCCCATCCGTCCGGTGGCTTTGCTGCAGTTTCTTGAGTGTTTTTGGTTTATGGTGGCATGAAGACACCACTGTCTTTCTTCTTCTGCAAGTTTGAGTTACGTCAGAGGTGCTGAGCACAGTAATGACCCTCTCCTCGCTCTCAGCCCAGAACAAAGCAGAGGAACCATGTTGCGTTTCCTCTCAGACAAAGCACAGAATTAAGGTCAACAAGTGGGCAGGGACGATCAGCAGGTCAGCGAGGAAGGATGGAGAGCATTGTTGTTGGCAAGAGAAAATGGGGCTTATATAGGGGGCCACTAAAATCCCCACCCCCACCACTATTATCTATACAAATCCCACCACCAACATCTTCCATACCGCCCCCATCTCTCCTCACCTCCTGGGCTTTTTGTAGGCTCAGGCCGGGTGGCGGTGGAGCAGCGCACTGTCATGCCTCGGTAACAGGCGGATCAGAGAGGGTCCAGCTACCTCGTACAGACAGTAGCAATTATCGCAATCAACAGCTCGGCCCAATTATAACTTCCTGCTCATTATGCCCCAGGGGCCCCGTGGTCCGACTTACAAGAAAATTAAGCGGCCGCTTCGCTTTGCATAACTTAATTTGAAATGACAGGGTGTGACACGGAGGGCTTCTGACCCTGCCAGCAACCGGCCCCATGTGTGGCAACAATTTACACTGCCAAATTGCTCCCAGGCTGCCCTCGGTCGAGGAGGCGAGGAGGAGCCCCCCGGAGCCGCTGCACACCAGCTCGGTCTGCTACCAAAGAGTAGAACCGTCCAGCACCCGCTCCACGCGAGAAGTGGATCATCACTTGTGTCCTCGCTTGAGGACACTCACAGAACAAAGTCTTCAAACTTTGTCTGGAATGTTTCTTCTCTAAAACTATAGCCATGAAAACCCAACAGGAATGTGTTTATTGTTTTTTTCACTCAAGCATTTTCACTGTATTTTCCAAAAATTGTACCTTTACTAAAGGTTTAGCTCTGCCACATTTTGGACAGTTCTCACGACACACACTGAAACACTTGTTTTCATGTGGGACCCCAAACAGAATGTCCCCACCTACAAGGGGTCCTACCTATGGTGCATCATTTCTGAGATCCAACTGGGAAAAGCAGGTCTGAGGTCTATTCTTCTTCAACATTTTTTTTTCAAACCAGCTTTTCTCCACATTAGAACCAAAATTTCAGCCGATAGTACTTCCATTAGTGAAATGTTTCTATTTCATCATGTGCAAGTCCAACCAGTAGCTAGGACTGCTCAGTACTTCTTCAGGGTCAGAAATGCTGCTGCTGCTGCGAACACGTCACTGAAAAGCTCAGTGTTTCTGTAGTAAAACACTAGCTGGCAGTTCTTTAGTGTGACCTAACAGATATCACACAGACAGGCTGGTATAAACATCCAGTTATGTATGGCTGTGGCATCAAATCGCAATATCCCAATGACAGGACCAGCGTCTGCCAATTACACCACTCAGGAACCTCCTGAGCTATTTCTGATTTTATAGAAGGATTTCCTAATTTACTGCCAATATCTGGATTTATGTTACACCTGTACTAGAGAATTACCTGGAAAACGATTTATAATAATAGTGTGAAGTGTTTTCTTGTGTTTTCAATCACCTGTTCTTGAACATTGTTCTCACAATGAAATAAACATTGTAATTAACAACAGCATGTAAAGACCTTTAAATTTTTGAATTTAGAAAATTTAAAAAATGAACAGCTTGTTTGCAGTGTTTGATTAATGGTCCAGTTGACTGATGGTCCAATGATTTGTTTGTGAATAATCCTTAAATGCTGAGGCTTATCAGGAGGTCGGTATATTTTCTGTGGCAAAATACTGGTCACCGGGATACTTTACATTCTGTAGCCCAATAGAACAGCTGTTTTGTGGCTGAATATTATGAAGTATTTGTTGAGCTAACGCACACAAATTACAAACATGGGCCTTCTCGACTGACCGGGGCAGATAGTTTCTCCGTCCATAAAAACGTCGTTCTCTTCCGGCTGAGGCCTATTTAACCACCAGCCTCCGCACAATAAATACATCTCAGCGCATCGCTCCATATTGCACAACAAAACAATAAGGCACGGCCGAAGCTCGTGGTCCATTGTCACGAATGGGGATTCAATTAACGCTGAGCGTTGTGCATTATCTACGGCTCCCAGGTGAGGAAACAGGATGCATTGTGACATGCTTTCTTTAAATCGAAGAAAAAGAGACGCGCACTTGTTTTATTTTTCCGCGCTGAATTAAAGTTTATGAAGGTAACTCAGCAGCCTGATTAGAACAAAGCTGGGAGAAGAAAAATGCAATATCTCCTAACTCTCGCTGTCTCTCTGTCAGACTCCTCACTGTTGGGTTTCTTACTTATTATTTTTGCCTAGTTCAAAAAAAGAGAGAGAGAGAGAGAAGAAAACTAGGGGAGAAAAGGACTTTTTGGCGAGTATCTTGCCGCAGCCTGTTTCATTAATGTGCGGCTGATAAATTGTAGCTGGACGTAATTAAAGTTAACTGATGAGGACATATGTAGAAATGTTTTGTTAGCAGGCTGAGAGACGGATGAAGGCGGTGAGTAATTGCTTTGGATTAATTATTTGGATATGGGGCGCTTGTGAGTCCGTCGCTCCTGAGGGGGTTCTGGGATGGCGGAGGGAGGGATAGAGGGAGGTGGGGAAGGGAGGGGGGGGAGATGGAGGGATGGATGAGAACGTGTCTGCCTCTGTCGTCTCACTCCGCTCAGATAGCAGGACGGACCCTCAGCCAGCTCTCAAACCAGGCTGAGCTGTTTAAAAGTGCTCGAAAAACTCCGATAATCACCCTCGGAAAGGGCTGACCAGTGAGAGCCGGCCTTCTCTTGATTAGAGAGGTTAATCAACCGGAGATGGGGGTTCTATAAAAAACCTCAACCTCAATCTCAAGATACTGAAGTTATTAAAAAAAAAAACAAAGACAGTGGAATGATTCTCGCCACACTCGCCAGCAGGCCGGGAAACTTTGATTGTAGCTTTCTGAAAAACGTCCACCCCAAATTAACTATGGACATTCATTCAATTAAGTTTGGAATCACTGGTCATATAAATCATTTCTGTGATAGACGCGTAGGCAGTGTAGATTTACAAATTATATATTTTATGTTTTCGGTAGCAAAAATAATTTTTCAGAATAAATGTATAAGCACACACAATGCAAAAAACTATCATAGTGTCACAAAAACGTATCTACTGAAAATAAACTGAAAATGAGATCTTTGTAAGCAAACAAAGAAATGTAAATGCTACTTTTAAGTAAGAAAATGAAGCAAATTTTGCTCAATAAGATTTGTTGAAATAAGCAAAATAAGCAAGGAAAATATCTAAATATATAGTTTATTATTACTAAAGAATAACCAATAAATCTTAGCAACTCTTTTCTGTGATCTACTTCTAAATCGTATTTATTTATGCTTATTTTGCTTATGTTGTCATCAGAACTGCATTGCTCAGCGATATCTCAGATAATATGCAGCATTTCTGTGAATTTGTACAAAGTATATAGACATTGACATAGATATACAAAGTATATTGCGCTTAGATTCTGTATGAAACATGGTTTTCCGAGACATGGGTGAAGCAAGTGTTTTGATGCAAGTCGACATAAATACACTAAACACGTCGAAATCATAGTTTAAGAAAAGACACTATGGATCCAAAGTCTGAAAAATGACTGAAGTTTGCCATTAGTCTAGCATAATTTTTGGACAACTGAGTTTCTTAATTAATTACATTTACATTTTGATTTCAGTTCTGTAATACCAAGTTGGAGTGAACTGTTGGAAGTGACAAAATGTGGCATTTTTGTTGTCACTACAAAACAATAGCAAATTCAGTTCATTATAAAATATCTCCTTTTTTGTACCACCAATGCAAAAATGGCACTGACTGAACATTTAGAATCTGCACATTCAACATCATTTATATTTCTATGAGCTCCAAAACTGTCGCTCATGTCAGGATGTAGCATTCCTGTTCTCCCTAATCATAAACTGCAGCTCCTGAGGGCTGAATATATGAGCTGATCTCCGGACAGGTCAAAGGATTGTTGAGTTCGGCCGGAGCAGACAGGGTGTAAGTGAGTTGCGTTTTAGTGTGCAGCCCCTACTAAACAGTAAAAGGTGAAAAAACAACTCCCCTCCCCGTCGGCACACTCTTCCCCGGCCGTGGTATTACTCTCCTAAGCATTCAACTGTAACCTCTGCCTCTCGCCCACAAAAAAGAGAGGCAGGGTGAGAAAGGGGGGAAAAAAGAATGAAAAGAGACTCCCAGAGCAGGTAGAGCCATCTGCGCAACATATCCAAGCCAGATGTCAGGGAATCGGGCACTGGCCAGGGATCGCCTTACATAAGTAGTTTACCACGTGAAGAAATAATTTTTGCCATATTAATTGACGGTAAACTTTCCCAAGAATTCCGGCCCCTGGCCGCTGCCTCGCAGGTGGTTTCTTTCACTCACAGGAACAAAGTGGGGGTAACCGGACTCTGATCAAAAGGGAGATTGACATAAATAAAGAGCCTTCAGGAATGCATTGTGCAAACAAAATATGAACAGGGCCTCCAAACATTCCCCGTGAGTGCTGTGGGGGGGGGTGAAGCCCAGAGAGCAAGGGGGCACGGGGAACAGGGGTGGGAGGGGCTGGTAGCGAGTGAAAAAAGATCCATTTTCTGTCTCTCTCTCTCTCTCTCTCTCTCTCTCTCCGTCTGTCAGATGTGTGCTCCTGAGCTACTAAAAGAGGCGGTATGAGTACTTAATACACAGCTGTTCATATTATATCATGCCATGAAGTATCATTGCCAATATATAGTCTAAACAAAATGGATACATTTATAACTTAAAATCAGCACTTTCCTACAGCTTTACTCTGATGCTTGGACCCCTAAAATTGCTTTCCATATGAAATGCATTCGTCCTGTCATGCATAGTTGTGAAGAGTACAATAAACAAAGGGCAGCAAACAAAACAGGAGGCTGAGGCAGGGGGCGTGAGAGGTACTGAGAGAGAGAGAGAGAGAGGAGGGGAGGGGTAGACACAGAGAGAGAGAGAGAGAGAGAGAGAGAGAGAGAGGAGGGGAGGGGTAAACACAGAGAGAGAAAGAGAGAAGGGGTACACAGAGAGAGAGAGAGAGAGGAGGGGTAGACAGAGAGAGAGAGAGAGGAGGGATAG
>JBBPCY010000136.1:20288865-20299540 GCA_037974405.1 Brachyalestes nurse | reverse complement strand
GTGAACTGGGGATTCTAAATTGGCTTTGGGTGTGAGGGTGTGTGTGTGTGTGTGTGTGTGTGTGTGTGTGTGTGTGTGTGTGTGTGTGTTAGTTCCTGCCTCGCGCCCATAGACCCCAGGATAGGCTCCGGGTACCCATGACTCTAGTAAAGGTTACAGAAAGTGAATGAGTAAATAATCCTTTACCAGTAAAATAATGTATCTTCACCAGAACTGTCCCAAAACCTCAGGACCTGCACTGCATGGCCTGTAGATGAATGCAGTGGCAGTGTGACAGCAAGTTCATGGTACGCATTTAAAAAATAGATGTCGGGCGCGTTCGCTGATTGAAAACGTAATCAGGAGCCTTCATACCACCGCAGAACCAGCCAGGCCTCATTAGGCCTAATTGATGTCCTCCCTTGTGATGACGGGCCAGTTGCTATGCCGTTACCAATGAAACACAGGTGCAGCGCGGCAAAGGAGCAGCAACACCGTTTCAGGCCGTAATCAGAGTGTTTACACCAAGTGTCGGCAGAGAACCGACACGTTCTCTGAGCAAAGACTGCACAGACACACTCACACACACTGGAGAGAGAGAGCAGAGATGCACTGCAGGTCTAAAATCACTCTTATTTCTCCTATCAAACAAAGACAAAGAATTATACAAAAGAGTGCGACAGGCTAGTCAAACAAAAAGAGAGACAAATGAAAGGGGAGGAAGCGTGGTCATAAAATCCAGGAAGGCTGTGACAGATATTAAAACAGCGCGGCCGTCCTGGAAGGTAATATGGAGAGATTAGTGGGAGAGGAGATAGGCTGGAAAAGAGAGGTGCAACAAAAAAGTACTGTGTTCCTGCAGAAACCCAACACGCCATATTTCTGTGGTAGCTCCAGAAAGATAACAATCTCTCTCTCTTTCTCCCTCTTTTGCTCTGTCTTTCCTTTCTTCTCTTCTTTGGGATCCTCGTTTATTCCCTTTCCTATCCAGGCACTTATAAAAGGACTCTCTGAAGCAACCACCTAAAGAACTGTTGGATGGAGGGATGGCTTGTTAAAGAAATACACGAAATGTGAAGAACCTTCTTAAACTTTCTGCACTGATATTTTATTGAACCAAATTGAGAAATATTCAGACTCCCTTGGTTTTGAATGAGTATATAACACACACACGCACCCAGCGATATGTAACCGTCTTCCTTGGCCAACAAATAATGGAGGAAATTTATTGCTACAGTGTTGGTTCTGTACTTTATGGCTCTCTTGGATGGACGGAGCAGTGAAGGCTTGGACAGTCTGAACAACTTGTTTAAAGCCCAGCTAGGGATGGTCAGTATCTGGTCTGGAAATGTAACTTCTTTTCCGCTATCCGTCTTCCAGTCCCTCCGACAGAAAACGGGGCATTTAACGTCAGATTCAAGCAGGCCCCGGTGGACGAGCGATGAGGAAGAGGCAGGCCAGGTAATATTTCATCAGTGGGAGATTTATGTGTGGAACCTCAGCGCTTCGTTCAGTTTTATGCCGGAGAGTGAGTGAAACTGTTCTCCGGCGTGGCCATGAACACTGCATTATTTTTGTAACTGTGGAAAATCAATCAGTTCACCTTTGTCCCTCTCGAGTGTCGAGCATTCATGAACATGTGTGCGCTCTCATCCACAGAAAAGGTGTTTTTTTTATACGGCGTAAATAAAACATTTCATTCAGCGTAAAGACCACAAAATATGATGCGATCACCAGGAATGCAGAAAACACTGATGTGCTACACTGAGGTGCTAGATTCACTGTTCACTATTAGTTAATGCTTTAACAATTACATGCATGCATAATTAGTTACATTGCTAGTTGCAAAATTAATTACACTTTCATTTTTTCAGTAAAAGAACTGGCTTAGTGTTCTCCTTCGAGCACAATGATCTGTGCAGTGATGTTGTGTTAGTGTCGGTGGTCTCGTGGGACTGAAGTGGGTAGAACTGAACACACCTGAAATGGGAAGAAAAACGGAAAACAAACACTCAACCTTCAGCCATAATCATTACAAATTAAAATCACAATAAAATACCTTCTGTTTGACCTCCAAGCACAAATGGAGAACAGACTGTGAGTTTAGAATCACCTCTTTGGACAGAATATAATGAATGGATGGATGGATAGATGGATAGATGAGTGAATGAATGAATCAATAAATCAAAGGATGAATGGATGGATGGATGAATGGATAAATGAAAGAATGAATGGATGTATGGTTGGTTGGATAAATTAATGAATGAACGAATGAATGAATGAATGGATGGATGGATGGATGGATGAAGTAATTCGTGGATGGATGGATGGATGGATGAATGGATGGATGAATGATGAATGAACTAATGAAAGAATGGATGGATGGATGGATGAATTAATGTATGGATGGATGGATGGATGGATGAATGGATGAATGGATGGATGAATGGATGGATGGATGAATGGATGAATGAATGGATGGATGGATGAATGGATGATTGGAAGGATGGATGGGTAGATAGATAGATAGATAGATAGATAGATAGATAGATAGATAGATGGAAGGATGGATGGATGGATGGATGGATGGATGGATGGATGAATGAATGAATGAATGAATGAATGAATGAATGAATGAATGAATGAATGGATGGATGGATGGATGGATGGATGGATGGATGGATGGATGATGGATGGATGGATGGATGAATGGATGAATAGATAAATGGATGATTGGATAGATGGATGGAAGGATGGATGAATGAATAAATGAATGAATGAATGAAAGTAGGGATGGATAGATGGATGGATGCATGGATGAAGTAGTTCATGGATGGATGTATGGATGAATGAATGAATGAATGAATGGATGGATGGATGGATGGATGAATTAATTAATGTATGGATGGATGGATGGATGGATGGATGGATGAATGGATGATTGGATGAATGGATGGATGGATGGATGGATGGATGAATGGATGATTGGATGGATGGATGGATGGATGGAAGGATGGATGAATGGATGGATGGATGGATGAATGAATGAATGAATGGATGAATGAACGAACGGACCAACCAACCAAACAACAAACCAACAAATGAATGAACGAATGAACAAATGAATGAATGAATGATTCCTAAAACAATGACTATATGTTTTATTTCTGCCAGTGTAACCTTTAGGTTTAATATCCTGGCTTGTATCACTTATTGTTTTGTCCATATATCCAACATTACCATCATGTACTCTATTTCTCAACCTAGTATTTGTTTCAAGCAATGCAAATAAATTCATATGCTTTTTTTCCATATAAACATATTTAAATGAGACGGATGGAGATCACTCACGCCTAATTTAAATATAATGGAGACGCTCTTCTGGATGAAGGAAGCTTAATTACAGCCTTCCTGAGTGTGCAGGCATTCCTGTGACAGGCTTAATGTGCGGCTACTCTCACGAGCAATCCTGCCTGTCCACAGCCGCTCCCTCCAATCACCAAACACTACAATTTGACTGTCTGGGTGCACATCCTCTCACATCTAAAGAAACATGAAGGGAATGCTTACTCCTCTACCGCACACAGAGCGTTCTCCTTTTAATGATGAAATATCTAATCGTTCCAATCATAAGGAGATGTCGCATCACAGCTTTGAACATCATTACATTTTTTTATGTTGAAAACAGACAAAATGATTAAATTAACCATTTTCTGTGTATGGGAAAAGTTATATAACTGCCGTTTTATTAGAAACCCCTCCCTTCGAACTCTGCTTTTTACTGTAACCCACCGGTTACCGTGCATCACTTGTGATAGTAATTCTGAAGACTTTCATCAGAAATCAGTTTCACACACAAAACGTTTAAATAATATCAGGTCAACAGTTTTCTTGTGGTCAGAAACTCACTAATGAATTGGGCAGAGAGTGGCAGACCAGTTGTGCAGCAGCAGGTGGGCTACAGTCGGACCACAGATTCTAAATATCCACGAAAAATACAAAAAGGTGTGAAACCATTGACATACAACTTCTTAAAAGAATGTATGTGAGTGTCTACTGTGTTCAAATATACAATTTAAACTATGGATGCACCAGAAATGTCTGACCAGTTCTGCATGACAGTCTGTATCCATTTTAGTGCACTTATCAAGTAATTACTCATGAAGTGTCCAGGTACTAAAATTATATATACTCTTAAAAACGGTCCTTTAAGGGCCTGCATCGAGGAGATGTCCTTGTTAGATATAGAAGCACTTGATGCAATCTGTAAATACAAGTTTCAAAATGTAGAGCTCACTTCTCAGTCTCTGTGGTCCATATATAAAAAAAGTTGCCAAAACATCCTGTTGTGAACTCAAATGAAAACAAAAGCATTTAGATATTTCTGCCCATGCAGGCAATCAGAACAGAGCTCATTTACATGTAACAAAACATCTTGTTTAATTTTAAGGGATAATAAAAAAACATGTTTGTGGTAAATAAATATAAGTGAACCTCACTAAAAATATAAGATTCAGAGAGTTCTGGGGAAATACTTCAATAGGTCTAGGACCTTTACCCTATACTGAGGTTCTTTAAATGCCCTAAGGCTCTTCAGACTCCCACATTTCACAAGTGGTTGTGTAAAAAACCGTCCATTGAAAAGTTGGTTTGGAAAAACAAAATGAGGTTCTTCAATCACCCCAAAGAACCTTTTACAGCACTTGGCATTTTTTGGAGTGTAGAAGGTGAGTGTTTCTAATAAAGCAGACTGCGAGTGGTAAACTTACTACAATTCCGTGAAATAATTTGTCTAAATATCTCATCAGGTGGAATTTAGATACCGGGTTTGTTAGGAAAACAGTACATCATGCCAGACAACTGCATTATATACGGTGTGAGAAATGAGTGTGTTTACTTCTTGTGATTATAATGTTCAACAGCGTGGTCAGTTTTTATCACAGACATCAGTTCTCACGATTCACGTGCATTCATCTCACGCGCTGTGGGAATGATAAATCTGACTCGCTTTTCTTTATTCTACCAACAAAAGTGTTTAGGCTAGCCACTCTTCTATTAATAAAATCTTTGTAAGGGTGGTCCCCCTCCACCGACTGCGCTTACTGTCCCAAAGACATTCTTCTCTTTTTTGTCCATTTTTTAGTAAAAAAAAGCTAAATAGTTTTACCTAGTTTTCGCTGAGGCAGCCGCTGAAATGTTTGAAGTGATGGGGGGGGGGCTTGGGGGGTGTGGTTGCGGGGAGTTGATGCATTGCCATAAATTCATTACAGGGGCCCGGCAGTATTTATAAACACAGCAAGATGTTGTTTAAAATATCTGACTTAACAGATTACAGATATAAACTTTTTACGGGGGGGAGAGGGGCGGCGAAATATGCCGTGTTTACACGGCGGGAAGAAAGGTACACATGCGCCTCCTTGGAGCCTTGAGTGGCATGTTAAAAAATGAAATAAACAATCGATAAAATAAACACGGGCCGCTTGTGTACGGCCGAGTGACAAAGGGGCTTTACCTCGTTCGGGAGGGAGGGAGGGAGGGGGCTTCGTCTCGTTTACCGCAGGTTACGTACTTCCACTGACTCTTTCCTCTCAGGTGCTGTTGGAGTAACTGGTCCTGGATGAGTTTCAAAGTTGTTTTCTGCAGCAGAGAGAGAGAGAGAGAGCGGGAGTGGGGGAGCTATGATGTTACAACGCTAATAAGAAATGCCTCAAGGGCACTGAAGGGCCTTTTGGCCCTGGTACTAAAGCGTGCATACAAAAGCACTTCTGCTGAGGGAGGGAGGGAGGGGAGGAGGGATAAAAATCACATTCAATTGAGGAGTAGATATAGTGAAGGTAGAGAAGCAGGCCGGCACGACTCCACAGGTACGGTGTGGAAGAGAATGCTTTTTATACACATACATTTCTCACAAGTACATGATTCCCACTCCTAGTCCTGGAGTACCCTTGTCTTACATATTAGAAGATATTTTCCTGCTCTAACATGTGTGATCTGAGGGAGGTGCCCAAAGAGTCCTTTGGATTGCACAGAAGAACCCTCAAAAGATGTTTCTTCAAAGAAACCGTTTTGTAAGACATGATGGTGAAGGACCTTTTCAAATATTCATCACAGATTTTTTCCCAGAAGTCTACATTAAAACCAATAACCATTTCAGAATTATCGTTTCTCAGGAATACAGAGCAAGAAAAACAAAGATTTGAAGAACAGGACGGCTGCAGAACCTGGACTAGGAATCATTTATCGGATCTGGTCCCGGGAGTTGGACTCCTCTGAGGCTCCACTGTTGGCAGAGGAACCTCCTACACCACTTCCTGGCATAATAGCTGCCTCTCTATCCTAACAAAGCGTGCCCATGCCAGGACCACCCGCCGGGCATCAGCATGCGGGCTGCCGTCTAATGCCAGCGATTATCGCAGCTCCTAATCATACTAAACCAACCTCAATTGCTTGTAGTACAAATAGACGTCGCTCCACAGCAAGCAAACCCAACGAGTTGATGTCTGCAATAAATATGACAAACAAGGGGACACCCGTGCATTTCGGAAGGAGTTGGCAAAAAGAAATCTAACTGGCGTGACCCCCCATGGGCTTCATCAGCTGAGACAGATTTGGTGTCTGAGGTTTGTTCCTTTAGTTTTGTGCTTTTGCAAAGTTAATGTAGCATCATGTAAACCCTAAATCCCAAATCATAGCTAAAAACTAGTCATTGCCATATCAAAGCCAATACTTTTATGTCGCAGTATGTCACACAGTGCCAGTAATATAAGCAAGTCTATTTCAGTTGTTTTAATAACTCAGTGCAGTTTGGTACGCAGAAGGTTGCATGATTATTCTACAAATACATTTATTTGTTGGTGCTGTGGGCAGTAGAGGACAATGTCTAAAATACAACATTGGTAAAAACTGCAGTGAACTGGAAGGAGAGGGGACAGTTCTGCTAAACACAAAGCCCATAGTACTTTATACTGCATGAAATACCACATGAGGAAGCCAATGCAAGTCAATTTTAGGCTTCACACTGATCCCCAGACTAGATAAGTTCAGCATTTCAGCATTCACCACTTCTGATGGAAAACGGCCATTTGACTAACATACAAAACAGCCAATCACAATAGGTTTTGCATGATGTGTCTCAAAAGTAGTGTTAAATAAAGTGGAATACAGATCAGCAAGAGCACAATGAGATCTCCTTTACTTGAAAAAAATGTAATTACAAAATGTAATTTAATTTCTTAAATGCTTTCTGGTTCAGTGAGAGTTTCTGACTCTGAAGAGGTGTATTGGTTTGGAAAGCCGCCTCTGCTTGCCACTATCAGTTGGTTTTCCATTGGACATCAGTTAGTCAGAGTCAGATTAAACTTTCTGTGAGGGATTCTGAGAGCTGAGGTTACTTCAGAGCATGTTAATAATAATAATAATAATAATAATAATAATAATAGGTTACATTTATATAGCATTAATGTACATTCATAAAAAGCTTGAATGTACACCCTTGTTTGTGCTGCTGTCGGATCATCTGTCTCACTGTGTGAGCTGAGAAACAGGCGTTAGACTGGAGCACAATGCAGAGGGAGCAGCAGAGACACACAGAGACGAAGGAGAGGGTCTGAGACTGGCAGAGAAAAGAAGAGGTTGGGCTGAAAGCACACCCAGTCTTTCACTGTTTAATGTCCCCCTGACATTTCTGCAGCATCCCAATCCTCCTTTCTCTCTCGCTCTCTCCCTCTCTGCCAGTCTACCTGAACTGTACAGGAGAGAGAGAGAGAGAGACAGAAAGAGAGAGACAGAGAGAGAGAGAGACAGAGGCAGAGAGAGAGAGAGAGAGAAAGAGACACAGAGAGAGAGAAAGACACACAGATAGAGAGAGAGAGAGAGAGACAGAGAGAGACAGAGAGAGAAAGACACACAGATAGAGAGAGAGAGAGAGAAAGAGACACAGAGAGAGAGAAAGACACACAGATAGAGAGAGAGAGAGAGAGAGAGAGACAGATAGAGAGAGAGAGACAGAGAGAGAGAAAGACACACACAGATAGAGAGACAGAGAGGAATAAAGCTCAGCCGAGTCCCAGAATGTGACGAGACGTTCTTCTGTGGCACACGCAAGGTTGTCTGACCCAGACGAGGTGAGAGGTCAGGGTTCAGCAGAGGGGCAGTGAATTTGGCAGCTGCAGTTCAGACTGTCTCCGGTTTCACCGCGGCTCGGCTTTTCTCTTCATTCTCTGAAGGTTACAGTCTGTTTGCGAAGGAACCTCAGAGAGAGCCTTGATCCCTGCATGCGCTTCTTTTTCACAGACAGCGTCCTGGAAGATATTGTGTCTGAGAGATAAACCAGCAGTAAATGTTCAGTCCCACAGCAGCCACTTCATATTTTACTGCATTTTATTTATTTAATGAAAATTTGTTTACTAAAATTCTGCATGTAACTGAGTATAGATTTGAACTTTGGTAAGAATAACAGTTAGGGTCCACCAGCGGACACCAGATTTTCTTGCAGCTCATTGGAACAAATGGTGTTGAAACTGCAGGTTCTTAAACTTTCCATCATAATTTTATGTCATTAATTATAAGAGTTTTAGTAGTTTAGTAGAAAAATGACTCTAGACTGTTAAAGGCAGTTACACACAGAACGTGAAATGAATAAACACCAACATGTAACATATTCTGACTTTTTCCATTCTGTACACAGAGAATCTGACACATTCTTTTTGTCTGTGTTGCTTGCATTTAAAAAATAATGAACAAACATCAGTTGTTCCTCACAGAATCGTGTCACTGGGTGTCAGAATGTCAGTGGTTTGGCTGTTTCATTCTGGCAAAGAGCAGCGAGATCTACTTCCACAGCTCCTGGAGTGGAAACTTTAAGAGTGCTTCTGGTCAGATGGCTCATCTGCATCTCAGTTTGAGCTGCCATGGGATGAGTCAGGAGACAAACGGATCTATTTGATGTTTCTCAAATGTCTTATTTGCTGGGACACAGCTGATTGGTCGTCCTGTCTGTTGCCATGCCAACGCCAGAGACAATCATGATCGGTCAACTGAGCTCAGGTCGCCTGCAAAAGTTCTCAAAAATCAGGGAATAATATAAAGGTGAATAAAATACGGACAAACGCGGTCAAACGAATCTGAAGACGTCTGAATTAAACACACAGATAAATCTTGCTCAGTGGGCGAAGGCGGGAAGTAACAGTGGACTCAACCAATCACGTTTTGGCTTTTCAGTGGGTGGGGCCAAACATCACTACAGGCCTACATACATATGTTCTAGACTGTTAGTATGAGAGGGTTTGTATTAAACAGCTTGTATTAAACAGGTTTATACCAGTCACCCTAGAAATGCTACACACAAGGTCAAATATATGATCATTAATACTGGGCAATGATTAAAAATTTAAATCGTGATTAATCGCATGGTTTTCTGTGATTAATCGCGATTAATTACATTGTTATGTGCAAAATTAAATAATTAATTCAAAAGTAGTGTATTGTGCACTTTTATTTTTGAAGCACTGCTGTATGAACAAACGTGCAAGAACATTTGCTTTAAACACTTTAAACAAATAAGGAGCTTTTTAACAGCAGTGTTCCCTTTAACACAGTTACAGTTCAAATATTTCTGTGAATCTCACCTTAAACATTAATGTAGTCAAATCTAATATAAAACCAAAGTTATTTGCCAAAGTTATATAGTAAGTCTCTGTATCTGAATACAGTGTCATTAAAGTCCCTGTTGGTGTAATGGTCAGGTGTGAAAATCCCTGTGAAAACCAGCCGAAACGTAGAGCTGCGCGCAAAAAACTACAAGCACAAAAAAGCAACGATCTTTCAAAATAAAAGGATTTGTTTTAAAAAACATGCATTAACGCTCAATGAAATAATTATCGGCGTTAAGTAAATAATGCATTAACACAATAATAATGTGTTAACGTGTCCAGCACTAATGATAATATGCCAGTAACAAAGCATGGTATGCCTTTTACAAGCATCAGATGTTCTGGTTTAATCTAGAACCTTTAAAAATGTTTATGTGCATTAAGGCTAATATAGTACTATAAGCCCAGAGCTAGAAATGAGCTTTTCTTTGACATTTCACCATGTTTTGATATTTAAGGCCTGAACTGAAGGCCACAGTGTGCAAAGGTCTTAGTGGCCTTAGTACCAATACATAAACATAAAATAACACACACAAGTTCCAACTGATCCGATGTAAGATTCTGCAGGACACTGATCCAGACATCAAAGCAAAACCAAAAGACACGGGAATGCAGACTTAACCTGTGAACTGAATGTAAATAACTATGTAATCACATTTGAACAGTAATAGTAATAACTCTCTATTTCTACAGGTTAAAGGCAAAAACCAAAGCAGCGGAGTCCAAACCAACCTCTTAACAACAATTCTGGCATTGTGTCTCCGCAACCCGGCCGGGTGTTAAGAGCTTACGGCCTGTGTGAGGAAATGAAGCTCCGGGATGGATATTTTTGGGAGGAATCCCAGGATAAACAGGCTGGCGCTTAAAATCTGCCTGCATGACTTTATTTTCACAGCATGTGTCGACTTTCTCCTGAGCTGTTTACACAGTGCTGTCACTGCCTGTACCTGGGACTGCCAGCATCCACACACACACACACACACACATCCACACACACACACACACACACACACACACACACACACACACACACACACACACACACA
>JBBPCY010000136.1:20274732-20287232 GCA_037974405.1 Brachyalestes nurse | reverse complement strand
AGTATAAATGCTGTCAATTTTTCAAACTTGCTGCTCAATCCCATATTTGGAAACAACACTGCAGAAACAGTTTAAATGCACTGTGTCGAATTGTTATGATGTCACAAAAACTTTCACATATACCAGGTATTAACATTGACATCATGAAGTTTTCCACTGCTTTTTTATTTAGATGCAATACAGAATATCAGAATAGAACAGATATGGAAGTATTAAAGGCACTACAACTAAAACAGTCTGTTTTATCTGAGGGATAAAGAAAATGGTCACATAAATATGAATTATGACAATTTTTGGTACATAAACCCACACAAACCAAATAAGTAGGTACCGGGGGGGAAATATATAAAACAGAAATGTAGGATACGAGTCCTTTAAAGAAGTGTTTTGTAATGCTGTACGCTTCAGTCGTGCTTTATTAAGACTTTCCCAGTCTTTTTCAGTGTTTTTGTCTAAATGCCCAGGTAGTACATTCAAAAAGAGCCAAGTGAGCCAAACCAGTACATTTATAAGAATGTTTATTAATGTGCGTTGTCTCTGTAAATATAAACTAAAATTTTAATACAAGGGTTTTATTAAGAGGCTGGGAGAATAATTTGCATAAAAAAATTATTTGTCTAAAAAAACAGCTCACAATACTACAATCCTAATAGTGCAGTAACAGCCATACCTGAATTCTACCACATGTACAGTCACACACATGCAAGCATCACATACTTATGTACAGGAATACACATGCAGAGGCAGCAGTTCCTCAGTTAAATAAAGTAACATACAATTAAAGTAATGACTTATTGAAAAGCTGAAGAAAAGCTGGAACACTGTGCTAAGCCCGAGAAATGATGTCCAAAACATCGGAGGAAATATATTGTCACTAACATTTCCTGGGCTTTATTGAGGGTTTTCTCATTCTGCTGATACTGTTATAAGAACCACTTCAGTTTCATAGAGAACACATCAAAGAATGGTTGTTTTTTAGTGAATGAGATCCATGTAGGATGATGATGCATGAAAAAATGAGATGCATGTTGGTGGTGGTGGTCTAGTGGGTAGGATACTGTGGACCAAGAGGTCATGCGTTCGAATCCTACCTTCAGCAAACCACCACTAGGTTCCTGAGCAAGAACCTTAACCCCAAAGTTGCTCCAGGGAGACTGCCCCCTGTAGTTAGGGAATGGAAGTCGCTTTGGATAAATGTTTATAGGTAATGATGTTTATAAACTTGAAACTTTAGTGTTTAATGCAGTAGAACCATACATGCTAAAAAAATTTATTTCTAGGAGTGGCGGGAACAGTCCCTCAAGGCTTCGGTTCAGTGTTCGGTTTTGTTCTTGGGTGCAGGAGATAGAGGTTGATCAAACTTTCCGTTCAGCATTACAGTCAACACTGGGACTGTTTAGCTCTTGTAAGTGGGAGACGCACATTCTGACATTCTGAATCGTTTCCCAGATGTATTGCGGGGTTACTCGGCCGCGTGGGCCTATAAGGAAGCCCGAGCCCCGACCCACCTGCGGCTCCTCTCCGCCTGACCAGGAGAGGGTTCGGACGCCAGGCCTCGGGGGGGCTTTATTTCAGCGAGAGGAAGAAATGCCCCACTCCCCTTCCACCTACCCGGCTCCAAATGCACAACACATGATCACTTCGGTCTTTTTTCTCCTCTTCCAACTCAAGCTGTGTTTCTTTTTCTCCAAGCGATTTTATCGCCCGGATTATGACGCCTTACTCAACATCTCCATCTCGAATGATGAATGAGCGCTGTAATGCTTTAATCTCGCGACATCCGCGCCGCGCGTCAGACCGACAAGGCAGAGTAAACATTTAGATTAAACAGTTCTCTTAAAAACCCGCACTGCAAAAGAAAAAAACCCCTAAATAATAGCTCTCGCTCAAACAGTAATCCTATCCTGGAGAACGCCTCACCTGTGCGAAAAATCCTGCCAGAGCAGAAAGTGGCACAGGCCTCGTCCCAGTCACTTACACACAGCTCCCCCTGGTGGCCCGGGTCGGACCTCAGGCTTCTTCAGACAAGAGCTTCTGAGGAGCGAGGCCTGCCGAGGTTTCTTTTTATTTTCATTATTGTCTAAGCGTGCATGTGTAAAATATTTTGGAGTAGCGGGGGCCACTGGCATCGTTCCAGGCTCTGCAGTTGAGAGCGGCGGCCAAGAAAGCGAAAGGACAATACCAACTGTTTGTTGTCGCTACAAACCCCGGGCCCATGGCTGCGTGCTCTTCAGAAGCATCTGGTTATTGTTAACCACGCCGGCTGCATCGCTAACCCCAAACTGTCGACATGCGGTGTAACATTTATAGTTAGGAAAGATAGCAGGGATTAGACGCTGATAGAACACAACGCAACTCCAGGACCGACGGCTCCTACATTTTCCAAAATAGAGTTTCGGACGGTGTTTCAGAAATTAAAACTGATTTTTGTCCCTAAAATCGTGATAAATGTGTGTACGAGTATATAAGTGTGTAAAGAGTGAAATGGTGCACATTTACACCCTCTTTAGCCGAGAGCCTCGTGCTCTGGAGCTGCACCGGCCTGGGCTGCAGCCACCTGCAAATTACAACTTAGTACTCGAAGAGTTAAGAATGTGTTTCTTTCAGACTATTGTTGGAGTGTGTGGGTTCGGAGGGGGGAGGGGCCAACAGATTCTGGTAAGAGGCTTTAATCCCCCGGCTGTCAAGCCCAAACCCTGCTTGACGTCCTATTGATGTGTAACAGAACAAAACAGTGGGCCCCTCGCTAAGCTCCTGCCCGGGCCCCATTCACAGCGACAGGAGAGCGAATTCTTCAGCTGCACACAGTCTTAAAGGGGAACACGCAGAACCCTCCAAACAAAACAACACAACACCGAGGTGGAACATGCAAACAGCCACTCGCTGCGAAAGAAAAGAACGTTTAAAAATAAAGATCCTGGAACTTTCCAATCTAGTTTTCACCAATGGATGCCTCCCAAACCACAAAGTGCTGCAAGCAAAGATACAAGTGACTCCTCGCTGCACTTCAAATTTATTTTAAAAAAAAAATCTAAAAAATCTAATAAGCGACTGAAAACCTAACATTTCGTTTTTCAGGAAAAGGGTGATGGAATAATGAACAGAAACTGAATGATCCACACACAGAATAATACAGTTATTACAGTTATTCACACATAATGTCTTGATCTAAACAGGAGAAGTTCTGCACAGATGCTCTCCAGAAGAAAGGCTTAGAGGGAGCAGGGGTGAATCTTTACTAATGCCCTCAGGGTCTGGAAATAAAGGATAAGGCTGAAAGTACAGCAAGTTCTACATGACCTTCTCAACATCATTCTATTCTCCCCACAGTATGGAAACATCAGGGCATCCCGGCGGGGAGGAACACCACGAACACCATGATATTTCCAGCAGAATTAACCTTAACACAGATTGCACTTTAGGCTACTACTCAGAGCTCCACAGATTCGTCCACTGCTATGATCTGAAACAGGAGAGAACTGAACGTGGACGACGGCAGGAGATCATAAAAATCGATCATCTTTATGGTGGGGGTGGATCTTCCTTCCTTGCAGTTTTGTTAGTTTCTGTTAATCAGTTGTTTTCATATGAAGTCTTATATTATTATTGACCTAAAGATGACATTTAATGACATGTTACATGTTCTGTTATCCTGATCTTGATGGTGTTTGGTGTTTCAGTCCTCCAGTCTCGATGAAGACCAACATGTAGAACTCCAACAGGTTCTTCTAAAGCTCAGTGACTCAGAGATAAACTGCATGTTGATGAAGTGAACAGGTAACTCCTGTCCTGTGAATAGTGGTGGTGTAACAACACAGTGTTATGATTTTTAACTTGTACTTTCAAGGGTAAAATATAAAAAGTGTGAATTTAACTCGAAATGTTGTGCACTTATATATACACTAAGGAAAATCTTTAACACAATCAACACAGTGTTGATTTAACACTAGTAAAATTAACTGTAGTGAATCTGAACAGGTTTAATGAGACGAAACCAATTCAGATAAATAAATAAATGAATAACCAAAGAAATAAATAAATACTGACACTATCATAAAATCCTCTTTTTTCCTTTTGCATGTTTTAGGTTATTTGAAAGCACCAACTGTGAATATATAAGGATGAATAGACCAAGCAAAATGGTCAAAAAAATTTTAATTACATGAAATTACGAAAGCAGCAAAATCTATGTTCCACTGTAGCGAAAATGGTTTTACTTCACATTGTATTCTAGTTTAATCTGAAGTTAATTTATAATTTTCTTACAAAATACATTATTACATTATCAGCATAACAGTGTAACTGTAAAGAAGAATCTTTGAAAATGTAACATTAATTTAAACATTTCCTTCCGTATCTTTTGCCTTATTTCAGCCTGCGCTGGAGCTGGACTGCACAAGTTTGTGCAAAAGCCTCTGATAAGTAGATCAAATCCACCGGAGAGTCGTCTGAACACGTGCTTTAATGGAAGGGATAAAACTCCAAAAATATGACTTTTTTCTGGAAAAGCCTTAACATGGTCAGTGTCACAATTATGTAAATTTGAATAATGAAATCTTGCAGAATCTGGAATATTCTTACCTTCATTTATAACATTATGTTAAATTCTCATTACATTTCTAACATTTCTTTATGTCTAATTTCTGAAACTTTGTTGTTTATTTCCAGATATAAATGGAAAAGAATTCAGATTGTGTCAGATTTGGACACCACAGTACACACACACACACACACACACACACATGCACACACTTCTATACATACAAATGCACACAACCCATCAGAAATTAAAAGATTTATAGAAGAAGAGAAAAGGAAAAATTTCCTTTAATGGTTATATAATCGTATATAATCTGTCTGATTATTGTGCTTAAAAAAAACTAAAGCTTTTGGAGGGAAAGCCAGTGTATTTTTCCTCGAATTAAGACTCAGGCTGAAAGCGGCCGGTGAGGAAGTGTGTGCCTGTGAGACGGAGCTTGTTTTAATCAGACCAACCCACTGACCAGCCGCAGCCCTCATGCTGCAGGTTAACAGATGCATATTTATGATGCGTGCATTCAAATGCACAGACATGAGGAACAGCCCCAGCCCCCCGACGCCCATCGCTCTTTAGATTATTCCCTTAATGCAGATGAAGGAAAACACAGTGGGAGAAGCACACGACGATTTAATTCCGTATACAGAGCGCAAAACAGTAGTGGACAACTCAGAAATGTATTAGTGTCCAGATGTTCTTACTGAATTGGCCCAGGCCGAAGTGAATAAGGGGTGGAGGCCTTTTTCCTGATTTTCCATGAACTGCTGACAGATAACATAGACCCGATCCTTCTCATAAAGCTGTGTCAGATGTTAAAACAATGCCTTCCTAAGTGTGCTTTGAAAATGAGTCACTAAAAAAATCACCTTTTACTGGAAAGCAACAGTGTGAGCAGTAAGCATTTCCAGATCTGATGGGATTTGCAGATAAATATGAACTGGATCAGGCTCATGACACCTAACAGTGGTGGAGATCTGGACTTGTGCTGGTGTAGAGTGGGCCTTTAGCAGGTCCGTCACATGACTTCCAGCACCAGCGCAAGGTGCAGAGAAATGAAGGGGTTCAGAAAATAAACATTCATTGTGCTGGGAATAAAGCCATTAAGAATATAGTGTGAACCTCATCTCTTTCTCATAATCATCCAGGATATTTAGCTAAATCCGTCTGGTTATTCAGTCAAAGTCTCTGTTTTGGCATTTCTCCCAGACGGCTGTCTAATTCTTGTCCATTTGGAACAGTTGTAAAGAAGCTAAGCCACCTCGTGATGGCGTTATTACGATCAAACCTGCTATTTTACATTCAGAAACAGTAACGAAAGTGCCATGAGAAAGGACCGCTCTCATGTGACGCAGGGTTTTAAGCTCTGTCTACATATAACTGTCTCAAAAAAGAGAGAAACAACCTCATAGAAACCAAAATAATCCTCTTAACTAGCATTTGTGAGAAGGAATAAGATTTCTTCTTTACAAACGCTTGCCTAAAGTAGTAAAAGACTCCAGTACAGCACAGGTAGTCTGTTTGGGTTCATATTTGACCATCTGTCTACTAAATATTTCAAGTGTCTCACTCAAATCTGTTCAAAATATTCTTATGCAGAAATCTTATTTTCATTTTCATTTCCATTTCTGGACACATTTCAGGCCTTTATTACCCTCTTTAAAATCCAAAAACACTTGACTAGTCTGAAGGTGCCCAAACTAAATAAATGAATGACAAAGACCACTCTCAGCAGCTAGGAGCTGTCTGTGCAGGAGGCCATGCTGAAACTTTATTTTACTGGCTTTTGAAGTCCCAGCACAGCTTCATTATTTGTCCTCTTGTGGCCTCTAGTGGACACTGATATACTGGCATTGCATCAAGGTCTTCCCTCTTTTCCACTGGATCCTGCCATGTAAAGTAGTCCCCTATAGTCACATGTGAAAGAACCACACCACAGCTCACAGTGTGAAATTCTTTCTCTGTATTTAACCCATTAAACTCATTCACCAAGTGAACCAGCGGGCAGCCAGGCAGCCAGGGAGCAGTGTGTGGGGACCAGTGTGTGGGCACGGTACCTTGCTCAAGGGTACCTCAATGGTGCCACTAGCAATCCTGGGATTCAACCCGACAACCTTCTGATCAACTCCTGTTTCTGCCCAGTTTTGAACCTGGGGCCCTGCATGCATGGGGTGAACGTGATAACCACTAAACTATAAACTTGTGTGGAAGCCCTTCTGTTTTCTCTGCTTCCAGTTAAACATGAACTCAACTTGAACTCAAAATGATCTATTTTTACCTCCATGGTTCACGTCCATGGTCATATTAAATTTATCAAATCATAGTGTTTAAAATTAAGTTCTTGTTTTCTTGCCATCTTTGATTGAAGAATCTAAAACCTCTAAAACCTCTGGAATTTGATCGCACCCGTGTGTACCAGATGAATACTGAATACAGTAATAACCCGCTTTTCGCGGGGGTTATGTTCCAAGAGCACCCGCATATAGTGAAAAACCATGCTGTTGTGTTTTGGTTTAAAAAAAAGCATAAAAATGCCTTTTTTTTATAGTGTAATCCCTAAATATGCTCGCAGAACACTTTAATTTAATTTTAAACTCAGTTTAATGCATTACCCTTTGAGAAAATGTAAAGGTAAACCCGTATTCGCCTCTTTTAATTTAAATTCCCCGCCGAGATATACAACTCGGAAGATCACGGGGCAAAGGTGAACGGTTTTCAGGGAACAACCCCTGATCTACTCGGGCTAAAAATACAAATGAGGGCTCGTTGGAAAGTTCTCCTGGAGATGAATCAAACTGTGGAGTTTGAAGTGTCTTAGTGCTTGCACCGTGGAGAAATTGCGCTTGGAGAGCGGGGGCTCAACCCTGGTGTGGAATTCGAAAAAAGTGCGTCCAGGTCGGCTACAGCCTCCTCTGAGTCCCCTTGTGTGAAAACATCTAGAAAAATTATTTTTTGCCACAAAGACAGCAAAAAAAGGCAGAGGACATTTGCAGTTTCCATGTTATTGTGGGCATTTCTGCGTAAAACTGAGTTCGGTTCTCAAAAAAAAATTCCGCATGTGACTGAATCCGCAACTCCTGATCAGCATAAAACTTGGGGATTACTGTATTAGGAACTTTGAGCTGTTTTTCTCTACGGGAAAAATGAAAAAGAATTTTTGAATTTTTGATACTATATAACTATCATTACATGTTATAGTGGAGAACAAAGAAATGCATTAGTGTCCAGATCTTAATTCAGTAAGAGGTGAAGGAGGGGTTTTGTCCATGAACTGAGTGCTGTGATAGAATGTATAGCCTCGAATGTTCTTATAAAGCAGTATCTGATGAACAGTGCAAGTAAGTGTGTTTTGGAGATGCGTCTAAGAAAACTAGAACTTGACAGTGTGAGCAATGAGTAGCTCCACTGAAAATATTTAATGGGTTATTACCTTTGGTGAAGCTTGTGTTTGTGTAGAGAAGGCCTCTGAAGTTGTCTTATTCTGTAGCGGGTGTCACGCCCATATTAGGAACTTTGGGCCTAAGCAGTTTTTCTCTATGGGAAAATTATACTTAACACAGAGGACACATGAGGAACAGGTAGAGTGAGGTTTCATGAGGGTTGACCGACAACTAATACAAAACTCTTAGAACTTAAATACACAAAAGACTCAATCAATCATAAATCAATCAGAAAAGACAATTACTTAACATAAAACACCAAACAGATGACAGAACATGACTAGACACAAACACATCTCTTTTCAAAATAAGAGTTCCAACTAGAAAATAAACAATAGCAGCTGGTGGGACATAACACCAACAAAGCTGGGTTCTTCATGACAGATCTTGAAATTCATGCAAATCAGGTGAAAATTGGGTGCAAAACAGCATTTTTAAAAAATGTTGCTCTATTGATTTTCCCCTTTGAGAAAACCTGGTAAGTCCTGAAGTTCCTAATATTGCACAAATTAAGACATATATACAATTTTTCACTTAATAAATACATCACAGAATGAAAGGAAAAGGTTTTCACTTTAATGTCTGTAGAGGATTGTTCCCCTTGTAAATTAAGTAATAAATAAATACATGCAAAAAAATAAGAACAAAAATGGTACTGGATTTTTCACACCCCACTGAGAAGGAACTGTGAAGGAACAGAAGTGTGAAACAAATGTAAAAAATAAATCAAGTGTCTGTGGTGGACAGAGTCTACAGCTCTGGACACGGACAGATTACAGAGAAAAAGTCTCCTTGCTTTTCTGAGTATTACTTTGACAGGGGAAGTGAATGGACTGGTTTAATTCTGCTGGAAGCTCAGGAGATGAGTAGAAGCCTCACATGACAGCTGAGGAAGTTTAGCATTAACCAAAAAGCAATGATTCACTTCTGGAGAACTTTGAGTGAGAGTCTGGTCACATTTTCAGTAACAAGCATGGAATCGGGTGCTTATACCCTTCCCTCATCACAGTCTCATCACACACTGAGCCAGTGCAAAAGTAGCCAGGCCAAGAACATCTCGAGTAGTCAAAAAGTAGTCAAAAAGATACAGAATTCTCAGTAGACTGCAGTGGAACATCAGTACATCAGGACTCCATTCTTTCCTTTGTGATCTTTGGGCTAAAATGTAATGCTGGACAATGTGAAACTGATAAATACAACTAATAAAATAATTATAAGAGAACATAAGCAAATAAAAGTATAGCGTAAGAAATAGAATTAATCACTGAGGTTCACTTGAGCAAGGTACTGTCCCCACACACTGCTCCCAGGCGCCCACTGTTGGTGGTAGCTTGCTGCTTCACTTGGTGAATGGGTTCAATGGGTTAAATACAGAAAATGAATTTCACACTGTGTGCTGTGCTGTGGTGTGTTCACTTTACTTTACAAATATGTCAGTACTTCGGCCTGGACTGGGACCTTTGGCCGCCCCTGTACATTGTCACTCCATGTGCTTCTGTATATGAACAGCATCAACAATTTTTCCGTTTGTACAGTATGACCATGTGTTCTGTATATGTACAGTATCACCATGTCCTTTTTGTATCTGTATTGTATATGTACATGTGTATGTATATGTACAGTATCACCATGTCCTTTTTGTATCTGTATTGTATATGTACATGTGTATGTATATGTACTGTATATGTATATGTACAGTATATGCATATGTACAGTGTATGTATATGTACAGTATATGTATATGTATATGTACAGTATATGTATATATACTACATATGTATATGTATATGTACAGTGTATGAATATGTACAGTATATGTATATGTACAGTATATGTATATGTACTGTATATGTATATGTATATGTACAGTATATGTATAAATGCTATATATGTATATGTATATGTACAGTGTATGTATATGTATATGTACAGTGTATGTATAGGTACAGTATATGTATATATACTATATATGTATATGTATATGTACAGGGTATGAATATGTACAGTATATGTATATGTACAGTATATGTATATGTACTGTATATGTATATGTACAGTATATGTATATATACTATATATGTATATGTACTGTGTATGTATATTTACTGTATATGTATATGTATATGTACAGTATATGTATAAATGCTATATATGTATATGTATATGTACAGTGTATGTCTCTAATCTTTGCTGTTTCTGGGTATTTAAGTCGTGTTTCTGTTCTTTGTCAGACTATGACAGTGTTTTTCTGTTCCTGTTTTGTGGAAATGTTTACTGTTTTTTCACCCTTCTTCTTTTATTTTGCATAATTTGAAAATGCTGACCTTTATTTACACTGTGTCAATTTTTTTAAATGAGTATACCAATTAAAATTCTCCAAACTGATCACTTTACACTTCTCCTATAAAGTTGTTGTTTTGGATATACCCGGTTTTGTTCCAGCTCCAAAAATATGTAACAGTAAATATACCTAGACAGGTACAAATCCATCAAAAATATGGTATGGAACAACATTAAAACCCGAGACAAGTGAAGTGAATAACACAGATTTTTTAACAATGCGTCTGTTGAAGGACACTTTAGTGATAGGATACTTGCCTCTGGACCAAGAGGTCATGGTTTCGAATCCTACCTTCAGCACACCACCACTGGGTTCCTGAGCAAGACCCTTAACCCCATGTTGCTCCTGGGAGACTGCCCTGTGTAGTTAATGTGAGGACTCTTCACTTCTTATCTTAGGCTATGGTTCTATTTTCCAGTCTTTCCAAAAATGATGTCACAATTAAAGGTCATACAGAAAATGTAATGTTAAAATTAGGGATGCACCCAAATGATTTTTTTTGACCGAAACCGAAAACCAAAAATGAGGAAACACTTGGCCGAAAACCGAAACCGAACACCGAAAGAAATGTATTATTATTAAATAAAGACTAAATCTGTTACAAAACTATGAAAATATTTATTTAGCATTCAAACAATACACAATATAAACTAAAAATTGAAATAAAATATTTTACTTGGCCCCACGCAAGGATTGCCTGAAACCAAGATAGCTGAAATATTATACAATTAAATTTATTATACAATCTTCTCTCATAAAACTACTGAATTTAAGTGCATTTTAATATTCTGAATGAAGTGCATGAACAAAGTGCATTCAAAACAGCGTTACTTTTGAAAGATAAAACAACATTCTCTGTAGGCCTATAACAAAATAGTGTATTAAAACAAAGATTGACATAGCCCATATATTAATGTCAGGTCTGGTAGGTCGCCACTAGAGGACACCATTGTTTCAGTTTGAATGTAAGTTTTGGTTTGCACTCTTATTATGAAGGGGTTGGTGGTGATCATGAGTCACAGCTGGGTGTTGTTTAAGTAAAGTGTGTGTGTTAGTTATTGGTGGCTGGGATTTACGTTTGTGTATTTAAGGGATTTGTGTTTTATGTTTGGGGTGGGTCAACCCTCATCCTGACTGTGTTCTTGTGTTATTCCTGCATTCTTTGTTTTCTGAGTTTGGCTCTCACGCCAGTTTTGGTTTTTGAAATAAAAGAATGGCACAAGAGTTATACCCTTGGTGCGTGTATGCTTGTCCTGTGATGATGGAGATGGGAGCATGACGTGACAGATTGACCCACCAAACAAATAGGCAAAGTAGGAGGTGGCACGAGCCCCTGGAGCCCTACGGGCTACCCGAAGATGAGGAGCTTGTCTGGGATGGGGAGGATTGGGTCCTGCTCCCAGAAGGGGAGGACGCAGGGAGCTGGCCTACGCCAAGGGAGTTCGTCCTTGGGGCCACTACAATCTCCCTGCTGGAGAGTTCAGAGGCGAGCTCGAGAAAGCTCCCGTCTCCCCAGCCAACGCCGCGACAGCTCCCAACAGCTCCCGACGGTCTGAGAAGTTTGCGCGCTTTGTCGATTCTAGTGCTGCCCTGGGTAGGAGAGGGCCAGGGTCCTGAGCAAAGCAGTGCAGTTACTGCAAAGCGAAAGGGTCTCGCCTCCACTGCTGCAGCGCAAGAGGGTCTCGCCACCACCGGCGCAACGCAAGAGGGGCTCACCACCGCAGCGCGAGAGGGGCTCGCTGCCACTGCCGCACCGCAAGAGGGTCTAGCCGCCACCACCAAAGCACGAGAGGGTCTCGTCGTCGCCGCCGCTGAGCCTGAGGGTCTCACCGCTGCCGAAAGAGAGGGTCTTGCAGTCGCCACACTCTTGCGGCCTCTCCCCGCGCCTCAACAACATTGTCCCCCTATGCCAGCTCCTCGCCAACTGCAGCCTCCAATGCCAGGTAGCCTAGCGGGGGTTAGCATAGGGTTAGTGCAGGCTTAGCTGAGCCGGTGGACCTCCTAGGCCCGTTGGAAGAGCCACTAGGCTCTTTGATGGAGACTATGAGGCCACAGTGGTTCAGCACAATAAATTAGAGCCGATAGATCTGTTAGGCCCTGTGGCTCAACTAATTTTAACTTTTAACTTCTAGTGTTTTTAACTTAACTTCTAGTGATTTGACTTAACTTTTGGGCGATTATTAAA
>JBBPCY010000136.1:20239406-20262867 GCA_037974405.1 Brachyalestes nurse | reverse complement strand
ATCTATCTATCATCTATATATATATATATATATATATATATATATATATAGATATAGATATATAGATATTATATGTTGTTATATATATTTTTTGCCTAAGTCAAAAACCCAGATGCTGTTAATGTTGTCTCAAAATTTAATTATGAACCCTATCATCATGAGGATACAAATTCAGTGTCCAGTACTGTGGCCAAGGATCCAAGAAAGGGTTGAATTGGACACGACTGAATAAGGGAGAAAAATCTGCCCCTCATAAAAAAAAGTTGAACTGACCAAATAGCCTTGTTAAAAAATTGTAAACATCTTGTTTTTTTCTCCTCCTGTTACGTTACTAATTTGGACATAAGAATGTTTTATACCAACAGCAGCAACGTATCAATACATAAGCCTTATCTTAAATATTCATATTGTTTGCATTGGTTTTGTGTTCTTCATGACTTCTGAGATCAGACCATAGGTGAACCCACACTTCCACGGTTCCACTGTCTCTCTTAACAACATTCCTTACATTTACTTGAAAGGGGGGTTCAGTATGTTTAAGGGAAAAAAAACACACAAACCTTGCTGGACTGCAGAAGCTGCAGGGTCCTGGGCCTGAACCCTGATGACAGGTGGGTTAAGGGGGGCCTATCAGGGAGAGAAAGAACAGATGCTTCTCAGGGGCCCTCCTTAAGCCCTGGAGGTGCGTTCACTCTCACTCTATCCCTCCTGTGACTCCCAGCAATCTCAATCTTTTTGCCCCCTGTGTAATTCAAGCCCTGAACATGCTCCATGCCAAAAAAACCCTACATGCCCGGCTGGTTGGAGTGCTTCACATTCTGCAGCTAACGAGCAGATTGCAATGGAAACGCATTCCGCAGTGATCTCGAACATTTTTGCAGATGTGCCACTTGGTAAATATAGAAGTTATAGCGCTATGTATATGGTGAATTTACGGCTGTCATGGCATGCCTCGCACCTATGTGTTTGTGTAGTGTCTTTGCAGCTTATCTTATAGCTCTCAATTTTATCCTATGTAAAGTCTCACATGAGTGAGTTTGATATATATAATTGCCAACAGGGGGCAATGCATACCTTCATCCTACGCTCTGTAACGTAATCCTGTCCAATGCAATCCAGCAGCCACTTTCTGTTTAGTCAGCAAGAAGCTGACAAGCTCTGTGCCCTCAAGTATTTAAACAAGCACTTATTTTCTTTCACTTTATCCATTATCCTTGACACTAATATATCTTCTTGAGGAGAAGCTCACCATTCAAGAATGTTCTGTCCGCTTCCTGAGAAATGAGAGTGAAACTCAATGTCTTATCACCTAGACTCGGCTTCACACTAGCAGATCCCACAGCTTGAACATGTGAAAGACAAAAATACAGAAATACATTTTGCTTCTGCATCTGATGCAAATAAACCTGAAAGACTTAATTTATACAATTTTATTCTCACCTAAAGGAAATCTGCCATGACACGGTGTCTGAAGTTTGCTTCTTTAGGTTTGCCCCGGAGACACAGGGATAATTTAACTAACAAAGAAGCTTATACTTCACGAGGTAGTATCATGCACTAAATCAACACACACTGGCCTCAAACTGCTTTGCATTCAAAAAAATGAAAGAAAACAGCCCCAGTTTAAGGTGCTACTTTTTTAGCTATGCAATTTACTTCTGCCATTTTAACAGATAGCTGCATGTCATAGTGTCTATTTAAGTTTTCCTCAACATGGTTTTAGGCAAAAATGTGCACAGTGCAAAATGCAGGTGGCCTCCATTAATTGTTTGTTACACTAGCTTGAATTAAATCTAGTGTAAAACTATAGGAGCAAACTTAAGACAATAAACTTATTTTGGCTGATCCACATTGTGTAAATTAGTTTTTTTTTGCCAGCATGTGGCAGTTGCTTTAAGGCAGGTATTTAGTGTTGAGTGATTTGGGGTGGTGGAATGGCTCCCCCTGTCCTCCGCAGTTCTGGAGCCCCCAGGTCTCAATCCTCTCATAACAAGTGGAAGAGTTTATGAGTGAGGTCAGGCCGAGTGTGAGTTCAAGCAAGGCTAACCTTAGAGCTCGCCCTGCCACACCTTAACACCCCTCCCTTCTCTCCTCCTGCCCTGGAGCTTCTCCTACTTGACCTCTTGAAGCAGGGCAAGAGTTTGATGGGTTGTTGCTTAAATGAGCCCCGCAGTATGCTCACTTTTCAATCTCCCTCTTTTACTGCTTGCCTTGTATACTCAGTGCAAAACATGTAGGTAACTCTCGCTTTCCTTGTGCCTTGACCCCATCGACCTAATTATCCCAACACATACCAGTTCTCCTCCTTCGTTCTCTCTCTCTTTCCGTTTCCACACTCTCTCTTTTGGCTTCTGTGCTCTGTGCTTCTGTGCTTCTGTGGCCCCAGCAATCTTTTTGCAAATCATTCAGACACGTCCTCCTTGAAATGGCTAGCATGTCACCCGCAGATGTCAGGGGACAGGCAACAGCTGTGGTTTTATGGTTTCACCAGATGTCTGCTGGGTGCTAACCCTCACTGGGATAGGACTCTGCCCGGCCTCCCTCCTCCTCCATCTATCTCTCCGAGCTCACTGGGCACACACTGTAAACATTTTTTTTCAGCACGGCTGGACGGAATGAGGCAGGGACGGGAGGAGGAAGCCTTGACACATTGCAAGCTGGTATGATAAACTATACCCTCATAATTGGCATAAATGACCTGGGTGGTGCAGAGAGACTGAGGTGCCTTGTTTAAGTAGAATCACATCTGTAAGTGGGTGGATTACAGTGGGGTCTTGCTATTATTAGTCCTCTCACTAAGAGCCACCTAGTGGTTGAGCGTGGTCACAGCTGACCAAATTTTGGCCTTGGAAAGACTGTAAGCCGGAGTGCAGAATGGGGGGGCCAGAGTTTAGCATCGTTTACTGATTAAACTACTCAGTAAACTAAACCCTAACTAACTAAACCTGTCCGCCAGTCCACTGCAGGGCAGACACAAATACAAACATATTCATATGTACATTCACACTTAGGAGCAATTTAGCATCTCCTGTTCCCTTGACATGCAGGACTTTGGACTGTGGGAGGAAACCGGAGCTCACAGTGGAAACACACAGACATAACACAGACATAACACCACTCTTGCTCCCCAGCCTTATAATATACAGATGCAAATGTTGAACCACAGGAACTAAAATGTACAGTAAACCCCCAGTTTTATTCAGTCACATGCAGATTTTTTTTGAGAACCGAACTCATAGTTTTACGCGGAAATCCCCACAAAAACGCGGAAACTGCAAATATCCTCTGCCTTTTTTTGCTTTTGTGGCAATAAATCAATTTTTTTCTGGATGTTTTCACACAAGAGGACTCAGGGCAGGCTGTAGCCGACCTGGAAGCACTTTTTTCGAATTCCACACCAGGGTTGAGTCCCGAGCTCCAAGCGCGATTTCTCCACGGAGCAAGCACTAAGACACTTCAAACTCCACAGTTCAGTAGATCTCCAGGAGAACTTTCCAACGAGTCCTCATTTGTATTTTTAGCCCGAGTCGATTAGGGGTTATTCCCCGAAAACTGTTCACCTCGCCGCCGTGTCCCAATACTTTTGCCCAGCAACCTACCAAGTTGTATATCTTGCCGAATACGGGTTCACCTTTACATTTTCCTTAAGGGTAACGCATTAAATGGTGTTTAAAATGAAATTAAACTGTTCTGGGAGCATATTTGGGGGCATATTTAGGGTTTATACTATAAAAATAGAAATTTTAGGCTTTTTTTTTTTTTACCAAAACACAACACGGTTTTTGCACTATACGCGGGTGCTCTTGGAACGTAAGCCCGGCAAAAAAGAGGGGGATTACTGTACTCCAAATTTAGTACCTTTCGTCCAGCTTCTAGAAACCCACTTTAGATCCTGGATTTCTAATATGTGCATGATGCTGACTACAGAATGATGAAACGACTTCAGAAGTCTGTAAAATAGGGAAGCCATAAATGAGCCTAAGGCAGGGGTGTGGAACTCCAATCCTGGAAGGTCGTGGTCCAGCACGTTTTGGTGACTTCCCTGCTCAGAAACACCTGGTTCACCTTGACAGTTAACTGACAGGTTTAGTGAATGTGTTTGAGGAGGAGAACCATTAAACTGTGCTGGACACCGACCCTCCAGGACCAGAGCTTGACACCCCTGGTCTAAGATCACCACAGACAATACCAAGTGCTGGCTAGAAGGGTATAAAGTCCTCCAGCATTGGGCTGAGGTGCACTGGAACTCTGAAGGTACAGTGCTCCATGGAATACTTCTCGGGGGTTAGGTGGGGGGAGGTAGGGAGGGGGGATTGCAAAGGAAACAGAAGAGCTTTTTGACATATCAGGGACCAAAAATGACTAAGCAATGTAAATTCGGACAAATTTCAAACCTGATGCATCCAGCCGGTTGATAGTGGATACAGCTTCACTGTTGAACATCCAAAAGTGCCCATTGTTACAGGAGAGGAGGCAGGGCTTGCATGGAGCCACCACGTGATACCCTACAACATTTCCACTGAAAGGGCAGAAGGGGCCAGAAAAAACGAGAAACAAAAAACAAAGGTTCAAACACAATGGGACAGAAAAACAATCTGTCACAAAAGAGTGAAAATACAACAGGTTGGAGCAATATGTAAACATGAATCTGATGACATATGAACACTTTAATGCCATCAATTTAATGCCATCAAGCAACAGAATATCATCTCAGGGCTTGCACAGTCTGAAATGCCTGCAATCAGCAAAGCAAAGCATAAGAAGGACACTGTTATTTACCATTTCAGACAGGCAATGTCTCTTAACTTGCACTTGCAACTCTCTGTGGAATAGCAGCCTGCAACAAAGTCTACAGTCCTGCACAAGAGAGACAGTGTTAAAGTTAACCTGTTCTGTGTCGGTTTACACCTTTAGCTACATGAAATAAAAGCTTTTAGAACATAAATACAAAAGGATTAATGTCATCAGCTAGCAGATTGATTCTTACCTGTTTGGGGGCATGTCAGTTGAGAACAGCTCAATTTCTGTATCTGCTAAAAGAACTGCCTTCATCCCTCTCGTACAGAGAAGACTGTCACAGTATATGCAGTTCACTTGAGTAACACACTTGTTTTTAAAACTGGAAGTAGACATTTCTCTGCCGATTATGAACCTGTCCTGTTGCTTTCCAAAATTACTATCTGTTGACACGCCAGTACTGAAGACTCCAAACGAAATTCCAATTACTTACAAACCACAAACGAAGCGTATACACGAATAACACACGTGTAATTCAGGAGTCACTTCTGAAGATATCCAGATCTGAACTGTCTGGTTTAAACAGGATATTAGCCAGGTGGCTAAGTTACCTGCTAATTTAATTTTTATCCTCCACTGCACAACTCGAACTATACAGATAAGAAATCTAAGTTTGTTTAACGATACAGACACCGTATCAAGCTGACATTACAACTGAACACAAAAAAGTACAAAAGGATAATACACCCCTGTCTTTGTTAAATTCGAGCTAATGCTAGGTAGCTAGCTGTTATGCCAGCTAAAACAGTAAATATGAGTCTAACTTTAAAGGACGCCTGTCAGTAACTTTCGAAACGAGTTTCGAAGAAATTAAATCATTTTCGCTTTTAGATAAAAAGGGCAGTCTGTTTGCCCTGCTAGTGGCTCAGCTGGCTAAGCTAACTTTTGTTTACAACCTGCCACATACACTTCCTGAAACAATTTCAAACGGCTTCAACCGCGACGTTGATTGGTCAAAAACGACCGTCTGAAATCCTATTGGCTGATTCTTTATTCCCCTTGTTTTATGTTTTATTATTTATTTTTGTGTATTTTAGTTTAACAAAACGTAGCATTGCTTTCTTATATTTACTTATATGTACGTATCTATAAGTAACATTAGGGGTCCTCAGTAACAAATCAGCCCCTTTATCATTAAGTTACATCCACAATATTGGCTCAAAAGAGCAATCTTGATATTAATAAATGTTTTAAAAGTACTGGCTATAAATCTAACAGTTTTATAGTAATAAATAAATATCAAACATGAGATCTGATCTCTGCTTGATCCAGCCAATGGGGCAGGAGTGAAGGGTGGGGGTTGTCCAGTGTGTCCCTGAGCAGAGGAGGAGTTAGAGCTGGGAGAACTCAGAGGAGTCCTCCTGCTGGGCTGCAGCTTGAGGAAGATTCAGAGAGAATTAAAGCAGGATGAGATCAAGGAATGGAAATTACATGTCGAGGTGAGTTCAGTCTTTGATTTACTCACGAGTGTCTTTAGTGAACCAGTGGTGATCTCGTTTAG
Source organism: Brachyalestes nurse (assembly GCA_037974405.1). NCBI lineage: Eukaryota > Metazoa > Chordata > Actinopteri > Characiformes > Alestidae > Brachyalestes > Brachyalestes nurse. The sequence goes on along the minus strand of JBBPCY010000136.1, from coordinate 20,256,569 downwards.
CTTAGAGAAAAAAGTGAGGATGTCCTCCGGTGGGGGGGCGGACTCCACTAGTCAAGCCCACCAGGAGCAGCAACATACCCCACTCAAGTTTTCTTTGTGAGAACATCTAGGCGAGGATCTGCTGCTTCAAGTCCTGCATTCGGTAACTTTAGATAAATCACACAGAGGGTTTTTAGTTTCTTGACTAACTGAAATGCTTTGAAATTAATGTTTAAACCAGCCTGTATGTTAGACACGGGGCTTTTACAGCACACGGGCTTTGGAACAGCGAGTACTAAAGTGAACTAAGTGTTAAAATGACTGTTCCTGGTTCACTGAAATGCTTTTTAAATCCCATGAACCAGCCTGCATGTTAGACATGGTGCTTTTAGGCAAATACGGTAATTTAAAATCTTTTAGTACATTTACTTCACTTCAGTACTAACATACAGACTGGTTCATAGGATTTCAAAAGCATTTCAGTTAACCAGGGACAGACATTTTAAAACTTAAAAACATGGGTTCAAGTGTTAAAATGTTCTAGGCTAACTGTTCTTCTTATCGTAGAAAATGAAAATATGAACCAGCGTTCGTGTTAGACATTCACAGTTAGTACTAAAGTGAAGCTTGTTTTTAAGTATTAAAATGACAATATAAACCAGTCTGTATGTTAGATATAGAGCTTTTTTTTCTACAGTTTACAGGCTCTGAAGTTTGTTCTACGGTGTACTATGTTTTTAATTGTTAAAATGACAGACGGTTACAATGTTGCAGGTTGGTGGTGCTGTGTTCCTGAAACAGAGCGTGAGAGAGGAGCTCTGGTCTCGGAGTGTATCAGACAGTCAGAAGGACATTAGGAGTCTCCACTGAACCTCTGACCATCTCTCTCTGGAGAAAGCAGGGCTGGTCCATGCTGGTCTGTGCTGGTCTGTGCTTTCATTTCTAGCCTGTCGAGTCGAGACCCCCCCAGTGTCCCCCCTCAGGCAGAAGAGGAAAGTTCTGCAGGAGCTCCAGGCTGCTGCTCTGACCAGAGGAGATCGGAGAGGGAATGAGACTCTCCTCGGTTCCTCCAGACACATTTATCCGAGGAGAACCGCAGTCTCAGTTCATAATGCAGACAGAGCGACTCGAGCTGTGAAACAGAGACACTTCTCTCCTGGAACGACCTCGTTTCGACCCATTTTCCTTCATTTTTTCTGGATATCCCGAGCCGGAGAGGTGAAACCGAGCCCCTTTTTGTTCTTCTGCGTTTCTCTTTTTCCACCAGCACGTCTCTCCGTGGTGTCGAGGACAAAACATGACGTCCCCGGCCAAATTTCGCAAAGACAAGGAGATTATAGCTGAATATGAAACTCAAGTCAAAGGTGGGTGCACTCATTCTGTCTCTAAAGTCCCTGTTTCTGTCCTGTAATGCCCGTTTGCTGCGCTAGAACCCATTTTCAGCCACCTTTGTTTGTACCGTAGCCTAGCCAAGGTGTGCAGGAGAACCAGCAGCTCGGGCTGAAGCAGCAGAACTCACCCAGTGTGTCCAAAAACCAGCATTTATACAGGAAAAGAGGCTTTTATGTTGCTGGATAGCTTACATCCACACTGGGAGAGCATGCACCAGGCTGCCAGAGCCACTGGTCAGCTGGATCTGTGGCAGTCAGGAACTTCAGACCTTATTCAAGCTTATTGGTAATGCAGATGTTGTTGAAAGGTGTCTGTATTTCTCCAGCAGTGTAAAACCTGTGTCCAGTGTCAGTCAGGGGTTGCAGGGAGGGGTACAGACCGGGCAGGGCGTTTTCTCCTGCACGGTGTGTGCTGTGCTGCTGGTTTAAAGGGACGTGTGGCTCCTCTGCAGCTGGTATATCATGGACAGCCCCTGTCTGGACACTGAGCTACAGGATCTCCTGTGTGTTTTACCAGTTTGTCTTTGATATTGTCCTGTTGACTGAATGCATGTGCAGGAACAAGCCCGGCTCTGGCACAAGGCGTGCTGAAAGGAGCCGCAGGGATGATGCCCGGTGAACCAGGCAGCCAGGGGTTTTACTCCAGGAGGCATTCAGTTCAGTCATGCTTTGGTTTTAATGAAACTCAGCACTAGTTTCCATATTACGGCCAACGTAACGTTATTTCAGATGGTGGGGATTGGCTTGCACTCAAGTTTCCCGTTTCATGAAACGTACGGTTTCATAAGGCGAGAGAAACAATACCTCCCTCCTCCCTTTACCCACCCAGATGTGATAGGAAGTATCGCCTACTTTCCTATCAGCCACCTGGATTTAGAAGCAAGTCTGATGTCCAGGGGGTGATGGAGGAACATCTTGCAGATACTGGGAATGAATCCTCAAATTTCCAGAATGGTGACTTTACAAGAAAAGAAAAAACTGCCTTACTTTGAACTGTGAGGAGGTTTTTGTTCCATTTTTGATCATTGGTCCATTTACCATTAAATACAAGGTGATGTAAAGGGCAAGTGGCATTTTCAAAATATAGACAGTTTTTGTCCCGACAATGAGAGTATTCTCTTTGAGAGAAGACGCCGTTGGTTTAAAGTGCCCGCCTGTATTTGTGCGCTCCTCATTAATGTATGAACAGGGCATTCTTTATGTATTCATCAAAAGTAGCTCGTTTTCTTTTCTTCGTTGTTCGTTATTGAACAGATCTGGTCAGGAAGACGGAGGCAGGGCAGGTGGAGTCTGTTATTTTGCGGAAAATGTTCTGTATGTTAGCCTTTATTGTCTTTTTCTTTTTTTCCAATAAACATCATGTTGGAGTCCACAGGTTAGATGTGCTTTTCCAAGCAGCTCCTGTTGCTTTAGACAGAATGTTTATCAGTGTTGGTACCTGTCCAATGAGGTATTGCTGACTTAAGTTGCGAAAGTTGCTTATTTTTTTTTTACATTGACTTGAAAAGGGCTCTTTTGAGGCTGGACTTCTGAAGAGCAGGGACGTTTAATCGCTGGCCAAGTGACACAGTGGGTGAAGCTGAGGTCGTCCTGCTCTTCTCGACTGTAACACCAGGAGCCTGTGAAAGGAAGAAGTCTAAGTCACATATCATTAGCTTGCTGCTGTTGGAGCAGTCCTTCATTTTCTGAGGCATCATTAGGAGAAATATACAGTGTGAAACACGGCCTGTATTCTTCACCAATTCTTTCCTGTTTGAGACGTTTTACGGTACATTTCTTTAAATCTACGGCGGAAGCCTTTATTCAGCATTTAAGCTCACATCACACTGTCTCTAAATCCTTTTCATCCAATCGCCTTTGCTGTGGAGGAGCCAATCGTGTCGGAGCTGTGTTATTTAAAGACGCCTGTATGTTGAGTAATGGCCTTTTGTACCTTCTGGAGAAACTGTGCTGCATCCGAGGCATTAATCTCCACCCTGAAATGAGCGCATGTGTCTTCTTGTAGGATACATAAATGTAAATCTATATATCTGATGTAAATATTGGGCTAATATTTCCCTCCCTTGTTCCTCTACTCTTCATTTGTCATATGGGCTGTTTCCCCTTCGCCAGTCCCCCCCACCACCACCCACACATCTTTCAAGCATACAGCTGCTCTGCTGTGAGAGAACTGAAAAATAACTGCTTGCAGATATTTTTTCAGCTCAGTATTGAGAGAGAGAGAGAGAGAGAGAGAGGGAGAGAGAGAAAGAGGGTGGGATGACACATGCCGTCCCCCCCCCCCCCCCAGAGTTATTGGGGAGGTGGGGCTCCTGAAAACGACCCAGATTTTGAAATAAAGCACAATTTGCAGAAATATTTACTTTATGAATTAGTGATAGAAGTAGTACACGTTAATTACACAGTGATCCATTTGTATGTTGAGGCTGACGTGAGCAGAGTCAGGAAACCTGAAAAGGTGCATAAAGACGAATCCAGACTCTGCTCGGCTTCTAATGTAACTGATTAGTGACACGTCTGTTATGGGTCATGATTAGTATGGTAACAAAACGATGATTTATTGATCTCTGTGTCTACAGTTGCACTAATGAACCGAATCGCAGCGCAGTGGTGTGTACTTCCGAGAGCGAGGGGCACGCATTTGCTCTCTGCAGGGAGTTTTAGTTAATATGATGGATAGGAACTGTTGATTTTAATATCGGCTCTGGACAGACTAAATCGGTCTCGAGGCTGTATGGACCGTGCTGCCCTTCTTCAGAATTGACTTTATTGATGCGTAGTGGGAGGCATGCCTGTGTGGCTTCACCACGTCTTTGAAGTCAGTAAATGCAGGCCAGTGTTATGCCGCCTCAGGTTCCAGTCTGTTATTTGCACAGGACTGGGACATTCTTGCAGGTCCAGAATATATTTTCTTGCTCTGTGGTCAGGAAATTGATTCTTTGCTGTGTGAGTCAATGGTCTGGTCAAGTGGTCCTCCTCCCAGTTTCTGGTGGCCTTCCCTTTATTGATTCCAAGAGGTTTTACCTGTAAAAGCTTGTTACAGGCTGAAGACTCTTGATAACTGTGGTTTGGATGTCCAGCAGTCCTAGTTTTCACCAGTTATTTGTGATTATAACGTGTGTTACTCATTTAGGGATATTTTCATGAAGGCCATGCTCCTGTGTTCCTCATGCATCTTGGTAAATCATCGTGCTCACTACTAACTCTACTCACTTTTAAATGGTGCAGACTTCAGAAAGCTCAGCCAGTCTTCCTACACAGTCCAGATCACCTGTGTGTAATTGTCTAGACTTTGAGTTTCCTTCATCCGGACCCCAGCAGCCAGTGTTCAAAGAAGGTCGGGTCAGATCGTTTGAAACTGGAGCAGAAATAAAACAGTCGACCCAGACGTGCCTGACAGCGTCTCAGTGGAGAGAGTAGACGAGAGGCTGGATGAGACTCAAAGACGAGCAGGAAATTATGGTAAAATAATTTATTTGACCACAATTGAGTAATACAGAGCAGATTTAATATTAAGTAGTAATCCCCGGTCAATATAGGGAGGATAATAAAGCCCTGTGTGTGTCTCAAAATACCCCCAATAAAGGTCTGTATACAAAAGGGACTCCTAAAGTAGTCGGGTGCATAAAGTATGAATGACTGCCGCAACCAATAAAAAGAAAAATCCAGAAAAACGATGTGATGGGGTTTTATTAGAATGCTACGTGCCCAGCTAAGCTAATGCATTTTTCATCAAGGGAAAACGGCACAGAGAGATTTTTCACAAAGATTTAAAGATGAGATGTCTCGTTTTTCTTGCCTATGGCTTGTCCTTAACAAATGGTGCAGCCTTGTGTGAATGGACAGATTGTGTATAAGATAAATAAGGCTGGGCTGTGTTCCGATGATGAAAAGCAGCTGATAATGAAGCAGACACTGCTCTGCTCCAGTGGTAGCCTTGTGTTTAGAGCAGTGTTGGGATTGTGGGTTTTAGGGGGTGGTGAAGAAGCAAGAGTAGTAATTTCACACTCTTCCAGTCTCACACCCTTCAAGACACCATCCTCACATCTTCCCCTCTGAAACAGAGGAGGATAATCACTGCAAGCCTTCAGCTTCACCTCACTTTCTTAAAAAATGTATAAGAAAATAAAACCAGGCTTGTGGCCAGACGGGTTCGTGTCACATTCAGGCCAGTGTCAGCGGCAGGCTTACTGTTTTTACTGCCGCCCCCCCGCCCCCAACAGCAACAGCATGGATCCAGGCGCAGGGCGACATGAAGGAGCCTTCACACCCAGAACAGCTGTTGATAGAGATAGTGAGGGCGGGAGAGAAAAGTAAACTGAGGAAGACTCCTTCATGTGGCTTCGTTAGTAGAGCATCCATGTGTGGCTGCATGTAACTCAAATCAACAACAGAAGCCGTGCTTTGTGTCTTTCTGTTTATTCCTACTGGTCAATCAGAGGGTCATGGTATGGTCATATATGCCTCAAAGTGACAATGTGCCACTAACCTCACCCATCCCCGTGTGTCCTCTCAATCTGTGGGTCAGCGATCGAGACGACCTTTTGGGTTTGTGGCTCACCATCAGCCTTTGTTTACTCACACGCTTCGGCTATGGGAACGAATCGTTAAGTTCCCACTAATCTCTTCTTGTCCATTTTAATACCACCCTCTTAATGGCTGTGCCTCAATTAGAGCAGAACTGCATCGATCCACTAGTCCTGCAGCAGCCGGGGTGTAATGAGAGCGCGGAGGTTGTGTTACTGCAGTGCGATAACACAGATGTATTTATGCCCCGAGTGAAAATGCTGACTCTGTCTAAAGCCGTCTTCCCATGGAAGGATGTTTGTTTAAGCCGGATAGGATGGACAGGAGATGCACGTGCACTGCCGCTATTGTTTGTATCCGAGTTGGAAACTTAACTCCCAGCATCTGAACTTCCTTTCGGAAGGCCAGCCACGAGGAAGCGGACCGGACCTCGCCGGAGGCCTTGGCGTTTTTACTTGGTTCATTTATTTATTTGTAATTTTGAAATATAAATGAGCAGCTTCGCCTTGGATACTCAAGGGACTGCAAAGTTTACACCTGATCGAAAATTTGGTATTTTGCAATTTGGACAAAGTGACCATGCTTTTGAGACTCCTTCCTCCAGTCATTCCAGTGCAGCTGGTGTGGAGACTGTAACACTCTCTCGGATACTTGAAGGGAGAGCTGCATTTACTTCAGCATCAATTAATCACCTCCTTCCCTAATAGCTGCAGTTGGCATGTGGGGCTACAGGCCTCACTCCTTCATTACCCATCTGGTTTGCAGTAATGATTTCTGTTTCCCTCAATCCACCAATGGACAAACATAGCCCAGTTTGTTTGTGGAAGCAAAGGAAAGGCCATAATGGGCAACAGATGCCCGATCCCAGTGAGATTATATGATAGGATTAGATATATGTGCACACAAAAGCACACTTAGCACTATCTGACTATACTGTAACATGACACACAAATGCAAACTACACCTCTTTCTGCTCTCCCCACCTCTTCAGCCCATCAAGATCAGTGTGCTGTGTCAGCACAGTTCAGTGTGGAAATGAAAATGACTGTATCGACTTTCTGCATCTAATTAATCTCCAGCTGTATTCTTCAATTCAACCGTTTATTAAACAGCTCTGGAAAGTAAGGGATTACCCAATAATTAGCACACTGTTCTCATTCTATATTGGTGTATACCACCCTGCTGCGTCAGAGGAAGGAAGGAAAGATGAAAGAGAGACCAACACAAAAGGGGAAGATGGAGGGTGGAGCATGACAGCTCTGTATCTGCACCATATTACAAGTTCATCGCTGCTTCTGTGGCCCCTGTTGAAACCCCAGAGACGTCTTTCTGCGGCTGTTTTTACGTTATGAAGCATCTGAGCCAAACACTTGCACTCCGGCTCGCCTTTACACATTTTCATAGCCTGTCTTGTTGACGGACAGTGTGGGGTTGAATAATAAGATTCGGCTGTCAGCCCGGGCTAAATTCCCTGCAGTTTCGCTTGGTCTCTCTCCCTCTCTCTCTCCCTCTCTCTCTCCCTCTCTCTCTCTCTCCCTCTCTCTCCCTCTCTCTCTCTCCCTCTCTCTCCCTCTCTCTCTCTCCCTCTCTCTTGCTTGCAGAGGTAAGGTAAAGTCATCGAGCTCTCTGCCAGGGAAGGTGCGGGGGAGGGGGAGGAAGGAGGTTGCCGAATGGAAAACAATTTACATTTCTCCCGTCTTAAGAAAAGGAACGTTTCTTGCACTTCTCGTTTGTGTCTTTTGCAAGGTTGTGCTTTGATGGGAAACATGTGCCAGCAGGAAAATGTGCAGTAGTTTCAAAGGCAGGTTCCTTTTTCCAGCATTAGAGCTTACGGTGAAAGCTCCTTAACTACCAAAAATGAGATTCTCTGAGAATTTGCCTTCAGCTCAGGTGGTAGGGGTCAGAGTTGAAGGTTGTGGAATTACAGACAGATGTTCTGTTTTTTGAGTCGGTCAGACTCAGGGGCCAAACGTAGACCGTAATTAGCTCTTGTTTATGGCTCTGAATTACTGAGCGGGATGTGTCTGCTTTTGAAGATGGCTCGTTCTTGCACATGCTCTGTCAGGTTTTGGTGTGGAATAAATAGGTCATGATTTGGAGGGGGAGCAAGTGGTACTTACAGATACTCTCATTCCACACTGCTTGGAAAGTATATGAGAATATGTGCAATACAGTTGACATTGTAGCTTGTTTGAAGAAGGCAGGGTAAGAAATGAAAGAAGACTGTTAGCATGGGTATGGTTTTGAGAATATAATACCATCACAATCCACACAACACACATGATCCACCATCAGCCTGGCATGACCACATGGTTCCTAACGGGCATTAAATGGAATGGATTAGTTATAGTTTGATATCAGATTTAATCAGATTTACTGACACCTCTAGAGTTGTGCCGCTTTCATTTAGCTCTGTAGTTATGAGGCCAACGTTACTAACAGTTACGGCTTTTACATCAATATTCTTTCAATATTGAGCTTAGGTATCAATATTCACCTCAGTGCGTATGCTATTACAAAAACATATCCATATACCGTTAGCATCAACTCTCAGGGCTGCGTAACGCCCGCCCTAATTTACATTAATCTTTTAGTGGTTTTGCTGAAATTTGCATACTGCCAACGGACACATTCCTCTGCTTTACTGTTTGTGTTTTATGCAAAACCAGCCTTTTAGATACAGAACGTGCATGTTTCTGACTTCCAGTTCTTCTGGGGGCCCAAGAAATCTCGCAGTATCTCTCACCGTGGGGGAAGGCACTACTACTAAAACGAGAAACCATTCAGCTATGGCTAATCTCATGCCTGCCCATTGGCCGTCTCAGTTCCTCCTAACGTTCTCCTCGCTTAAGCCAGTTCACAGGACAAAGGAGCCAGCCTCTCACTCAGCAACAGGCCTGAGACCTGTACGAATAGGCAATATGAGACACTGGTCCTGGGAGAAAACCATTGTGTTTTTTCTCTCTTTCGCCTTTCTTCTTTTTTTCCAGCAGATCCGCAGTGTGTGCCGGACTAACAATAGCAGCTTTGTGGGGAACTAGGGGACCAAAGCGCTCTCTGTTCTCCATTGTTCTTTTCTTTCTTTCCTTCATACGCTGTTCACTCCTACTTTTCTCTCACTTTAGCCACACTGTTTGTCAGTCAGGATGTAATACGACACATTTCTTTCAGAGCGGCCCTCCTCCTGGAGCCACATACCTAATAATTGTAACCACATGATTTTTGCTTAAAGCACGGTTGACCACACACTTAGGCGTACAATGCTTCACTCTGTACCCAGGACCTTTCGGGGGATACCTGCATGCTGGATAGATCCCTGGAAGAGGATATATATTACTGATATTTAATCCTTTTTAAGCAGTAAATGCACCAACTTGGTGTACATTGAGTTTCCAAATGATAGAGCACTAAGTTGCTCGTGGGGCCAACTAAAGGAATAAGTGCTACGTAGCAGGATGTTTGTGTTGGGGCAGAAAAAAAGTGCTATAAAAAGCTCTGTTGTTAACAAAAGCATATTCATATCCGCAATTAAAATGTCAATAAATAGAGAATAAAGGGCAGCGGTTCCTCTAAATAAACCGAGTCTAAATGAAAAACAATCGGGGCCTAGGCACTGGATATCGCGGCGGTCCCAGGGGCCGCGGGAGGAAACAGATTTGTTCTTTGTGTTAAGCCCTGCTTTGTTTCCCGTCTCTGTTTCTCCGAGCTCTTGATTGTAGTCGCTGACCAATACGTGGCCTCTTGGCCCGTTGCCTTTGAGTCCAGAGGAGTCCTGGTGTGGAGGAAAACAGAGGCGATACAGCAAGGTACTGTGGGACTGTGCGTAGTATGATGGAGCATCTGTTTTACTCATCTCAGCATTCCAACACTCCTGACAAGCCTGTCTGTTATCCACCCCGCTTATTGCTTTAAGGTAAGGGCTGGAAAAAACCCATGGCAGCCAAGAACAACTGATTTGCCTTCATTTTTCAAAACAAATGAAAAAAGAAGCACTATTGTTGCTGTGGTGGGGGTAATCAGTTTTATGCCCCATTCATTCCTTAAGGGTGACAGCTGAATGAGAGCAATACCAGTTTTTCAACCTCCAAAACTGTTCCGAAGCCCAGTATTGGGTTCCTATTTGCTCGAGTCTAGTGATGAACTGTCCTGTTCTTGTAGAGTTATACTGCTGAAACCTCAAGTATATTCTCTTGAATTTCCTCTTGTTTGGACCCATATCTGATGTGACTGCAGTGAGACTGCTTCCTCTCTGGACAGCAGCCAGTGTAGTGGCGCAGGAGCAAGTGACGCCAGAGCCGTATCCAGTGCAGCTCCCTCTTCCAGCGTGACCCTGTGGACTTATCCCCAGCGGTAGCCGGGAGACAGCTTTGTGTATTTTACCTTCCCTGTGCCTCTGTGCACTTTATGATGATGTGGCAGTGTTTAGTTTAGTGTGACATTGCATGAAACACCAAGCCTCATTGGAAACCACTCGCTGAGCTGCTGAGGTCTCCCTCCAAACAGCAGGCGCTTTGATCTAATGGAGACTTCATGATTATACGACTGATAAAACCAATCACTTCACTGCAGTCAGGGATCCTGTTCCTCCCGGAAACACATAAAGAACAATATTCAAATAAAGACATGTGCACTGTGGCAACAAGTGAAGGACAATGGCAGCGGCCTCTTACTTCAATATTAACAAATCAGCAATATGCATCTGAGCACTGGAGCATGAGAAAATTACTGCATGGCGCTTTAAAGCACCTGAAGGTCATTTCTGCTATGAGAGACTAACTGCACAGATTTATTGCACCAGTGATTAGCCCTAATGCACGGCAGAGTATGCGACAATCTTTACCATAAAACAATGTGCAGGACGTGACTTTGGCTGAATTATGCTTATACTAATGCTTTTCTTAATGAAGTAATTCATCACATATTCTCCTTTTTTTCTCTTATTATATGGTCTGTTTCTCGGGTTTCATTATTTAGATGATGCCAAGCTTGCACCTCACCTAGATTCCGATTTGCCAGCCGCAGTGAATCGGAGCTATTTTGGTTGTCCCAGTTGTAAAACTCTTATCTCTTCCACAGCTTTTGTGTTTCTCCAGGGCTCGTGAGGCTGGCATGGGTTTTCGTCCCTCTCAGCAGTTTTGCTTCTGAATATTTAGATAATCCTGTTCTCTGTACCTGCCCTTCCTAGACTCTCTCTCTCTCACACACACACACACACACGCACACACTCGCATACACAAAAAATGAAACTTGAGCCTTCAACTCTTCATCACAAAGAGCTACAGTGCGTGCAGACTTGCTGCAGACTGACCCAGAAAGAGGACGCAGACGCGGAGACGAGCGCTGTGTGTTTTGGATTACCTTGAGACCCCCCTGAGGAGCCCTGGGAGGTTCCTGCGTTTGGGGACAAGAAAGGCTCAACATGCCGCAGGCTTTCAGAGCTCCAGCTAGTTTTTACTCGAACCAGATGTGTCTCCCTTGGTCAACCCTACCCCATAATTCCAGCATGGCAGGGCAGAGCCAGTCATGATAAAGGCCGTGGTCACACATGGTGCAGGGCTACAGGGCCTCCATGCTACGAGGCAAATGTGAAGCATTTCATGTTTGTGCCTTACGCAAGACCCGCTTTGCTCAACGCTCTCTTCTGCACATGATAATTTAGGGCCTATTTTGAAGACTGGTGGAGGCCGTCTGCCTTTGAAGTTTTTTCCTGTGGCCTCTTGGTGCCATCGCAGGCTTGTCGAGCCTCAGCCGCACCAGGGACTACAGACATTACAACACTAGTGAACAAACTTACAGAGATTACATTTAAACTTGGAAAGATGTTAGCACACTTACAGTCGGGCCAAAAAACCCCAAAAGAATGTGGGGTGTTAAGGCTGGGTACTGTTCGTTTTTATTGAGATCGAGAGCCTAGATATCCGCCGAATTGTTCTGACATGTTTTTCATCGGCCTCTTTCATTTGAAACCAGAGATAGGTGGTTATGCAACACACTTCTGCTTCACAGAGGGGAAAAAACACAAAACTGTGTTTTCTATGACTCATCTAAAGTATAGATTTACAGTGGTACTTATCTTGTCCCTGCTTTCTTTGTGTGTGTGTGTGTGTGTGTGTGTTTACATGCATTAGTGCATGAATGCTTGTCTATGTGTTTGTTTTTGTATATTTTCAGTATGAAAAAATCCTGGAACCCAGGCAAAACCTTCAAAGTTTTTCTAACTTCAGAAAGTCACTTACAGAAACTATTTTAGCTTGAGGAGGCAAAACATTTTTGCTCGGTTGCTGAAGTTGGGCCTGGGGTTAGACACATTACATGTAGGTGGATACATGTGTGTAAAACGTGGGGGGTGATATGTATGACTTGTCTGACACTGTTTAAAAACGTGTTTGAGCACACGGCCAGTAAGTCAGATATTATAACGCAGGCACCAGCCGCCGCCTGTTTAAGCACGTCCAGGGGCTGAAGGCTCTCTCGATTAGACCCGTGACGGTAGCTCACACTCCCCCAGAGCAGATGTACAAACACGGCAGTAATCACTAATTTCAGGCAAAACCTATTATGGTTCTGGCCCCTTGTGAAAATGATGCTACCAGCTGCTGCCAGTAAAGAGAATTATTAACTATTAGAACCGCTTGATGCAGTCCACTGCTGTCATCTCAGCTGTACTGTTTGATCCTGGAAAAGCTCTTGTGGTGGGTCTGAGTTCCAAATAGCTTGATTCTGTGGTGTGACCCATTGTTAATGTGCCTTGCTTGGCTAAAAAATTGGTCTTAGAGATGGTGGAAAGTTCAGCTATCTCAAATTCAGTGCAGTGAAGCCACAGGAATCAGTGTGGACTGTAATCAACAGTAAAACCACCGATGGACCTTAATTACGCCTAGTTTGCTTCATTGAGACAAGCTAGTTTACTGTTAACAGTCAGCATGTGGCACACAAGAAGCCTCAACATTGCACCACTACCACACAATGTCCTTAGTCTCTGAAGACCTGAACCAAAACCAAAATCCACGGTTCTGCTTCTGTGAACCTTTTTTTGAGAGGGAGTTCAGTGATGGAGCCCTTTGCCAATAGCTTTTCTGGAAGTGTCGATTTGAGTCGAGGTACTCAAGCAAATGGGATTCCAACTCCTTTTAAATGTGCCCCAACCATGTACTCCGTGAAATTCCAAGCACATGTAGTGTAGAAATGTCAGTGCACATGTAGTGTAAAAAATGAATAAAAAAAAGCGAAGAAGACAGTGAAGAGCTTGGTGAGGCACAGTTCACTGCAGTGATGGCAGGTTTCTGGACTTATCATGCAACAATACTTAGTACACTACTTTACCATAATGCACTTTAAATTAACTCTCGCAACACAACCAGTTTATGAAACTCACAGGAGAGGGATTCAAGATTCAAGATTCTTTTTTTGTCACATACACAGTTATACAATGTGCAGTGAAATATACCCCAAATCACACTTAAGGCTGAGGAAATACTAGATAACCTAGTCTTAAGATTACTCAAAGAGAGGAATTTGAAGGCCAAGTCAAGACCTCGAAGTCCTTGCCATGTTCCGCAAACCCTTCCTGAACAGTTTCTGCAGTGTTGTGGTGAGTAATCCTGCTGTAAGACGCCGCTGCCATTACAGAACACTGCTGTCATGAACTTAGTCAGCAGTGTTTAGGTAGGTGGTGTCAAAGTTAGAGCTGTATGATATGGGCAACATATCAGTATCGTGACTTGGGTAGGGTGAGGTAGGGTAGGGTGAGGTAGGGTTGGGTAGGGTGAGGTAGGGTTGGGTGAGGTTGGGTAGGGTGAGGTAGGGTAGGGTGAGGTAGGGTTGGGTTGGGTAGGGTAGGGTGAGGTAGGGTTGGGTAGGGTGAGGTAGGGTGGGGTAGGGTGAGGTAGGGTGGGGTAGGGTGAGGTAGGGTGGGGTAGGGTTGGGTTGGGTGAGGTTGGGTAGGGTTGGGTAAGGTAGGGTTGGGTGAGGTAGGGTTGGGTGAGGTAGGGTAGGGTTGGGTGAGGTAGGGTAGGGTTGGGTGAGGTAGGGTAGTGTAGGGTTGGGTTGGGTGAGGTAGGGTTGGGTGAGGTAGGGTAGGGTAGGATGGGATGAGGGAGAGTTTGTTGCTGCATGGAACCAATAATGGAAACCTGTGTGCTTCATGACATGTGCATGGCTGGATTTTCAGTTTTTTTAAGAACAAATGAAAGGTTACATGTTTTTTTTCCAAGCTGAACCCTGAAACAAAATGAACTATGCTCAGAAACTGGGGAACCAACTGAACCATGAAAAGTGTTGGATTGGTACACCCCTATCCAAGTTACGATACTGGTATGTTCGACACCATCTAACTACACTTTGTTGCTGACTAAGTTCACCTGTTTCATGACAACAACAGCAGCCTCTTACAGCAGGATTACACACCTAGGATAGCCTAGTGGTTAGGGCCTTGGCCTTGCAATCTGAGGGCTGGGGTTCGAATCCCAACTGCTAGTGTCACTACTGCTCCCCGTGCGCCTCGCTGGCAGCAGCCCACTGCCTCACTTGGTGAACGGGTTAAATTCAGAGAAAGAATTTCACTGTGGGTTGTACTTATGTGACTATGCATATCATGCAGCTCTGAAGAATCTTCTTCTAAAAAGAACTGTTCAGGAAGGTTTTGAGGAAGATGACAAGGACTTTGAGGTTTTGACTTGGCCTTCAAATTCCACAGATCTCAGTCCAGTCTAGCATCAGTGAGATGTGGTGGACTAGTCCAATCCACGGAGGCTCCACGTTGCAGTTTTCTGGAATACCTGCTGCTGAGTTGGTCACAGATGTCCCAGAGGTATTCTGGGGTCCATGCCTCGACTGGTCAGAGTTGTTTTGGTGCCACAAGGGGACCTTCTCAAATATTGGCAGGTGGTTTTAATGTTCTGGCTGATGGTGTGTATGAATCTTAAAAGCACAGTAACAAAAACAAACTCTAATGGATAAAGATAACTGTAGAAATTAATAACATAAATCCACATAAATATCATAACCGATAAAAATGAAACATAGGATGTGGACCCTTGTTTAAATGCTGGTCTAGGTTTGGACTAATGACCTGTTTCATAATTTTCTTTCTTAGCTAAACTGGTAGAGGATCTACTTTTGTCTCTAAATGCCTCTCTGTAGTAGAGGCTAACTAGAACAGAGCACAAACCCCACTGATCCACACTTCAGGTTTAAAATTCATTTTACTTCCTCCATCTTTCACTTGCTCACAGGTTCTCCCCACAAATCTAAACATGTTCTCTCTGCTCCTTTCTCCGCCTCTTTCTGTCTTTCACAAAGGCCCCATTGGTGTGGGAGGTTATTCATACTGACACTAAGGGGCCCCATTCGCCTGAACTCGTCAGGGATCTGGCACTGGAATGCTGAACCCAGAGGTGTTTTCTCTCTCTCCAACTGATAAAAAGCCTCGCTTTATCATCTAATCACATAATACAGAGCGTCTACTTCTCAACGTCAGGATTTATGTTCGGATTTCCCCTCCACTGGCTTTCAGAGTAGACACACCATCTATGTCTAACTACGACGAGAGACTTAGGCTCCTTACGAACAGAGATAACACTTTATCTACTGGCGTTTTATTTTTACTTCTGATTCGTGTAATTGAGAATTTAACTGGAGAACAAAAACTTCAGACCAGAAATGTGTCCTTGTGTGCTTCGGGTTTTAAAAGTTTCTGTTCCAGAAGTGTCTGAATTAAAGATGTACGAGACGCGCTCTGTTCTGTTGTTTTGTGAGTTGGAGAGCGCGAGAGGGATGTGTTTGTGTCTTCAGGCGGGTTTGTCAGCATGCTGGAGTGCAGATGCGACTGCAGAACCAAAACTGACATCAAACGGCTTCCTCGCTGGTCCAGATTCCATCCTGCCTTTGTTGTTGTTTTTTTTTTTTTCTTCAGATAGTATGAATACTTAACCACGGTCCAGTAAAACAAATGCAAGCTGTGACCTCGATTTTTGGGTTTCCTTGTAAGCCCACCATTTTGAGAGGAGTCTTTTTTTGTTCCGCCAGAGAGGAAATGGTAGACATGTCGCATGTGTGGTGTGTGATCAGGAGCGCGTGGCTTCCCAGGGAATCCATGAAGAATCATCGATCAAGACAGTATCTCTAAATCTCTGAATCGGCAAATATCTGAAAATGGAAATGGCTTAAACACCTGTTCCTCAATGTCCACTCATGCATGCACATTGGGAGATGTGTATGTTCATGCCATGCATGCTGAAATCTGTACTTCTATAATAAACGGATAGCAAAACCAGGCACTTAGAGCATTTACACATTAAATGGGACTGTATTTTATTCCCCCTTATGTTTTGGATTGCAAGGTTTAGTGTGAATAGAAGAACAGTCTGTGATTGAGCTGGAAGGTCATGAAGGTCATGCATGCTTTCGGTTCTTTTGCTGTTTTCTGTCGTTTCTGGAGAGCTGACCTGAAGTCGTTGTGCCCCTCTGGCCTTGTCAGCTCTAAAGTTCTGCAGGACTCAGTGAGGCCTCTGAAATGTTTATGATACTGTTCATCAGTGTGACGTCCGTTTCCTAGCGCCTCATATAAGGATGAAGGGTCAAGAACTGAAGATCCCTCGAGTCTTTCCTCTGCAGGAATGTGGCACCCAGTGCTAAACGTGCCTGCAGTAAAAGAAAGATATTATTTACTGTCCCTTCCTACCTGTATCCTTTGTTATTAGCAGCTTTAACATCCTTTTAGGGTTTGGGTAAGTTTGTATTGTTCATTAGCATATGGACTAAATGTAGTATGACAAGCTTCAGATGAGTGTGTGTGTACTAGCACTGACTTCTTTCTTTTTGAGAGCATTACACAGCTTTGTTTAATTAAAGATAAAGCTGATGGGGAAAGTAAAAGTTGGAATCTCCAGACAGCTCTAAACTAAAACTCACTTAGGCTGGAATTGAAAGCTACAGGCATTTTGTGTGTGTGTGTATATATGTGTATGTGTGTGTGTGTGTGTGTATATATGTGTATGTGTGTGTGTGTGTATATATGTGTGTGTGTGTGTGTGTATATGTGTGTGTGTGTATGTGTATGTGTGTATATGTGTGTGTGTGTATATATATGTGTATGTGTGTGTGTGTGTGTGTGTGTGTGTGTGTGTGTGTATGTATGTGTGTATGTGTGTATATGTGTGTGTATGTGTGTATGTGTGTATATGTGTGTATGTGTGTATGTGTGTATATATGTGTGTGTGTGTGTGTGTGTGTGTGTGTGTGTGTGTGTGTGTGTGTGTGTGTGTGT
>JBBPCY010000136.1:20205618-20216085 GCA_037974405.1 Brachyalestes nurse | reverse complement strand
CGTCTTTATGGAGCTGCTTTGTGTTCTGGGACACAGTCCTGCTGGAATAGAAAATGTTCTTCCCCAAACTGGGTCCACAGAGTTGGAAGCATGGTGCTGTCCAGAATGTCTTGGTCTGCTGGATTAAGATTCTCCTTCACTGGAAGTAGGGGGCCACCCCGAATTTAATAAGAAGTATGTCCCTATACGTTTGTCCATACTGTGTATGTTTATGCATTCATACACTGCTACACTCCAACACAAATTACAAACACAACAGCACACCCATCATAGCCCCTGTCATTTTGGAGCGGCTCTGTGCTCATTCATTACCATCAAAAGACCCTCACTGTCTGGGGCCACCAGGGGCAGAGTTGGGAGATAATCCTGGCCTCTGGCTCTCTGTGTCCACTCCCTGAAGCCGTGTCGCTGCTCTCAGCACAGACTGCCTGACCTCGTCTAACCCTGCTAGCATCCACCCCAGGCCCCCTTTACGCTCCAGCCAACCAAAACTCCCCTCTACGTCCACTCAGTGCCACTAACAATCAGGGTTTGCATCTGATTTATATAACCTCTACATTAGTGTGATGGTCTTATTTTATGGAGCACAGATGATTTTACTGAAGCAGTGTCCTGAAACACATTGTGTTTTTTATCCTTGCTGACAAATAGGAATTGGTTGGGAGGATCCAAAGCAACTTTGTTACATCGGCTTGTTGTTGGTCTTGGTGCAGCAGCAGTAAAAGGGTATTGTGAAGGGAATTAAAGAAAAACACTTTCATGTTTGAGGCAATTGATTTCACCTAGTACTCAAGTGAGGAACTGTGCGATCGAGACGGCGCCGATGTAACACCGACTTTCTTTAGTGATGAGGAACCAGAGGTTGTGATATCAGCAAAACAAAATATAAATATTTTATTTATTTTTACTATGATCAGTGATTCTACATGTACGTTCTGAATTTTTCATGTAATGTTAATGTTGGTAAATAGAGCTAAACATTTTCTATGGGCACCATTTGTATACTCTACAAATGAATTTACACTAAAAGAGAATTTTCTTTAAGATATGCATTACGTTAATTTTCTCTAGCCCCTCTAAGAATTACTATAATACCACTAGCACCCAGCTAACTGAGGTGTACCTTCATTACTCCATACTAGATATAAGATTACTCTGGCTAGTGAAATGATGGTTGGGGGGTTTCATGATCATAAAACAATGTCTTGTGCATCAAACATCATTTTCATAATATGTTACATTTAGTCCTAGTTTTCTCTGTGTTTGTAACATTATATGGGGTAATAGCTTTCAGTGCATCTTCTAGAGGCGTTAAACACTTGAGCTGTTTGGTTTCTGAGGCAGACGCAAATTTCTTTAAAAGTTTTTTCCAGAATGGAACATTTTGGACCACTTGGACCGTTCGTGTATGGACCCAAAAATTATTTAGGATCATTGCTGCTGGTTGATTTGTCAATACTGCTGCAATGTAAACACATCTCATTTCAATTTCTGCAACTGTTTACGTCACACTAGGGTAACGGGTACCTGGAGCCTGTCCTGGGGTCAGTGGGTGCGAGGCAGCATAAAAAAAACAGTAAAAAAAAAGCCATCAATAGCCCCAGTATAATGTTTTGGGTCGGACAGTTTTTTTGGCCTTGGATTGGTTTAGGCAGCCTCAACTTCTCTGTAGTTCAAACAGTCTACTCTTTCCTGTCATAGACTTCCTTTTTCCTGTTTCTCATGCATGAGAACCACAAGCGAGGACATTTGCATACGCTCAAAGTATTTACCCTGTGTGCTGTGTGAACCTCGGGGGCAAAACAGCTACTGGGGAGCTTCAGCAGCTGTTTAGCAGAATCGAGTTTATCTCTCTTTATCTGCCCGTTTCTGTGTATGTGGGCCGACGCTTATCGCGTCAGTTAGCCTCCCAGTCACTCCTTCCTGTTTGCATTCTAATTTGTGTCTTTCATGTCTCGAGGTAGAATCGTCTTCCTGGTTCACGCTGCATGACTGCAAACACTCTCTGTGTTTCTCTGTGTCTCTGTGTCTCTGTATCTCTCTCTCGCACATAGACCTGGTTTCGAGGCCTTTACACTGCGTCTGTTATCAGACACAGCCATTCTCCAGCCATGAAGGAAACCTCCAGAATGAACAGGATGTATAGAACCTGGATTGAGTAGTTTGCAAATATCCTTGATGTTTTTTCACAGTTGTGGCATCTAGCCATTACGTGCCTACTTACTGGGTTCAATGCAGAGATGAATGTAATGCTGTCCACACTGTGTGCTGTGTTGTGGTGTGTTCACATATGGCAAATGGACACTTTACACTCACACACACACACACACTTTACATCTACATAAGCATGCACACTGTTGTGTAGAATCATAAAGAACTCCCTGCAGTCACTCCCTTCGTTTCCAGGAATGAGCTGGCAGGAGTGTCTTACTCCACACACAGACTGTAGAACTGCCCGCGAGATAAAATGCTGTTGCCAGGGTGTCCTCCTATCTGCTCTACAGAGCGCGTGAGTGGGAGAGTTGCTGCAAGTAGATATCTCCATTCCCCGACCTCCATATTTTTGCGAGAGTGCAGTGGTCAACACAAATTTTACTTATGAGGTAACAGCATGGTGCCAAGGCTGCCACACATGATGTTCAAAGCCATCTTCTGTCTCAGCTTGATGCCTCCTCACTATACCCTACTGGAGAGTGAACTGCATGGCCACTGGGACATATTAGTTAAGTTAAACACCTACCATCCATGTAATAAGAATCTCCTACCTTGTACTGCTGCCCTCTTTATAAGGGTCATCTTCTTTGTACACTTTAAAAATGGTTTTTGTTTAATTAAATGGTTCCAGAAAGATCTGTGAACACTCAAAGAACCATCTGAATGCATGTGAAGTTCTTTGCCTGGCTTAAATCTTAACAGGCTAAAAGGGCTTTTGCTGTTGCTAGAAGTCGATAAAGTTTTTTGGCACTAAATAGAGCCATTTTCGTAAAGTGTAGAAAGAGCAGTGGCCTATGGACTGTGGCCTATCTGTTCTTATGGCCCATTTGTCATCCTGGATAGTAGTGTGATGGTAGTGTCTTGGTGGTGTGCATAGAGCTGGTACGAGTGCATCAGCACATTGGTGTTTCTGGGATTTTAACACACATAAATGTCACTGCTGGTTTGTCCACCACCCAAAACTTTCCAGTTTGAAAGAGATCTCTGGTCAGAAACTGACCACTGATGTTACCATCCCTCCTTCTTGAGATCTTCTGAAGGGTCCCCTAAAATTCTAATCAGCCCATTCTGATGAGTCTAATTTTGCAGGTGATTGAGTTGTGTTGGATTTGTGTTGAAGGTGAAAACTGCAAGAATGTAAGAGAAGATTGGTGACCACTGGGTTAGAGGATGATCAATGCAAATTCAGCCGGGAAACAGATTGGCTTTTACCATACAACCACACTGTAGTCCTACAAAGTAAGGCTGAGTGTAAATGTGTCAAAAAGAAGAATGATCACGCAAAATGATCCGAGGGATTGTCACCTCCGTACAGTGTGTGTGAAACAGAGATGGAAATCAGAGCCGTTGTGCATTATTGAAAAGAAAGAGAGAGGCAGGAGAGAAGGAGATGTCATGGCTACCAATGAGTGGTATCAGATACGGATCATATGGAGGCTCTACCTCTGCGTTTAACGCCAGCGTGTAAGAGGAGACAAATGCTGCATAGGGTTAGAGTTGTGTTGCTCTGCCGCAACCTGTTCAAACAAGCAGTAGCCATTTATGAGTTTGTTCCACTTGTTTGATTATATGCTGGTCGTTACAGGAGTACATAATATTTAATTAGCAATGTCTGCAACTGCAACACATTGCCTGGGTTGGTGGCTATAGAGTCACTCTTCCCTCTAAACATGGATTTCTGGTTGTTCGCACCCACTTGAGTATCCAGCTTCATGCGAAACTTTAGTCCAGCATTGCTCTGAGTATTGACCACATCTGACAGTGACAAATGAGACTGTCATGGTGTGCATCCAGTATTCTTCTCATGAAATCTGGCAGCAGCTCTTCCAAGCCCATCTATCCAGGGCCATATCCTCACAGTTTGAAAGCGTTCCTACGGTGGGGTAATTATGGTTTGATTCCTCCCACTCTTCCACTCTTCCATAGGATCGATTACCGTTTTCCCAGCAGTCTGCAGAGAGGCCCCCTACCAGTTTTTCTGAGCACCATAATCAGACTCCAGAGGAACTAAGATATATCGATGCCAGCTGGAGGAGAGACCTGCCTTTTTGTACCAGTCAATAGCCAAACCCCCAGGAGAGCAACCTTCATCTCTTCCATCTTTTCCCTGTCAGCCACCTCATCGATTATGATAATGAAGCCGATGGCCTTGGCTTCAGGTAATTTGCCATTTGCTCATAGTGGTCGCTTTTTTTTTTATCTGCAGTCATGTGCCAAGTCAGTCATCTGCATTTATAGATGCATTTGTCATTCATTTCAAGGATCTTGTGGTCTTTGCTGTGGCACTGACAGAAAACTCAGGAGAAGTGGCCTGTCTCCAAAGCATTACCCCTACACTCAATAAGAATCAAATAAAGCTCTGACAGAGGAAATTGGACCTCCGTCCATTTAAAGAGGTTATCTGTGGGGGGGGGCTGGGGGAATCTTTTCATCAAGCTCTGTAAGGAATAGTCTCCTGGTAGGACAAAGAGAGTCTGTACATGGACAGCAGAGAAATGAAAAGGTGCTGATGAATCTGTTCATTTTTGAGGGCACACATCACTGGAACATTTCTGACTTTACAGCCCAATTTCTCAGAGGACTGAGGAGCATCAACAAAAACATATAAAAGTATTTTTTCCGAGTCTGGATTATGATTTTCTTCTGTTGAATAGATTCTAGTGCAGTAACCCCCTGCCCCTAAACCCTGCTGGAGGGAACAAGACACAAACTGCTGTTTGGAGGCTTTTGCTTTCTGATTATCTTGTACTCAGCTGGTCTTAACCACTCAAGGTCAGGGTTAAAGGGTTAAAGGTTGAGACCAAGGGCCCAGAAGGGCCCTAAGGGGGATCAGAGGTCATGTTAATCTCTGACCTGCAGATGTGTAGACTTTAATATGGGGACATTCTTGCATTGGTCAGATTAATGTATACTTCTTAAGTGTGTTATTACTGTTAGTGTTTACTGTACTATGCACAGATATATTTCTCAGTGATGCCTGCGCTCTTGTTCCACATATGAAATGCAGTGGGATTAATTATTGATAGAATGCATAATAATAGACCATACTTTATGAAGGCCATTAAACTGAACCTGTGGCTTTCAATGGCTCATTACAATGAAGTGTCCTCTATTGAAGGGACAATCAAAGCTTGCTCTGCTCAGCCAGGCTGTGTTAATGGCCACAGTTCCATTTAGCAATTATGGGACCGTATGCAGATTGGATCATATCTTTCCCTCACTCTTTCACATTTGTTTGCTTACTTGCATGATCATACAAATGCAGACTCCTCTCTCTTTATCTCTCTCTGTCTCTCTCTCTCTCTCTTTCTCTCTCTCTCCCCTATTAAGAGGAAGTGGCTATGGTTGAGCAGTTACATGCAGGAAGAGAGGGAGGGAGGGAGGGAGGAGGGGCGGGCGAGAGAGAAAGAGATTGTGTGAGCAAGCAGGCAGATAGCAGACTCAACCACAAATTGTAGAGCAAGGCAGCGTGAGAGAGAGAAAGAGAGAGAGGGAGGGAGGCAGTGCGCAGGAGGAGTAGAGTAAGAGCGCGAGAGAGAGAGCGAATGCGCGGGAGGGAGGTGTAATACGTCAGCTCTCCTCTCTCAGGCTCTGTGAAGCAGGCAGGCTGGCAGGAGCAGGTTGATTCCTTCTCTCCGAATGCTGCGGCTTCACTGGTGCAGAAGCCTGATTCCTGCAGTTCTTGCTGCAAGGGCATTCACCATTTCACCTGCATCCACTGTAGATGCTTCGGACATTTGATCCTGTACCACAGCTGACGCACCAGGTATCCTGCCTGTATGTGTGATCCATTTTGCAACGACATATCTTCTTCCTCTTCCTCTTGCCGGTTTCCTCAGACTCTAGGCTGATCTGAGAAGGTTTTAAAGGACTGACCCAAGGACATTTCTTATCTTCACTTGTTGCCGAAGACCTTGGTGTTTGTGACCTGCCAAAAACAGGAACTGAGCATATGATACCGGCTGCAGAACACACCGTCATGTCAACCAAGTGAATGCAAGCAGAAACAAGGCGGATCCGTATTCGTTCCTCCAGCATTGACCGGAAGCTCTGGCCCTTCACCTGAGCCGGCAGTCCACCCTGCCCTCACCTCCCTCCGCTGCCTGGAGCCTGGAATGGTGCCGGGGGCCCCTAAAGGCCCTGGAGCCACCGAACCTGGACCCGGCCCCGCAAATGACTGGGAGCAACAGCATGAGCAGCGGCTACTGCAGCCTGGACGAGGAGAATGATGACTTTACCTTCTTCACAGCCAAGACCACCTTCTTCCGTCAGGCACAGGCCAAGCAGGGGGCCAAGGTAATATGGGAGAAAACAGTCAACAGTTCATAAGAGAGAGGGGAACAGGGACACAATGCACAGCCATCAACCAAAAAAACGAGAAGTGCTAGTTCTCAAATGTGTGTAGTGCGGAAATGAGGTTGTGTAATATTTTCTTGAAGTTTAGATGGTACACCCTGGTTGACACTTTCATTTCGAGGTATCAAATTTTTAAGTTGGTTCCCAACATGTTTCATGTTTCTTTTTGGGGTCGTTTTTCAAAATCACCTCAAAATTATGTCTGGTCGAGAGTTAAAATGTTGAAACAGATGTCACAGAATGTTTCTGATGTTTAAATGATGTTAACCCTGCATATGGAGTGTTTATGGTGCATATGGAGTGTTTCAAATGATTGGTGAGCACTAACCTCAGAGAGAGATTTTTTCCACTCTGGCTGGTAGCCGAAATGCTAAATGATATAGCAATAGCTTTACAGTTTCTTCCTGAATGTATGGACAACTTGTCTAAATAGCTAGACCATATTGTACAAACCTATTGTGAACCTTTTTGATTTTCCATTCCTGAAATGTAGAATGTAGTTTGAAAAAGGTGAATGGACTTTTGAAGCTTTCTGGTTCGGCCCTGAGGTGGGACTGTATGAGAGCTGCGGAGTGGGGACTGAGACAGCTCATTGCAAATAGGTTTTCCTGTTTGCCAGGTAATGACTATTAAGAGGAAAGTGCTTCTGCACAAGACATGTTATATCAAATGCATGTCCAACCTCCTTTTCTCCTAATACACTTGATGCTTTTGATACATTCTGTTGGCTGTTGGGTTTTCTGATTCGTTATGTACACTCTTTTAAAAAAAAGGTTTAGCATGGATGTATGATTGTAGGGAAAGTTATCTAGTAACTCTAGCAGCTGGTCTCTAGTAGCTTTACTTGAAACTTTCAAAAGTTTCCACGCACACTCACATTTTTCTTTACAAAAATAATTATTTGAAACCACAGCAATTAACCAGTGCTGACTGTCCCATGGCAAGTGTGCCCAACTTCTCCCACAGTCCAAAGACATGTGTGTCAGGTGAATTGGGGATTATAAATTGACCATAAGTGTGTGTGTGTGCACATGTGTGTGTGCGTATGTGTATGCGTGTGTGTGTGCCCTGTGGTGGGCTGGCACCCCACCCAGAGTGAGTCCTTGCCTTGCCCCTGTAGTCCCAGGGATTGGCTCTGGGTACCCCCGAGTAAGAATTGAGCAGTTACAGAGAATGAATGAATGTTTGAGCAGGGGAATCACATTCATTTGGCCCCCAGGACCATAGCAGTGCATGTCTGTTCTATGGCCTTGCCTTATTGGCACCTTTATTTGAGCCAGTATGTTTAATTAAAGTCTCTTTAATTTATTTTCTTAAGTCACCACAGTGTGACAATGGTGTGCTCTCAAGGCGGCTGTGTATATCACTTCACAATGCCAGTGCACTTGAGGCTCATTAACTGTATACGTTGACCTTCGAGGCACCTTCTCTCCTATGCAGCACAATGCAGAAAGTACACTTCCACCCCTGCGTTTCTAATGCAGCAAGGGAAGGAAACGACTTCTAGAAAGGCCAGTCCCTCCCCATGTGAAAGACTTGGGCTGTGTTCATAATGACCGCCTATTAAACAATACTCACTTCAAGTCAGATTCAGACCTTTATTTATGAAGGGAAATCCAGCTGAGATCAACCGAGACTAATCCGTTTCTTTTTCTTTTTTATTTCCCTATGTGGTATTTTTAAAAATGGGAGAAGCCTGCAACTGAAGCCATTTCAATTAGTGCACTCTTCATAAAAAGGTGGTTAATAGGGGAATGTAGGGAATTCACCACATTATGAAAAAGAGTAGTATAGTACAGTAATCTATGTGTTCTTTCTAAATCTACTGTTCATAAACACATGGGCCATTGGGTTCAGTCAGAGTCTTTATTTCTGCATTTGTTGCAGTCAAAGCATCCAAGACACCCAACGTGGAAAAAACATAGCACTATTAGTTCTTATTGAAGAAATCCATCTTACAGGGATTTTTTTGATTTTAGGTAAATTTATGCTCTCATAAAATTGATTTACTACAGAGTTATAAGAATCTCTGTTTAATTATGTTAAGTGCTGTATTTGGCACACTAGCTGTAATGGTGTGTATTGCAACCTGAAGTGATGTTCAGCGTGTATGGGAGGAAGTTAAAGTAGTTTCAGAACATCAGCTTCTCTCCATAGACCTGTAGTGTAACGAATCTTGTGGCCAATCTAAAAGTCCCCAAATGTTTCTAATTTTCCTCCCTCACCTGAACTGACCAGACTTACCTCAGTCTCTGCAGTCTCATGTTTGGAAAGAGAATGTTCAGACTGAATTATTCATCGCTCTCTCCCCTTCTCCATCTGGGAGGAGTGAGACTGACCAGTTCAGGGCACCTGATGCCCACAGCTTTGTGTTGCCAGGAGGACAGTGTTGGTTTATTTTTTCGCACTATTGTGAGCTTGTTGAACATGGTTGGCTGTGTCTAGCAGGAGAACAGACCCGTTTTATTTTAATGGCCAGAATAGGAATACTGTAGATTGTACGGCTTACCAGGATGTGGTTTTTGTGCAGTTCTGGTTGCCAGGATGTGGTGGTCCTACATACTTCTGGTTGCTTGGATAGAGCTGTCACTTCTATATGCACTGTTAGTTTTAGCAGAGCTGGTAGTGTAACTTACCCTACAGGTTCTTTGCCATGTTTTATTCATTTCTGTCCATATTTCATGAATAGCAACATGTAGCTAAGTGGTTCTCAAATCTTAATTTCCAAAAGATAGAGTAGAGTAAAAATGTGGACTGTCCTAGATTGAGAACAGGAATCAGCTTAATGTTGTGTGTGTGTGTGTGTGTGTGTGTGTGTGTGTGTGTAATCTAAGGTTGGTTATTTTGGCTGTTTTAATGCAGCATCAGCAGTTTGATAATGGGGACAAACATTTCCTGTAATAACCGAATATATAACCTAGAATATATGTTCTAGAAACTTTTTATAACCATATCAGCCACATGAGCTTGTGCGTTCATAGCCGAATTTCAGCACAAAACATTTTGCACTTAAGCTGATTCCTGTTCAAATATCAGCCATTGTGAAAAACAAACAGACTTTTAGCAAACAATTTGCAAGGCTGTGCCACCCGGAGCATTGTCTTTAGCTTCTTCAGGCCCTTATCAACATGCACAGCCAGGTCGGTGCTAAAGTTTGAATATAGAAAGACCATGCAAATGTTAAGTAGCACTGTGCTCAGAGGTTTGCTCTCCAGTAGAAGTGAATTGGCTACAAGCACTGGAGCTCTGTGTGGTGCAGTGTTTGTGACAGAAATATCTTGTGAAATACCTCATTTGCATAATTTCCCCCTTTTTCCAGATGTAGTACTAGTCCTGGGCGATTTTATCGATTTTATCGATTTTTACAGTTCAGGATGATTTTATTACTTATTTTACACGCGAGCGCCAAAAGCGGAACTAATGCGACGCACCGTTCTATACGGGTAAATTAGCGGGCCCGT
The DNA here is from genome assembly GCA_037974405.1 of Brachyalestes nurse. Taxonomy (NCBI): domain Eukaryota; kingdom Metazoa; phylum Chordata; class Actinopteri; order Characiformes; family Alestidae; genus Brachyalestes; species Brachyalestes nurse. Next base: position 20,206,054 of record JBBPCY010000136.1, on the reverse strand, counting down.
TTCACATGCCGCTCAGAACGCCGGTACTGTTACTGTACTTTAACACCGACTTGCAGATTGTGCAGGTCACCGTGCTGTTTGTGTGTCTTGAGTGAAGTACAGTAATGTTCCAAAATCTCTCCCTCGGGAAAGTCCAGAACGGCCATTCTGCCGCACTGAATTTAAATCTCTCTCTCTCTCTCTCTCTCTCTCTCGTTCTTTCGCTCTCTCTCTCTGGTGCGCTCTCTCACTCCCTCTCTTTTTCTCTCTCTCTCTCTCTCCCTCTCTCTGTGTCTCACTCTCTCGTACTCTCTCTCTCTCCCTTTCTCTCTCTCTCTTCTGAAAAAGTTCAGAACGGCCGTCCGTTTGGGCGGCATAGTGCTTTTAGAAGAATGAAACGAAAACAGGAGGGCAGCAGCCAATAACTGGAAATTTAGCTGAATTTATATTTGGATTA
>JBBPCY010000136.1:20164426-20175744 GCA_037974405.1 Brachyalestes nurse | reverse complement strand
GTGTATGGGTCATTGTTGTCCTTTTAATACCTAATTTCAGCCCTTAATTCTGAAGCTTATGCAGCACACTTTATCCTCTGTGTTTCCTAAGCACGGCGCTTTAGGCCATTAAGAAGCTTTAGTGACATAATAGGACGGAGTTGTGGAAACTGCTGAACTCCCAATGAGTCATAAAAAAAGTATTCTTATAAGTTTCTAACTGGTTCATTGAGTGCTCCAGAGACCATCTGTTGACAGAGTCATGTGGGAAGTCTGTCTTGGTTACATGGCCCCCTAAGGAGGTTTTATTTTTCTGTTGGGCAGCTTCAGGAGAGCCGTTTATTACTGTTGATTTGAATTATATAGCAGCTAAAAAAGAAGTACAGTCAAGGTTGTCACTATTTTGTGCTCAAATTGATCTTTTGCCATTCACCTCAGTATGCTCAGCTGATGTGTTTTGTGTTTTTCACAGCTCGACATGGAGATGGTCTGTATGACTCTTACATGCGCACAGACCATATTGCAAATGAAGGCGGTGAACTGAATGGACAAAGCCCCTCTGGACTACCTCCACTGCCCAAACACACAGTAAGTCCAGACTTCCTCTCCTCCAGTAACAGGATAGACCCAGTGCCCTGCACATCCTCTGGGTCATCTTCCTATGGCACTGTTTCAATCGGGAACGCAGCTGAGCAATTTCCTCTTTTGTCTACTCAAGCAGGAAAGTGCTCTGATTTACTACATTGTAGAAAATAAGTGGACTTGAAAATTTGACCCACTAACAAATCATGAACTGTTTTTCTTTTGTTGTTGTCAGCTTCCCCCTTCCTTTTATGTGATTTGCACAGTTAGGAACTGGCTTTGCTTGTGGTAGAGGCACATATGTGCTACAATGATTGCCACTTATTGTTTCAAGAAAATGTTATATTTGTTCATGCTGGAGTTTGAGCCTCCCTCTTACAATGTGAATGAAGTTTAAGCCTTCACTGTACTCAATTTTTGTAAACATTTGAGCAGCAACGAAATGCACCTTCAGTTGCACAAACCAGCTGGGCTAAGTTGGTTAAGTACCTTTAATAAGATCCACATAGACACATCGTGTCATCGTAAGACCTGGACTAGTCATTTAAATCCAGTTCTGCAATCAGATCTATACTCTTTTGTAATAAGCTTCTCAATGAATATATGTGGCTTTTGCAACTGTTTTGGCAACTGCGTTGAGCTCTGAATTTGGGCTGGCCTGATGCATTGGTCAGCTCAATAGCAAAGCTCTATACAGTATGCTGATCATTAAATGCTCTTTGTCAGATGCTCAATAAACAATTTCAGCTGTGTGTGAAATGGAGCAGCAACAGATTTTTTTTGCCACGTGGGATCACCCAGCATCACCTAGACTAAATCAAAAACACTTTACAAGAACTGCTTCTAGTGTCTGGGAATAAACATCTAATTTATTTTGCTAGCCTCTGTGGTGCCTATCCCTCTTCCATGCACTTGATTCTGTTTCAGTCGTTCCCCTGCAGTTCCAACTCCCTCTCAGCAGCGACAATGACACCCACTTCTTTACATCTCATAATTTTATTTATTTAGCTGATTTTTTTTCTGATATGGTCTGTTGTCAAGTTCTTGAGTGTTTTTGTCAAATGCAGTGGCCTTGAAATCTTTTATAGAACAATTATTAATAGAAATTAAACTGCAGTGTGTCATGGTATATTGAAAAATTAGGTGGGTGTACAATGTATTATTTTAACAAAGACTTAGGCAGTTTGTGTCTGCGTTGATTAGCTAGATTTTAATCCTGATTTAATGGAAACTCATGGACCTTGTCAGAAATTCTTTCTGTCAGTTTAGAACTGTGAGAGTGAAGAGCCTTTTTTAATTACAACACAAAAATTTCACACCATTTTTAGGCATCCATAATCCATACAGTTAGTCACTTGATCACTTAAGTTGGCATTCTGTGTTTTGTTTGGGATTTAACAGTAAGATAGTAGTTTTATTATAATTGTTAATAACTAGTGAGGCCTCTTATGTTTGCCTTTTGTTCACTGTAAAGATGAACATCCTGCTCCACTGGTTTCACAGTCACCTCCTCTAATTGTTGGGACTGTTTATCAAGTTTTCCCCCTGTTCTAAGAACACTCGCATTAAAATTCCCCCTCAAGCCTTATGATCTTTCCAGTACATGTTCAGTTCTGCACGTTTGTGCTATTGATTCCTTAACTTTGTCCCAGTTACTATTAGAGAAGCGCTGATCCGATATTCTGTATCGGTATCGGTCCGATCCTGACCTAAATTACTAGATCGGAAATCAGGAAGGACTAAATAACGTAATCCTATCTGATAAAAAAAATATGGCATAACGTGAGAAAATGCATCACGTGATAAGAATTTCTGTTGCTTGTGAGACTTGCCAACATGTCAGCAGTTTGGAGTTTCTTCTGACTCAAAGAAGTTTTTGCCTCGCCCGGGTGTCCCAATACTTTAGTCCCCCATGGAACGTGCTTGCGGCTTTTCTAGGCGGGGCAACCATCAATCTCCGTGAAACTTCACAGTCAGGTAGGGCTCGATGAGAGCTTTAAAACAACCCTGCGGTTGCCATAATAGTCCCAGGAGATTCGGAGTTAGAGAAGGGGATGGCTCATAATTTGTGGTTTGCTGATGAATTTATGGAGAGAGCTGTAAGACGGGAAAGTTTTCAGGGATTGTACTAACCCGCAAGGAACGAAATACTTTATACTATAGTGACCCGCCAGTTAAACTGACACTCGACTGACTGAGGTCAAACATTTCTTTTATTAATGTTCTCTGTAACAATCGAGATGCTGTTTTGGCCACAACTCATGGCGCTAAAAACCTGAATCAGTAACTTCTGTTCCTGCTCTCTCACTCACTCTCCAACCACACACACACACACACACACACACACACTCACTCTCCAACCACACGCACGCATGCGCGCACACACACACACACTCTCTCTCTCTCACTCTCCAACCGCATGCACATGCACACACACACTCTCTCTCTGTCACTCACTCTCCAGCCACACGCACGCTCGCACTCACGCACGCGCACACTCACGCCCCTTCCGTACTCCATCTAACCCCAATCTCAACACAAATAATACAAAAGAAGAATACAAAAGTGCAAAAGAACAGAACAACAAACAATTCACATTTTTAACAAATAACTTATAATAAAACCCATTAACTAAGGTCACCACAATACTTTAAATCTTTTTTGAACCGCGACAACATCCTTGACGACAGTGGGATTTACACTGTTAACGGAAGTGGTAGTCTTTTTCCAGATGGCTTTTTCTTTTTGTTGCTGCATTCTTCACTAAATATAAATAAAATGTCTTTATAGGGAATATCACAGCAGACAGTCCAGCCCCCTGCTAAGTAACAGTCAGATGTAATCGCAGGGCGTAATCCCATAGGGGACATCTTACTATACCATTTTCTCTGTGCAATGTTTCTCCCTTACTTTGTCATAGTTATGATTTCTGTATTTGTGCAAAGGTATGCAAAATGTATCCGGACATTTTTTGCTTACTGTTTTAAAAAAAAAAAGGCTCGAGATTTGTATCGGATCAGCAGATATCCAAATTTACAATATCGTATTCGGACATAAAAAAGTGGTATCGGGCCTTCTCTAGTTACTATTTATTTGAAGTTCAACAGCGGAACAGTTCATCATATCACTTGTAAATATAAATCTGTCCTATTGCTGTGTTTTTTTCCTCTGTTTTGTATTTAAAAGCAGAATTTGTTGGATTTAATAAGCCTTTTGCCACAGTAATTTTTTCATAGGCCTCACCTGACCTGACAGTGTTGTAACACTTTTATTTTTTTCTTGAAGGGCGTGTACAAGCCTACAATGAAAGATCACCTGGGAGTCCGAGGAGGGCAGATGAAGGTGAAATACTTGTATGAAGACTCGTACAACCGTAAGCCCAATGGTGTGTCCACCAGCCAACCTCCAGCCAAACCACAGCCTCCTCTCTCCAAAGAAAAGAGCGTGGACAGCAACAGTTCAGCCAAGTCCTCGGACAGTTCAGTTAAGCCCACGAAGCCAGGAGGTCCTCTCACTGCAGAACTGGCTCTGAAGCAGTACAGACAACAGCTGACTGCACTGGAACAACAGGAGATCCACAGCTACACTGATATCTACTTTGTGGGACAAAATTCTAAAAAGAGACAGGCAGTGGCAGGGGGCTCAAACAACTGTGGATATGATGATGATCAAGGCGGTTATATCCATGTGCCTCACGACCACATTGCCTATCGTTATGAGTTCCTCAAGGTGATTGGTAAAGGGAGTTTTGGTCAAGTGGCGAAGGTCTATGACCACAAGCTACACGAGCATTTGGCTCTAAAGATGGTGCGCAATGAGAAACGCTTCCACCGGCAAGCTGCAGAGGAGATCAGAATCCTGGAGCACTTGAAGAAGCAGGATAAGACAGGCAGTATGAATGTTGTTCACATGCTGGAGAACTTCACCTTCCGCAATCACATCTGCATGACTTTTGAGCTGCTTAGCATGAATCTCTATGAACTCATCAAGCGCAATAAGTTTCAGGGTTTCAGCTTGCCCCTGGTGCGCAAGTTCGCCCACTCTATCTTGCAGTGTCTGGAAGCTCTGCATCGCCATAAGATCATTCACTGTGACTTGAAACCAGAGAACATTCTGCTCAAGCAGCAAGGTCGAAGTGGCATCAAGGTCATAGACTTTGGCTCTAGCTGCTTTGACCATCAGCGTGTCTACACTTACATCCAGTCACGATTCTACCGGGCTCCAGAGGTCATCCTGGGTTCACGATATGGGATGCCCATAGACATGTGGAGCTTTGGTTGCATCCTAGCTGAGCTCTTGACAGGCTACCCACTTTTTCCTGGTGAAGATGAGGGTGACCAGTTGGCCTGCATGATGGAGCTGTTGGGTATGCCTCCTCAGAAATTGTTGGAACAGGCCAAGCGTGCCAAGAATTTCATAAACTCCAAAGGCCACCCACGTTACTGCACTGTCACCACACTCAGCAATGGCACCTTGGTGCTTAATGGGAGCCGCTCTCGTCGGGGCAAGATGCGAGGTCCTCCAGGCAGCAAGGAGTGGGTGACAGCCCTTAAAGGCTGTGAGGACTCCACTTTCATTGACTTTCTGAAGAAGTGTCTGGACTGGAACCCTAGTACTCGCATGACGCCTGTCTTGGCTTTGCGACACGCCTGGCTTTACAAGAGACTGCCTAAGCCTTTGGCTGGTGGGGAGAAGACCTTGGTGCCCAAACGCATTACTGAACACAGTACCTCCTTCCCCAGTATCATCTCTAAAGTGCCCCCTGTTGTGGGCCCAGCCAACAACAAACTGCGAACCAACTTAATGGGGGACTCTAGTGGAAGTATACCATTGCGTACAGTGTTACCAAAGCTCGTTTCATAGAGCTTACCTCCTATTCAGGAAAGAAGATAACATTGTAGCATATTTTTTAGAGGTGGATTTCATTTGTTTTTGTTTTTGAAAAACTGTGTCAGTACTCAGTTGTTTCAATAAGTAACACACATGCAAAAAAGATGCTCAGATTTTGTACGGCAGTTAAATGACTTCTGCACATGGCCTTTGAAAGGGTATTTGAAAATTTTACTTTTTAAACGCTTGTTTTTTGGAGTGGAATGCTATTGAAATTGCTGTTTTTCTTCTGCCGTTTACACTATGATTTCTGCTAAGACAAACTTGAACTTTTTGCAAGTCTAAGGGCTGTTTTTTAGAGATGCAATTTTAAGGGCTAAGAAAAATTGAGAGCTTGGAGAAATGCACTCATATATATTTTAGCACCAACAGTAACAATCACAACACTTATTGGAGTACAAAAATGCTAACAAATTGTCTAAATACTTAATTTAGCAGTGATTCAAAATTTGACCATGATTATTGTTGTTTACCTCACTCTGCCTTCCTTTTATCATGTACCTGGCATTGCAGGATGAGTCTTCCATGACTGGTTTAGGCCAAACATTGTGCATAGCCAGAGGCTTGAGGGTTAAGGGCCGTCCAAGCAATTTTACGTGTCTGTAGCTCAAAGGGTTTTGATCCCCCTCCCCCATGAAACTGTTGCACAAGAGAGTTGATGGTTTATAGCAAGATAATAAGAATGTTAGTTTGGGTTGAGAACAGTAGTATGGGTGTTAGTCAGTGGTGGTCATTGTGCTGTTCAAAGTTTGTTATACTAGGAGTTAACCTAGATAGGTTTACACAGGTGCTACAGGAACTTGAGTGTGTTATTTTAAAAGTTATCAGTCAGGTTTGACTTGATGGAGGGACAAGCAGCCTTGCAGCTTTGCCCGTATGTGAAAATTAATTCTTTCCAGAAATTTGAGGGGGAGGAATGGACTATTGAGGATAAGGATATGTAAAATAAGGACAAACCTCAGTGAGACTCAATCTGTGTTGAGTTAAAGCGGCACTTGCGTGCATCTGCAGGCTGGCCGTTTCTGGTTAAAGAGATTTCTGTCTGAACCCAGAGTTGGGACAGGTTCAGTAAATACACATTTGGTTTTTCATGCAGGTTTAATGCTGGTGAAAGGCTCTAATAATCATGCAGGGGAGGCATGTTTGTTAACACTGCCATGATTTTTTCCCACACTTTCTGGCTGTGAACTAACACTAAATGCGTGGAGACTAATTGTTCCAAGGCAAAGACACTATTTTAATAACGTGAAAGGGGCTATCGGTGTGGGCCCTCATACGTATATGCCAAGCACCTGTGTGTCCTCCGGACCAAGGTTTGGGTAGAAATTATTGATAACAGTCACTGCCATAGAGCTTTCTGTCTTAGTTCTAAATTATGTTTTCTGTTTAGACGGGGTACACGTAGAGCCAAAGTACCTCATTCTCAGGTCTTAACCCTTTTTAAAGGGTTAGAAAGAATGCACCAATAGGCATGTATGATTGCACACAGTGGTTTTTAGTTGGTACAAAGCATCCACACAAACTGGCCTGTAATAATTGGAGAAGATACTGACATTTTACTTTAGGTCCTGCTGTTTAAGGGTCAAGCAAGGACTATTCATTTCGTTCAGTAACAAGCTCTCTTTAGTCCTGAGTCAGCATTCTAATGGATCATATCTGGTGGAAATGGATAGATAATGGCTGCCCCTCCCTTCTTTGTCCCTGCTTGTTAGCTGTAGCATGAATACTTGACCAGCATTCTCACTGACGCACCGTCTCTTGCTTCTCCCGCTCATCATGGTGCACAGCCCTTTCCGTAGAGGGAACTCTACTCTTGTGCCTTTAGCCGAGCACTTGAGTTAATTGCATAGGCTCAGCACAGGCTTGCTATCTTCTGTCATCAGGGTTTTGTACTTCTTTCTCCTTTTATAGAGTCAACATTTTTACCGGTTTTACAAATTAAGAGTTTTCAATGAAGTTGAAGAGTTTCAGAAAACAGTCTTTTTTTTCTCCTGTGAAGTGTGGTGTTGTATAGACTGTTGGCTATGTTCACAGCAGGAATACTGAATAGTAAGACTTATCTGATGATGAGGACAGTGTACATAAAGTAACCAAATTGACTTGTTAGTTTCTTTTTCTTTCTTCTTTTTTTTGTAAAAAAAAAAAAAAGAGGAATAAAATTGATATTAACTGAAATACCCCCTCTTGTCCTCAAATTGTGTCCTGTTCCTGTCTGGAAGACACTTTCATGCTCACAAATATTCACAAATATGATTTTTTTTTTGGACCCCACAGTCCATACATTAACAAGCCCTGTTGCCATCAATGGGAATGGGAATTGGAAAACATATTTGAGTATTGAGTTTAACTCGGATTTTACACCACGCACACCCGAAAAGCTCCCAGACACACTTACAGAAGTGACACTTGTTTTGGGCTGGCCCTTAAACTGATACCCTTCAGGAATGTGCATAATTGTCATGCCTTTTGCGTTACAGTATCTTAATGGAGTTCAAATTGAAAACTCAGAGAGGGCAGGGGCCTATGCAAGTACTGTACACACAAATGTTGGAAGGAAAGTTCTTTTTGACTAAAAATGGAACCAAAAACCTGCTTCTTGTTTTGAACCATTACCCTAACAAATTCTCCAAATCTCTGGCTGAATTCTCCTTGGGCCTGAGTTAATGACATTAAGTGACAGTATTCCTTTATATGAGCCCATTCGCTTCTGTAAATAATTGATCTTTGTTTATGTGTCAACATCTACAGCAAGCGCCCATTTGCTTTGTGTGCAGCCAAACCATTTGCATCTCTGTGTCTGAGCAGGGTGTGTGCAAGATGTGAAATCAAATCAGCAAGAGGCAGGCGGCTCCTGTGACCTGTAGGTCGTAATCCATTTCATGTGGATTTGATTAGGCCTGTGCTGTTTTCAATGGCTTTATTTATAGGTACCAGCTGCTTTTGCTTTCTGCTCTTTCTGTTTTACGCTTAATTGTGAGCTTGCAGCTTCAGAGCCAGGTAGCAGGGGATGTAGATTCGCAAATCTTAGTTGAAAGCTAAGCTGAAAGTATGAAAAAGGTCAAAATTAAGTGACAGCCAGCCAGTCAGTCTGTCGTCATGAAAACTGTGACAGTCATCGTGAAAAGGCTTGTCACACTGCTGCTTTTGGTGAATGGAAAAATTTCCTGAGCTCCAAAACCACACGGGCACAGAACTGGTTGGTTTAGATGTCTGAGTGAAGCTTATCTCAACAAACTCACTTTACCACCACACAATTTGCATCAATCTTCTGTTTTGCTAGTCTTTTAGTCGTTTATAGTACATTTTTAAGAATTTAGTGGCTTTTCAGGTCTCTCTTCATATAATTATTTATCAAGTAAAGGCCACAAACACTTCAGGCCAGTGGGGCATCTACTGAGTGTGTTCAGTGGTGGTGGGGGGTGGTACACAACCTTTACTGACCCTTCCCTCAGACCCAATTGTACACTTATTGCTCCAAGAAAGGAAGGGATTGACAAAAGCCATAACAAAAATTAATTTTCCACCCAAATTACAAGTCAACATATTTCTTCACTAACGCCTTCAGCTCTCATTAAGGTAGGGCAGGACAGAGTGACTTACAGTGAGCTATAAAACTATTTGATTACTGCTACTTTAAGCCTTTCAGTCAACATCTAGGCTAGTATTTCCACAGCAGTTGTAAGGAGGACTCATCTTGGATCAGATTCCTCTGCATTTATGACAGTCTGACTCTAAGTCCCACCGCAGTCCTACTCTTAAAAGTGACTTGATGTCTAAAATAGCCGCCTTTTAGTTTGCATGCTACATTGTGTCAGAAACTACATCCACAAGTTGGCACAACAAATCTGGATGTGGTTTGAGCTGGAGAGATTGAGTGGGATATTTTGTGTAAAATTATTAGGAATGATTTCTGTTGTTTGTGCTAAATTAAAGAAGCTAAACCCAACATATATTGGCTGATCAGCTGAATTTGAGCTCAGTTTGAAACTGTAAATCAGATTTTCCGCTGGATTATTAAACATACAGGGGATCCTCAAGTTATGATACAGATCTGTTTCTTCAACAGTGATCTAACCCGAATTTTGTTGAAACACCCTAGCTTAAGTCACTTACCTATCCTAACACAGTTCATGAAATCATGAAAACACAGCTAAGCCACAGAAAAAGGAAATGGAAAACTCACTGATGCGCCGTGCACAACCAAACTAGTTTGGCCACAATCCATAAGTACGAGGCTAATGCCGAGTGGGAACAGGAGTGAGCGTTGTAATCTCGAAACATGTTGAGACTCGAGGACCCTCTGTATGTTTACAATGTGCATTGATTTTTTTTTATTCTAAAAATGAAGCCCTTTGCTCTGGAGATCCTAGTTTGTGTTTATGGCTGATGCCTAGGCTAATCTTCTGCCCCAATTTGATTTTTGCCCAACTGAAGTTGAGCAGAAGTTTATAATGAGTAGTTATAAAGCAGTGTTTCCCAAACCTGGTTCTGGAGGTCCTCTGATTGGCACAGTCTAGAATTTCCATGCTCCCAACTAACCAACTGTTTAACAAGCCTTTCCTGGCTTGAAGTGGGTATATAAAAGCAGGTAAAACCTTAAAATGAGCTGAAGGCCTCCAAGACCAAGGTTGGGAAACACTATTTTAAGGTTTGATATGACGTGTAAGGTTGCTTTTGCTTCTTTAACCTATTAACTCAGCAATGTTTTATCAAAAATATTTTTTTCAGTTGCATATTACTGGTCAAATGTTACCTAAATTGGTTTCCCTAAGGTTGGTTGACCTTACCTTACAAACCTGTGCAGGCTACGGATTACTCTTTGGAATAATTCAGGGAAAAATGTATCCCTAATCCAACATGTAGTCAATGATTTAAGCCACACTAATGGAAGCTGTCCCCAGCCATTTAGCATTGTGCAAATTGCAGGCCTAAGTCTTCACACTTACCTCAATCAGCATTGAGTAGTACAAATGGGTCTTATGTAATTCTTGATATTGAATTTAAAATTCTCTAAAAAAAAAAGCCAGTCTTCAAGAATGCCAGTTTTAAATGGTTAATTTGCTTGTGAGATATTAGCCTTCAGTGTAAGACCAAACTCTATTTAATGCATGGTTTCTATTTATCCAGGACCTCACAGGTGCTAACCTGTACTCCATTCTTATTGAAGTCCCTTAGGTGGGACAGGGCAATCGTAAAAGCACCCTCATGGAGAAGGACAGATTAAGGTAATCTCATTATGAGGCCAGTGCACTGAAGACAATGCCCATATGGGTGTTTGGACGCACAGGCACAGTGGACAACCTGGGCTGCCTCCACATCCCATCCCCCCGCCACTAACAGTTTCAGGGGCAAGTCCTATAGGCTGAGGGTTTTATAAGGACTTAGTCCTGTGGCCATATGGAGCCTTCAGATGGGATTGTGGGCTGCCTGTCATGGTCCTTATGTGTGTGGTGCATGCTCATTAGTGTTCATCAAGCATATTATGAGAACACAGTGACATTCCCTGACAAGATACTTATCAAGTGTGGTGTGCATTAAACTGGCTATGTGGACAACCTTGCTGTGCATGGGACATGATCTGTGTTGAGACGGCTGAAAATAACTGTCTGTTATGAAGCTGTACAAATGGAAAAAAAGTGGGCCACAGTCAAAACATATGTGGAAGTTTTTGACACTGACGGTTAGTGGTGCAACGGATCACTGTTGATCCATGATCCGAACCGAGCTCTCTCCACGGTTCGGCACGCACGTGATCCGCATCATTTTAGCAGTCCTTTGCTGCCCTATCCGACCGGGCTAAAGCTTTTACAAAAGCTATTGGGGTGTTTATAGCTGCAGACATGAAGCCTCATTCCGTTGTGCAAAAC
>JBBPCY010000136.1:20114246-20142655 GCA_037974405.1 Brachyalestes nurse | reverse complement strand
CTGTTCTTCTGCCCCGGGCTGCACAGAAGAACAGCACGGTCCGGTTCTGATGTTTGAGCGGACGCGTCGTGTTTTTTCTTCATTTCGCGCGAGAGAGGAGCGGGCGCAGGCGCACAATGACTTTCTCAAGGTGCGCTGCGCTTGCATCATCATTGCGTCATCACTGTTTGGGTCGCGTTAAAAAAATATTTCGGCCGAAACCGAAAATGCATTTTTTGCGATTTTCGGCCGAAATTTTTCGGTGGTCGATTTTTTTGGTGCATCCCTAATATTAAGTGAATAGGATATGCCACATTGCCCCTAGGTGTGTGGGCGTGTGTATGCAAAAGTTTGCAAAGAGGCAGAGTTATAATTATGCAGGTTGCCAGTAACACAGTGGATAATGTCCTGTTTAAGAGAGAAACACCAATGATTTTACTTCAGAGGCCCCTATTATTCTACTCTTAAAAACAAAATAACCTGATTTACATGAAATAATTACATCCTGACTGCCACTACATTTTCTACAACTATTTTTATTATTATTACTAGTACTATATCCATTTCATGGCTGGTAAATGTTGGACAGTCACCAGACACTGCAAACAGGTGGACAACCCTGCTCATGTATTCTTTTCATTCTGTGAAAATGTCATTCAGATTATGGTGGTTCTGCAAAACTAGGCTTGTCTAGTCTTGTTTAACACCTATAAAATGTATTCTTGAACAATGGTGTTTTGAGCTAATCTCTGTCACAGCTGGTACTAGTTGTCTGGCAATGACAATTGTACTATGAGGTGTTGAGGTTATGAGAGAACTGAGGTGAGGTTTTTGGGTTTGGCATTTTTGCAACTCATCCTGAGATACTGGCAGTTTGTCAAAGTCATTTGTCATGGTTTTGATCTGATGAGGTCTGTGTAAAGGTACTTCAAAGGAGCTCTGATTAGTTGAATGTAAGCAAATGCTTATTTTCTAGGACAGCTTTCTTTGGCACTTTTTAAAAGTAACTACTTGCTTAAATAAATCATCAGTCTCTCAGTGGGAGCAAAGTGGACCACAGGTCACCACAACACAGCACAGCACACAGTGTGAACAGTGAGGATTTTTTTCTCTGCATTTACACCATACACTTTCTCAAGGGTACCTTAGTGGTGCCACTGGCAGTCCTGGGATTCAGACCTTCTGATCGCAGTGGCAACTATCTAACTATCTCTCCATCAGGTGTGATAGCTGTGTGTTGGAGGTGGAGGAACATTGGTGACCACTGGTTAAGCAATTTCCATTGACCAATCTCAAATAGCACACTAAGCCTGTGACCTCCTTAGACAGGATAGTATGAGCCATTGCCCTTTTCCTTGAATAAGGACTCCTCTGAACCACTTTAATGCAATGATTGATTTCATCACCATCACATTGTGAACAACTAAAACTTCCAATAAATCGTGACTGCTTCCGCCATGTTTCTCAACAATAACCCTAACCCTGTCTTTCTTGTTCCTCTTCACCAGTGCCATCTTGCTCCCACTTTTAGAATGTAACTCTGATAGTAAGGTTCATTTTATTGCTTTAAATTTTTGCCTGTAAAAAAAATTGCAGAAAAGATCTGTTAAATATAGCTCAGGGGTACCAGACACTGGTCGTGGGGATCTGCTGACCTACATAGTTTTGCTCCAACCCTAATCTGACATGCCTGATGCAGTCCGTGAAGACCTTCAGGAGCACCTGAATCTTAGATTTAGGTGTGTTGAAACCCCCAGGACCAAGACCAAAGTCTGAAGAATGACTTGGGATTCACCTCCATATCTTCTTTCTATTTTTGCCTAATACAGATTGACTGGAAATTGAGTGCTTTTGAAACAGTTTTGTTTCCGGAAGTAGTCAAGAGTACTTTCATTGTTGGTAAACACAACTAGGTACTCACACATAGTCACCAACCTACAGTCTTCAGCGCACCTGAAATGGCATTTTTGTTTAAAATAAGTGCACATTCTCTACATATTAATGCGCAATTTCTGTTTTTTCACCAAATTTAACATTGGGAATAAAAATCAACCATAAAATGAACCCTTGAACCCTGTGCAAACATTACAATACATTTCAAACATTTCATTACATATGTTTTGTTTATTTACTTTTATTGCAATATTTAAGTTCCTTATGGAGGTGTGTGTATTTCTTTGAACTCAACAAAAGTTTTTTCATTTGACCTGGGTTGTTCAAACAATCTCATGCAACTGTACATGTGAAGCAAGGAAGTAGTTGCCAAGTTGCAAAATGGAAACTTGCAAGTAGACACAACTTATCTTGACTGTCAATTTTTCAAATTCCACTTTTAATGCTGTACCTGTTGATGGTTTTACATCACTGTCACTGACTGGGGTGGAAAAAGTACAGAAAAGCTGTTCTTAAATAAATTGAAATAATGGGTATTGTATCTGCAGTCATTGTCTATTTTATCAACTCCACTTACCATATAAGTGCACTTTGTAGTTTATAATCACAAAAGGTAGGCCATTTGTAATCATAAACTACAGTTCACCACTGGTCTGCTGAAAACTCTCAGTGAGTCATGAATGTATCTGTCATGTTTCTCAACCAAAGTCTTATTTTCCATATTCCTCTACACGTGTGGCTTCTGTTTAATTTTTAAAAAATATTGTTACACACTCCATGGTTTCCTAATTACACACTAAGTGTAGAATAACACTGATTAGCTCATGTGGTATTGCTTTGTCTTTCTGTAGCGTATTTAAAGTAAAATAAGTAAAGTGGCCTCTCTGTGAACACACCACAGCACACAGTGTGAACAGTGTGAATTTTTTTTCTCTGCATTTAACCCATTTACCAAGTGAAGCAGCAGGCTGCCAGCAATGCAGTGTGTGGGGATGGAAACACTGTGTCCACTCACTGTCCACTCTATTAGACACATCTGATCGTTGGCCCACATCTGACCTGTTGGCAGATCTATTGATGATGGTTTATGATGCTAAGTCACCTTCTCATTCTTTATCAAATTCTGCTGTGAGTGATATACACTGTGCTGCACACATGCAAACATACCACTATCAAGTTTGTGTCACTGCTGTCCCAAATAATACCTGCACACTGGTGTCCTGACCACCGATGAACGGGGTAAAGCAAGGCTAACAAAAGATACAGATAAACAGATGGACTATAGTCTGACAAAGTGCTCAAAGTAGCTGGAGCTGAAAAAAATGGACAATTAGAGCAGATACAAGGTAAATTTCCATAATAAAATGTCAGAATAAATACTGACATTTCAGCAAGCTAAAGTATGCAAAAGTAAACAATAAATGATAAAAATACAAAACTTTGATGATTGTGTGATGCAGTGTGGTTTGGTGCAACCACTAATCGGCAAAATTAACCCTCCTGCAGACAAATTGGATTTAATTAAAGACAACTACTTTAAATATATGAGAATTTGACAGAGTGTACAGTTACAGTAATTTAGTAAATTACTAATCCACGCACAGCATATTATGGTACCAAAGTACACTTGTGCCGAACATTTATAAGCATCCCTTTGTGACTATAATGTATTACTGTTACCTTTGCGTACAATTCAGCAGATTACCACACAAGATCCTTGGATTTGTACATTTGTTAAATAGTCCTGCAGAATATGAAACTGCACAACCAGCAAGCTGTTGTTTTCCTGTGAATGCTGCTTATTCATTTAAATTTTGGTCAGTTTACTCAGAAAGATCACTATCTGTCACAGAGTTACTGAGAATGTAGCCCTTCTGTGCAGCTTCTGAATTTCCTTTATTCCTGTCGGTATCTCCAAATGTGCTGTTTACGCATGTCTGCAGTGTCAAGTGGAGTCACAGAGCATTCAAAATAGACTCATCTAGAGTAGCATCTGCACAGTTCTTAGAGGCTGAATATCTTACAATAGCTGATGAAATTATCACTGTTTTGCTAAAGAGTTAGCCATATGACTTGTGCAAGCAGAAACCCTTCTCAAGTAAATGTGAATCAATCCAACGAGATTAACTTGAGAAAAAAAATAAGTTTCAGGTTTCTTAAGTGCAAAGAACCTGCCCTGCAAGTTAGTCAGTTTGCAGTCTTATCTTCATAGTGACTAAAAAGAAATTAAATTCTGAAGCTGGAAAGTGTGAGGTGTTTGCAACAGCAAAGCAATCTACACTCCAGTCCTGATAGGCCACAGCACTACAGACAACAAGCTGCATTCCAAAAGCAAGACTGCAGGCTAGGCAGGCTGGATTTCTAGACATGACATCATCAAAGATTGTTCCAATCAAAAAGATCTTCCAACTGTGACTGAGAAATACAACCTACATTCCCTGTATAATGAAGTCATTTACCATCTTCTGTTGCCCATACTCCTTAACGGTCTTGTTTTACTCTATGAAACGTCAAGGACATCCTTTGTAGATCTTTAGAGGGACCAGTAAAAGAGGGACCAGTAATTCTGACCACAGAAAGGTCACAGAAAGCTGACATTTCCTAAAATTGTCCTGCATTTATTTCTTTATGGTGTCATCAGTCATCGAGTGGGATATGACAGGCCGTAAACGAACAGTCAGTTCTTGAAGTTGTTGTGTTGGTGGCAAAAAAAAATAGGAAAGGATAAGGGTATAATCAACTTTGACAAGGGACAAATTTTTATAGACAACTGGGTCAAGAGTATTTCAAAAATGACTTGTCAGGTGTTTCCTGTATGCAGTGGTTAGTACCTACTAAAAGTGGTTAAAGAGTGAACTAGTTGCAGGTTCATGGGTGCCTAAGGCAATACCTAAGGTAATGCTGATTATGAAAGGTTTCAGAAGAACAAGCTGTACATTGCAGCTAATGTCTAATTTTTGGCATATTAAGTAGATTAAAAATTAAAGAAATGTGACCAAAGAAAATGTGTCTAAAGATACAAGGTGCCTAGATAAAAGTGTTCCAACTATTCAGCATTCAGCACCACCAGTATCACCACCTGATCACTGCCTGATCATCTGGAATTATCTGCACCTGTTTCTTTACTGGTTCTTTACTTAAGTTAGATTGTTTTCTAATCTGTGCAGAACTGTGCCCTGGAAAGGATTTAGTTTGACACGTGGCACTGAACCAGGAGAACAGAATGGGCAATTAGGTTCCATCAAAATTTGACTTAAGTAGTTGAAGCTGTGTGGATATAATCCAGTGGCTCAAGTCTAATTTAATGAACTAATTATACAAATCTGTAAGAGCATATGGGTTTATATGTAGGGTTCTCAGAACTGGCCATGCTCATGAAATAAGTATTATTTCATCATTTGTACGGATCATCTATGATCATCGTGGCTTAATGATTTGGTATGGGTGTTGGTGGGTCTGTGGTTTAATGCAAGACAGTGTGAATACATTTTAGTCTTAATCCTATTGGGCAAGTTTCTCCGAAGGGCAACGGACAAAAAGTAGATGACCACAGCCAGCCCTCCAGCTTGTCCCTTTTTGTGATAAGATGATGACACTGTGTCATGGACTTCAGGAAGGATGTGGAGAGTATGTGCTTCCTGTTTGAGGCCAGATCCTCTACCTTTGACTTTGTGTGTACCATAGAGGAAACCAGTAATGTTGGTGTTGCAAATCCTGGCAGTACCCCCTGTTCTTCCTTGTAAGAGCTTCTGAAGAAACCCACCAGCTCAGTTCTAGGTAAGTCAAAATCGCGACTACTGTGTGCTGCTGCCCGCATCTCTGTGCGAGGGCCCCACACAACCATAGAGGCTGTTTAATTCATGCAGATAGCTTTCGATTTCCAGTGCTTTTGAGCATGCTAACCAACTTCTTTGAGCTTTACTCAGCACTGTCAGAATCGAAACTAGCTGTGTTTTTTGTGCTGACACAACAACCAGCATGCTAGAGTTGCATGGCAGTTAGAGGTTTGCTTTCTTATACAGTCTGTGAAGTGAGGCATGCTGCATGAGTTTACTGTAAAGAGGTGACAGCACCGTTGCTGGAAACTGCCCTATTTAGGTCACTTCTGAGGTTAGAAGAGTCATTCTCCACCACTACATTCTCTCAAACTTTGACACACCCTAATGTCATGCCGTGGTCAGATTGTCGATAAGATACATATAGAGCAGTCTTTTTCTCAGGATGTTGCATTTTTCACTTGCTACCAAATTACCCCACAACCTTAAGGCATAGCCTGAGAACCAACTAAAGAACAAAAACATAGAAAGCCAGCTGTATTGTCTTTTACATGTCCTTTAATAAATGTAAACTTAAGTATGAATATTACAGCACTTGCACACATTATTTACATAACAGAAAACAATAAATTACAAACACTGACAAAAATTGCCAAAAAAAAATAAATATTAACAGGGATAACACAAATTTTCATCTGACTTTTGTCAATGTGACTTATTATTAGTTCTTTTAAGAACATTACCACACAAGAAGTTTTCTATAGCATTCTAGAAAACATGTCAAACTCATAAAGATCAAGTAGTGTGCTGGCATAGCAGAGAGGCGTCCTGAGTTCTTAAATTAATGTCGCAGCCATGTCAATAATTAAATAAGCTTCTTTACAGTGTCCAGTGCATTTTTTTTCATTGCACTGTTGTTTTCAAATCATTCAAATAAGCCTTTGGGGTCAACCAGTGTGTTCCTCATCTGTTATCTGTGTCGTTGGCGTTTTGATGCCAGGTACTGTTCAATGTAGTTGAACAACAAATCCAGCTCCCCCATGGCTTTGTATACTGCTCTGTCCTTCATCTAAAGAGACAAAAAGCAAACATTAATCCATCATCTTTGCTTAATATGCATGCCTGTGTTGATCACTGCTTCTACAAAATAAGCGCAAAGATGTCTATTTGATGATATTGCATTTTTAAAACTTGGTACTGGTACTGATACTTACTTGACTATATGAGTCCTTGATGTTGGAAATTTCAAAGGGCTTCTGACATGCAAGGTATTTTCTCTGTAACACAAAACATCTAGGTTAGTTGTCTGTTTTGGTTCAGAATGCTGGTTTTACTGGACATTATGTGCAGTTCATGGTGACCCATTTAGTCAATAAAAAGGGACTCAAAAGTGAGTGTTGTAGCTGGTAAATAATAGTAGTGGCAGTGTGACACATTTATTGCCACGTGCATCTGTCAGCACTGTTAGCACTGTTAGCTGGAGCAATTGTGATTTATTTTCTCTGTCCTACATACCTACACTATTAAAATAAAACCTTCTACTGTTAGATTACTATTTGAGGTTCAAGCACAATGGCTCCTTAAGCTTAAAAAAACTGCTGAAATCTGTTCTTTAGGGTTGTTATTTTGCTGAAATCTTAATAGGTAAATACTTTTCACTTAGGGATGCACATTGTAGCATGTTTCCAACCACTGGTCCTCCCTAATAAACAGAAGTGGACTCGTGATGTCGAGGAACTGTCCGTATGACTAATAAGGATAAAATGTTTCGCTTGTCAAAACTTTGTACTTTCAGTCCACCAATGCTCTCACCTCCCTGTGGGTACGGTGGACTTTCTCGTTTTAGCTTATGGGTTCCTTTACATCCTAAGAGTCACCAGTCCAGAACAAAACACGTGGACACTTACGCATTTGACCAGCTCCTTCTTGAGCCCCTGGAAGATGTTTCCGATGACGTCTATGGGCGTCTTGAAGCGCCTGGTGTCCTCCGTGATCGCCGTGGGCAAGACGGTTTCCAGGTAGAAAAGCAAGATCTCATTCATTACATGGCACCCATAGGGGCTCTGGCAGGGAATCGAGATGAGACATCAGTTACACTCGCAAAGAAAGTGTTTACTTTTTTATTTTGGCGTCATGTTACAATTATCCGTTCCACCTTAAATGGTGCTGAAGATCTTGGAGGTCCATTTATGGTGGGACGGAAAGTTACTATTGAAAACCAACTTCGCGATTACATTTCTCCCCTATACTTTTGTCTACACAGTGCAGAAGGTTTAGACTTCAGTTTCGGTATGATGGCAGTATTGTTATTATGAAACAGATTTGTGCCTGGGGTGTGGAAGACTGCAGTTGTAGTAGAAATGAGAGTGCCAGTACGAATAAGCTGAGATGAATCATGCACAGTAGTAGTGGTAGTAATCTTTGCATCTCATACTCACCATGAAGTAGTCAAGGACTGTGCTGTTCAGTAGTGCAATTTCAAGCTCGTCATTGGCCTCCTGCATGGATATAAAAAGAATGTTCAGCTCATTAACTAATTAACCAATATTTATTAACCAATTTTTTTGCCATTAAAATAAATGACTCCACAAGACTTGACTCCAGAAGGATGGACTTCGTGTAATGCATCATGTTTTACATAAAAGTGTCATTTCTGACTTTTGCACCAGTGCAGCCCAGTGGAGGTATGCATTAAGAAGGCTGTGGTACTCACATAGTAGTCCCTTATCTCATCGTACGAGGAGCGTAGCCTTTTCAGTCTGAGTGGGAAGCTCTCCACAAAAGAACAGCAGCTGTCTTTGCAGTCAACTCTTCTGCACTGAACATCCTTGAGCAGCAGCACTGTCAGAAGAGCAGGTACGAGGAATGTGAAGAGGTGCATCCTTTGAGGCTGCAGTCTCACGGGCCTTTAAAGCTTTTGTCAGATTCAGCTGAACCCCTAAGGGAGGAGAAGTGCAGAAGAGTCTTGGAGGTGTCTTTTTATACCCAATTTTGAGAAATTCCTTTCAGTTTCCTGTGGGGAGGGGGTTTTACTGGAAATGAATCCTTTAGCCTGTGTCATCACTGATCACAGCCTTATTTAAACTTTATTACATAGATGGAAAGGTTTTATTAATGAATTACACTCCAGCCGACATAATTTTCCTTGTAGTCAGTTATTCAGAATGCTGATATCAAATTTTAATTTCAGATATTTAAATAGAACTTGTGATAAGTTTGATTATTTCTTTTTATCTTTATTTACCAATATAATGGAAGTGAAGGCTTAATTATGATAATTTCTTGGAAATTAAGCTAAATTATTCATAATTGCAATAACTCATTATAATTTATTATAGTAAGATTATACATTATTTTTGATGTAGGCACAGATTATATAGAATTTGGTTCAGATGTATTTTGTCATGTGATACTACTATGGTGCATATTTATATTTTTTAATATTGCTTATATATAATGTATAGTGTGTATAGGTGCTTCACTATAATGTCATTTATGTCTGTTAGCTGGTAAAGCTGAGCAATAGGTGGAACCAGGAAAATGTAAACACAATGGGGGGGCTTTCTGAAAGTCTCACGTTCTTACCTTTTTATCCCCTGTTAAATGTGTGACAAAGTCTGTCCATATGAGAGGGGTTAAATAAGTGGTCTTATGTTTTGTTAGGTTTACAGTACATCATATCAGTTTTTTATATTTTGGGCCTACCTGGTATCTGGGATATATACTGGGGTTTTGGGGTATTTGAGTTTGTAATTCTTTCACTATAATTTGATTATATGGTGAGTGAGGTGGCAAAGCAGGTTTTAAATAGTTTCATGATTAGGCAGTAAATTCAACACTCTGCCAATTTTCAGAGAGCTTCCCCTTTAAACAAAATCCTTTCAGCCCAAGCAGTTTCATAGAAAATGGGCTGAAATTGCTAAGTCAAGTGAAAATAATATGTCATTCCATGATATAATGATAAAACAGACCCTGCTTCATTCATTCGGCGCTTGTGAGAGAGTTGAGTGATGTGGCCCAAACCATGATGCAAATGCTTCACCCCCCTCGCTGCCTCAGAGATATGCTGAGGTGAGAAACCTCATTTAGGGTTCAAGACATTGGTTTAGATTACCGTAAGCCACTGAATATAAAGAAGGACACATGCCCACAATTCCAAGAGACATACTTGAAGTTTATAACACAGGGATGTTTCTGGAAGTCTAATACTATTTTTCCAGGCATTTTACATTCTCTTGTCTGTTCAATGGTAAGCCGTAGTTGTCTTTTTTTTCTTAGCTTCCCCCTATCAAGAGGAGGAAAGGCTTGTTCCTGCCTTGCCTTCATATCTTATTTTTAGAAATCCTGGCGATGTAACCATGTGAAGCATTTTTACATGCTTGAATGGGGGACCCGGTCCAACTTGTGAACTAGTAGATGATTTAATTAAGCATTACCTGCACGGACAGCGGTAAGAGGAAGCAAGTGCAAAGTAAAAACCTGGGCCAGTTGACCCCACTGACAAGGGCAACCGGGATTTGGACCCAATCCCACTGGTCTCAATGCTAAAAACCACAGAACAGTTTACTTGTGAATTTTGTAAAACTCGACATGATTGGGTAACTGACTACAGGCAGAAATGTTACCCCTAAAGAAGACATGGTACTCACAAAGTAGTCTCTTATTTCATCGCACAAAGAGCAAACCTTTTCTGAGTGGGAAGCTCTCCATGAAAGAACAGCAGCTGTTTCTGCAGTCGACTCTAAGTATCCTCTAGTGGCAGTGCTGTAAGAAGAAAATGTACGAGGAATGTGAAGAGGTGCATCCTTTGAGGCTGTAGTGTCACTGGCTTTTAGCCTTTTGTAAGCTTATAAACTTAGCTGAACCACTAAGGGGGGAGAAGTGCAGAAGAGTCTTGGGGGTGTCTTTTTATGTTCAGTTTTAAGAAATCCCTTTTTTCCTGTGGGTTTTCTGAATCCTGTAGCCCATAGCACCACTAATGCTTCATTCAGCGAGATTTTGTAATATTATACAACTAAAAAAGGTTGTATTACCAAATTTTAGTCAGCTTAGTTTTCCCCTTTTTAGTTAGTTATCCAGAATAGATTTTTAATCAACCTTTACAGATTTCCCTTTTTTGTGACCGAGCATATGATAAGTTTGACCACAAAAATTTTTTTTAGTATGATCTCTTGCCAATAACACCCAAGAATACTGAACATCATTTATTCCAGTATTTACCAAGTTATTGGAATTGCAATAAAATGATTAAATACCTGATCCAACTAATGAGCTCATCAAGAAGCCTTTTCTACACAGCAGTTGTGGATGTGGATTGGGAAATGCTGTATAACATTTTTGTTGATTGCATTTAATTGATACAGCTAAGATATTTTATAATACATTATGCATGTAAAGGAGGCCCAGACATATAGGATTTGTCAGTGATCTACCTGTTTGTATTTTGGGGTTATATTAGCATTACTTGCATTTAAATATAGATCAGGTTATATTTTCACCTGGTAAATGGCTATGTTTACTTTGATTGGTTTGAAATGCTCTGTAAATTTAACACTCAGCTCTTTTCACAGAGACGCCCATTTAAAAAGAAAAGATTATTCTTTTCAGTCCATACAGTTTCACAGAAAATGGGTTGAGACTGTTAAGCCAAGTGTGAATAACATGCCATTCCGTGATATAATGATAAAGCAGACCCTGGTTCATTTGGTGCCTGTGAGAGAGTGAAGTGCTGTTGCCCAACCCATGATGCATGATGCTGCTTCGCCTTTGCCTCAGAGATACGCTGAGGTGAGAAACCTCATTTAGGGTTCAAGGCTTTGGTTAAGGTTACCGTAAGCCACTGAATGTAAATCAGCACACGTGCATATCAACAATCCCAAGAGACCTACTAGAGCTTGCTTATGCCTTCTTTCAAATCCTATCTTTAGAGAATTAATGTGAAGATTTGTTATAACATGGTTGGAGGAGAACACTAATTGCTGATCTAGTGGATGCCTTGATTAGGCACTTGTATTGACAGTGGTGACAGTTGAAAGCCAGGGCCATTTGACTCTCAGTGACAGGGGCAACTGGGATTTGGACCCAGGCCTAAGCAACTAGTCTCAACTCTGGAGACTAATAGTGGCGTATCCATGAGCTTGCCAATAATACAGAGAACTAGTGAAATTCATTCATTCATTCTGACCACGGTGAAATTATTAATCTCATAATGTTTAATAATTCGTCACCGTTTCCGGTGAGGAGGTGGGTTTTCACTTACTGGCAATGACTAATTCTGCTGTTTTAGTCTAAGCCATCACTGCTGATATCTGTCACTCTTTCACACACAGACAAGTGACAAGTGTAATTTGAACACACATCTTAAGCAGCATGTGCCACTTTTATCTCATTGCCAGAAGCAAACCATGAAGCATATAATTCTATTAAAGGAAACTGTACCACCCAAGGAGGCCAGAATCCAAGATGTTGAAAGGATGTCAAAAAGTGATTCACTAAAGATGACACAGGTTGTGTAGAATTTCAACACGAGTCTCTGTCACAACTTGGCCGGATGAACCCAAATGCAGATTGAATGCAACAGAGTTGGTAGACTATGCAGTTGTTATGAGAACGCTCTCAGCAGAGAGTAGAGATTCCCATCGGGAATCCGAGTTCTCACACACACACACACACACACACAGTGAGGTAATAAATGAGAAAGAATGGGAGTACTCCTGGTACCAAGAGTTGAATCGGGCTGGAGACTCAGGGACTGAGCACTGAATGACTACTTCTTCCTTGTTTATATACTATGTGGCGCGCTTCACTTCTGGTTTCCCGTGTGTGTGACAGTAGCCCCCCCTCCAGGACCGTCACCAGACGGACCCGGTTGGGAGGTTACCTGCTGACAGTAGTCCTGAATCAGGGAGGGATCCTAGATGAAGCGCCTGGGAAACCAAGACCCCACTTCAGGGCCATAACCTTCCCAATCAAATTCTTGGGGGGTGAGCTTCTTGGATTTAGTGAGGGCATGAAGATTTCTGGTAGACAGCCAAATCCTGTCACTGACGTGTAACTATAACGTGGCCCACTGAATGGCAATGTGGGCTTGGTGCCAGAGCTTTCGACACCTGCAGACCAACTGTTGGGATGATGGTACATCAACCTCCGACTCTTCTTGTTCAAACATTGGAAGCTGGAAACCATGGCATACCTCAAACAGACTGAGCCCAGTGGTAGAGCAGGTGAGAATGTTGTGGGAGAGCTCAGCCCAGACGAGGTAGCGGGCCCAGGAGCGCCCATGATCCACAACTAAACATCTGAGGAAGCGCTCCAGTTGACCAGTCATCTGGGGATGGTATCCAGATGAGAGGCTGCAGGACGAATCAATCAGATGGCAGAAGGCCTTCCCGAATCTGCCAGTGAACTGAGGCCCTCTGTCCGAGATGATGTCCTTGGGGAACCCATGCAAGCAGACCACATGCTCTAACACTAACTTGGCGGTGGTTTTTGCAGAGAGGAGTCCGGCGAGAGCCACCAGGTAAACAGCCTTGGAGAATTGGTCGATGATGGTCAGGATGGTATTCTTGCCGTTTGATTCCAGCAGACCGGTGACGGAATTCATTGCGACGTGCTACGAGAAACAATGAGGGACCGGTAAAGGTTGAGGATCCTCCGGGGAGAGTTCTTAGCCCTGGAGCACACCTTGCACGCCTGACTTTACGTCTTCGGCCACGCTGGGCCACCATTAGGCCTGTTGGAGGAGAGAGGGTCCTCTTAGTTCCAGGGTGACCTGCTAAGGCCGAAGTGCAGAGATGATGAGTCATCCAGACAGGGTGTCTGTCGGAGGGGACTCCAAGGTCTGGCCCTGGTGGATGCGATCTTCCAACTGCCAACGGTGAGGTGAAATGATGAGATGTTGGGGGGTTGAGTTATTTGACCTGCTGGATGGTGATGAGGTTCTGGTGGTCTGTCCAGGTTGTTCAAGAGATGAGAGGGTTGTGCTGGATGAGCCAGGGGGATAGGAGCAGGATGGGAAGAGAAGTGAGGGAGGTGACGAGGAACTGAATCCATTCGTGGTGGTCATCGACGATGAGGGAGAGTGGTGAGGTCTGGTGAGTGATGGAGCAAGTGTCCAGGTGCCGTCCATCAACAGCAGTTATATCTAATGGCTGTGATAATGCCTCTAGTCTCACAAACAGCTGGGCAGCAAAAGCTTGGTCGATTAAGTTCTACGCTGCCCACAAAACAACGAAAGCGGCCTTCACAACCCGTACATGTCACAACTGAATGTGAGTCGGCATGGTGGAGGAGATGATGGTAAGACCAGGTGAGTTCTTCCCCCATTCACCTGGTCTGATGGTTTCCTGGACAGAGAGGGCAGGCGGTTCGGGGAGGTGCAATAGGCACAAAGGCCTTTGTGGTATAGATGCCTTCTCCTCTGGGGTCAGAGAGGTATGCCCTAACTGCATGGATTCCCCGGCTCCTGAGTGGTCCACAGCATGAGGAGGAGAACAGACGGACACTGGTTCCGAGATGGTGGTCGAACGAGGCCAGGGAGTTGCTGGTGGCAGGGTCCATAGGGGCCAGCTCAAAACCCTCCTTGAAGGCCGTTTGGAGAGTGGGGCCACCCCAGGCGGTGTGCCCTGCCAGGGTGCGAAACTCCGCCACATATTGGCTAACCGAACGGTTTCCCTACCACAGATGGTATAGGCAGGAGTCGATCTCCACCTCACTGTCTGGGTGTTGGAAGGCGGCCCTGAGCTGGTGAGTGAATTTGGGATAGGAGTGGATGGAGTTGTGGTTGGTTCTCAGGACCGCTGTGGCCTACTCGGCTGCCTGCCCAGTGAGGAGTGAGATGAGAAGTGTGATGCGGCTTCGGTCCATGGTGTAGCGGCTGGGCTGAATCTCAAAGACAAGATTCAGAATGGTGAGAAACAAATTGTGCTTCCCGTCCGTACCATGCCATTTATCGGGGAGTGCTATTTTGTGTTCGCTGCCGCCCGTGGGACCTTAGGCTCGGCAGCTAGCTCCTGATGGGCCTGATTAAGAGATGCGAGCTGCAGGTCTACCTCTCAGCGAGTCACAATGATCCCAAACGTGGATTGAACGCGAGAGATTTGGTAGACTATGCAGTTATGAGAACGCTCTCAGCAGAGAGTAGAGACTCCCACCGGGAATCTGCGTTCTCACACACACACACTGAGATATTAAACAAGAAGGAACCAGAGTACTCATGGCTGAAGTTGAGCAGAGTTTAAACAGGCTGGAGACTCAATGACTGACTACCACTTACTTGTTTACATACTGTGTGACGCGCTTCACTTTCGTAACCCCATGCGTGTCACATGACTGCTGTGCATGACAGTCTGCACATGACACATGCTCTGTTCATTAAGACTGCACATGTGCCATTCATCCGAAAACATGACTGGAAAGGTGTGATTAGTCAAAACTTTTGAAATACGTTTATCGCTAATAATCCATATTTCTGCAATCTGTGCCCATGTTTTATGCAAATGTCTTGTCTGATGTAATAAATTTTCTAAATGACATGTTTTTGTCAAAAAACATTATGTTGGATCTGTGGCTCCTCTAAATGCAGCATTTAAGGTGAACTCCTAGCAAACTACTTGGGAAAGTCTGACCATGATAATTACACTTTCCTTTGCCTTTTTAGGTTGTCATTTGAAAATAAATAAAGGATAAGTCACACTGTTATAACAAAATACCTCCTACACCATTATCTAATTGAGAGAATACTAGAGGATTTACATAAGTAAGATAATTTATCAGCCAGACTTCCGTTCCCATCACTGATAAGCTTCACCTGTGATAAGGGAGCTCTCACTAGTGTGTCTGATCAGGATTTGTCCATTAATGCTCATTGGATGCTCTGAACAGCAGTCTGGTTCATAATTTTGAGGTACACGACATAGATGAAAAAGGATGCCTGAACATTAAACCAACAGGGACTTTGCATTCAAATGCATAAACTTTAACATCCCCACTTTACAACTATAACATCTTTCCACAAGATTTTATAAGCGTTTCCAGGAATTTATGCCCATTCATTCTGTAGAGTACTGATATTGAATGATAAGTCCTAGCTCACAGTGTCCATTCCTGAATCATCCTAAACATGTTGGATGGGGTTGAGGACAGGGCTCTGTGCCCATCCAGCCTTAACTGGGAGTAAGGGTCAACCTGATTTCAATAATTAAGAGGTGTGTCTCAATACTTTTGTTCATTTCATGCATTTATGACCCCTGCTCTCTCTGTAACTGGATCCTAGACTTCCTGACTGGGAGACCTCGGTCAGTCAGGATAGGGAGCAACATCTCCAGCACCACCACGCTGAGCACAGGGGCCCTCCAGGGTACTGTGCTCAGCCCTCTGCTTTTCACGCTGCTGACACTTTGGTGGGTTTGATCAACAAGAATGATGAGGCAGCATATAGAGAGGAGGTGTGATGGCTAAGGGACTGGTGCAGAGCCAACAAACTGCCCCAAATCCTTGGTTGCGGCTTCTCCCTACTTCCGTCTGGCAAAACGTTTCATAGCATATGGGCCATTACTGCCAGAATGGGGAACAGTTTCTTCCCTTAGGCCATCAAAATCAACCAGAACTGAAACATAAAACTGTACTGTAATTGTTCTTTTATTTTTTATTTATTTATTTTATTTATTTATTTTGTTTGCTTTTAAATTATTTTTCACAAATGCTCATGTACTTATTTCATATTGTGTATTGTAGCGTTTTGTTTAAGTGTAATCGTTTTAAAGCAATAAAAATATATTACAACAAAAAGTGGGCGTTTGAACCTGCAACTTCGTGGTCATCAGGTTCACAAGCAAAGGTTTTACCGACACCCCATGGTTTTCTGTGTTCTGTTCTGTTCTGTTCTGTTCTTGTGTTGCACTATGGACCTGAGATAAGAAAACTGCCAAATAGGTGTGCTATGAAGATTAAAATGTGTCATCTTCTTGTATCTCACATCTAATTCTAATTTTGAAGAAGAAGTCTAAACATGCAGTTCTGGAATAAAGTAAAATCTTTTATTGGTGCAAGTATTGAACTGAATACCTTAGTTTTTAAGAATGGCTGATTTCTCCTCATTTCCAAATAAAAATATTGTTCTTTAAAGCATAATTTTAAAGGAAATGACAATACATCAAAATAAGAGAACTGATGCAGCATTTACAGAACTTATAATAATAAAAAGAAAACAAATCTCTTTTTCACTCTCAAACAAAATGGCAATAATTACCTTTGACATACTTGTGTTTTGCCATCCAACTGGTCACGCTGCAAGAGGAGAGTGTTGATTACAGCAGTATTTTTTATACTTTTCTCATTAATAAGATTTGATTCAGGATCACCTCATCAGTACCTCAGAAAGCAGAATGAGGTGCTTGTGTAGGAATTTAACAGACACTGGCATAGAATATTTGTCATACTCATAGAGATCCTGATTTTAAAATATATTGCCATAGTCTCTTATAGCTGTGTGTATTAGTCAAGTTATCAGTCTTTCAGGAACTACAGATGATATCAATTTCTTTCAGTTTCTTTCAGTCATATTAAGGCAGATTATGACTCTTTGTCTCTTGCTGCTTTGAGATTATTGACTGGAAGTAGCTTGGTAAGTGCCACTGGTCGATATTTACCAACGCATCTGTGAACCCAGCAAAATGTAAAAAAAAGTTACGGCTTTTCTCTAAACTTCCTCAATGGTTCCTTGTATAATTAGAAGAAGCTTCTGACATTACAGTAATAAACAGATGAACTTTGCATGTGTTACTACTAGAGCTAAGCAGTATGATGATATTTTTCAATTACTGCACAGTTTGTCTTAAAATGTTTTTCTAATCTCATGATATCAGTCTTATTTAACTGGATTTCATGCAAAGCATTGTGTTAGTGGTGACTAAAAATAATGTAATGTAGTGTTTTTTGAATGTGGCATTGTTGGCTCTTTTTTCATCTTATCAGATGTAGGAGGAAAACCATATTGTGACAAATATGACCTAAGCATTTCTTGAATAATCCTGCTATTATGTTTTGCCACATTGCCACAGTGGTATAATAATTTTTGTATATTTGCACAGCCTGAGCTGTTGAGAATTAGTCATGGGCATATTGGCTTATGAATTCGTGAATTATGACTGTGTTGAAATTTGTGGTTGATGGCTAAAAATATTTTGCGTAAAATAATATATTTTAACATTTTAGGCCATAGGGTAGTTGTGAAACTGCTTTTGTCAAGGTGAAACAACTTATCTGTAATGTGCAAATTTCAGGCTGTTCATCTTTGTCATGAACATCCATGTTGAACTTTTATAGTTTCATTTTTCCTATTCTCTTTTCCCCCACTGGTTTTTCATGGAACTGTTAAAATTGTTTCTGCCCTATTTTCTTCAGTGAAGTCCCATATTTCATGCCAAAGGGAGGATAGTTTCTGTTAAGCAATAGTGAGTTTCTGTTGAGATCAGTTTAGACCAGATGGACCTGGCAACTAATGTTGGAACATTAGGTTGTATTCGTGAATTGTCTCTTTGTGTCAGCTCATCCTTTTTGTGATACCCATCAATTTTTGGTATTTCTGGTAACAAGCCATTCCAAAGTTGAGCCATCAGCCAGGTGATTCTCATTGTTTGAGTCATCAAGTCTGTTGACTGTAGTATGTTACTACATGTTGCACCGTGGTACAACGTTGTCTCATCTCACTCTGTACTCCGTTTGTAAATAGTCCTCATAAGTGAACATCTTGTTTATAAATTGAGTGGGGTTAGAGGGGCCTAAGGGAATTTCTGCTCATGTTACAAATGGTTGGTTTGCTCCCGTTTAATCTGTAGTGCTGTAGACATATATCTTGCCTTAGAAGGTAATTAATTGCTACCAAGAGAGAAGGATGGTTGGAGGGGTGTTCTTGCAAGGGTGGGTTGGATAAAAAAGGGAGTAGTCATATTTAATATCTAAAATATGAAAATATCTGTCTTTCGTTGTAGAAATGTACTTCTGTGTAACTTCAGTACGGCTCAACAGAAGTCACTGTACAGTGGATACTTTGCTGCATTGCAATACTGGAAAAAGCCAGAGCCTTATTTGACCTATCTTGAGCTTTCAAACATGAACCTTTTTAAATAATTTAAGACTTTTTATAGGGACAGTGGTCCGAGGAGGAACAGGACAGAAAGGTTATGGATCGCGAGTGTTTCACCCTTTGCTGGTTCAGCTCTGGAAAGCGCATCAAGGTCTTTGATCCTTTGCTGTCTTTAAAGGAAACAATCTTGTCAAACAGTAATACGTACCGCATGGTTCTCTGTGGCAGTTTTAGTTTCACAAGTAATTTTTTTCCTATTCTAGCCTTCACACAACCCCTCCGATATGTGGCCACCGTTCACACAGCTAGCGCCAGTGACGCAGAGGGAACAGTTGCTTCGCTCACGGATGTGTCAGTCAGTATAGAGGTAGCAGGGGCTGCCCGTGCCTTGCATGCGTGCGATGCAGCACACATGAATTGGCCCTTCGCACTGTGCAGAAAAAAAGAGAGAGAGAGACTTGCTTCCTTAGAGTACCATAACATACATGTGTGCAGCATGCAAACCTGCATATATGTTTTTGTACCATTTGTGCACACATCTTGGCTTCCTGTCTCTGGAACTCAGTGTGCTCTGTTTTTTAACATGATCATGGTCATGTGATTTACTTCAGTTGGCATATTTGTGTCACCCCATATTTTTCGTACAAGTCATCAGTTTCCAACATTGGGGGCCACTCACAAGCATGCAAGCAATGGCAGCTGTTTGAGGGTGTATAAATAAAACACACTTGATTTGTTTACCACTAGCTGCCACTGGTGTCATTTGATGTGGTTTGAAGCAAGGTTTTGTGTCAAACACATATCACCCACTTCTCACCAGACACATTTTGACCTCTGGCTGAAACACTGCATAAATATCAAAACAAAGCAGGTGGAGGATATCGAAGGGACTTGTCCAAGAAGAGTCATACTCTATGTCACAACCAGCAATTTCTTTTCTTTTAGTGTCATGTTGTGATTCGTCATACGCCAGCGTTTGGTTGGAATGTACTGTAATGGTCCTGCAGATATTGACTTTAGAGTTCAGGAGAAGACTGTACAGTAGCTTGCACAATATGCTGTAGTAGGAAGTAGGAATCTCATCTTCTGTGGACACATACTGTGGGCAAATATTATATCAGTTCCATGGAACTACATTTAATTGAATTATTATGTCACAGTCCTTTAGCACATAACAAAACTGATCTCCAGTTTTGCTTGTAGTTTCAGCCATGCTAACTGTGTTAACCACATTTATCTATACCATGACAAAACATCAAATTTCCATTCTGCAAAAGCAAATTCACTTACGAGGTGAAAAAACAGGCAGTTGCTAGAGTGAATCATAAAATCCTTGCAAAGCCAGCAAATTGAATCTTATTTTTAATCGGATAACATTTATGCCTACTGCATCGAAACATCTGCCCAAAGGTGTGAAATTATATTTCAAGTTGAAAGCATGCAGTGTTTTGCAGTGCCTTGAGCTCTGTGTTCTCTTGATTTCTTTCATATATTAATGGGTATGTGTGTGTGTGTGTGTGTGTGTGAGAGAGAGAGAGAGAGAGAGAGAGAGAGAGAGAGAGAATACATATATACTCATAGTGATGTTTAAATACTTCAGATTTTTTTTTACGTGTATCTGACCTAAAATTTTATCAGATCTTCGTTACGAGATACATAGAACCAACTGAAGTCTATTACAATGATCCAACATTAAACGTCTTTTTTGGCAAAAGTATGTGAACTTTGACAGTTTGGTATAGGGATGATTATGGTTAGGAGGTTCATTCTTTTTGATGTCAAGCAGGAGTTTTGGTGACTTTCACCTCATTCTTCTTACATATGGTGTGTTTAGTAAGGTTTCAGACATTTTACTTCATATATATACAATTTGTAATTGTAAAAAGTTATGTGCATTCTTGCTCTGTCCAAAAAAATTAACAACATATTCAAGTGATAATTAGATTATTTTAGTCATAAAATGTAACTTTACACAAAAACGTACACATGAAATGTCTTGCCCTAGTTAATAACTTTGATGCTGTTGCAGGAAAATGCAATATACATCAGCATTTGTATTATATATTTATTTTTAGGAGTATTTTTACATTTTGCCCATAGACAAACATTTGTTTTACATTAAAGACGGAGAGATGTCAGTCTAGTATGTATCCCTGTATACCTATAAGTCTATCAGTCTTGAAGAAGGTATATGTCCAAGAGCAGGGTTGGTAACCACTGCCTTAGAGGACACTTATTTGGTTTTCAATTTAGTTCTTTGAACTGAGTTTTTAAAGCTCCTAGGGAAACGAAACTGGTTCGTTTATGGCCAGGTTGCCCAACACTGATCTCTGCTGAATAGCTCCTTTTCAGCATGATTATATCTAATATTTAGATACTCCTGAAAATAAATTTGATCGTGTGAATATAATTTTAGCTAAGCTGTCAGCTAAACTTGTAGCTGTAGTACTTTGTAGTGTAGTACTTTCTTAGCCTTATTCTGATTAACACTGTTGCAAGACAAGAATTTATATTGCCCATTGAGGGTCCTGGAAAACCTTTTAACGCTGCTAGAATACAGTACCTATCAAAATACTGTATTCATCCAGTCTTTAGCTATTGGTGATTGCACTGAATGTTTACACTTTACACTTTACTTTACACTTTATGTTGTCTTGTCTTGTCTAATTGTATTGCTGAGCTTGTGTTTCTTGCGCACTCTTGTGTCCTGTTTGCACTTGTGGTCTTGTGCTGTTCTTTTCTGTTCTTGTGTTGGACCATGGTCCTGGAGGCACATTATCTAATTTCACTGTGTATTGTGTGTGTGTGTGGTCAAAATGGCAATAAAACCTTCTTGACTTGGCTTGATCAAGCTTGTACCAGCTCCGACCACCAGAGGCCAGTAGAAGTAGGCCCGTCTCTCTTTTTCAGAATGGTGAATAAAGTGTGGGCCACTAAGCCATGCAATTTTTTTGAAAGTAAACTTTGATGATGTCAGTGGAATATGGTGATAAAAGCTTGTGTTTTGGACAGGCCCTTCAAGCTTTTGCTTGTTTGTTTTGCTGTTATCTACACTGTGTCATTATGGAGTACAAGCAAAAAATTAACTAAAAAGAAAATTCCTGAAGAAATGTTGAGATGGCCTTGCCACGCACGCCCCAGAGGAGCTGGTGTTCCTAATAAAGTGGCCTGGCTGTGCTGGTGTTCCTAATAAAGTGTAAAAAAAAACTGCATTCATTAGAATTGGGTCAACAATATATTGAAGTGAATGTAGGAAAAAGGGATGAGCGATAAACAAGGAAAAGACCAGTGCTGGTCATAACCGACCATTTTTTTGTGTCAAAGGAGTTGGTCTAAGGTACTGAGATATCACAAGGTTTGGTGGGATGATCTGAGAGGTAAACACTGTTCATTGTCAATGGAAAAAATAACAGAAAAACAACAGGAACGAGGGAATGGGTGCATCTGTCCAAAAGGTGTTCACAAGCTCAGCATTCCAGATGCTACGGCTCCCATTAATTTTAATGGGCAGGCCCATAATAATGAGATAAATAATCAAATGCATTTTAGATAACATCAGTCAGACAACTGTAAACACTCCCCCTTCACTCTGTTAGCTCCTGTACTATGAAGAAGTTGAGGCACAAGGCTGGTACTCAGTCCGCATCGATGCAACTCGGGGGCTTATTAATGATTCTATTTAATTGTGTGTCCTCATTCTTTTCATATGTCACATCTTAGCTCCTCCCTCTGGGAATGTGAGGAAAACATTAGGATAAGGATAAGAAGCGAGAAAGGAGAAATCCAAAGAAGTATTTATCACTCAGTCATTACTTTAATCACCTGTTAAAGGATCTGGGCTCACATCATCACCTTTTGCGGTACCTTCCTAAAGGAATTGTTCGACAATTGTTCATCCAATTAACACAATTTCTCACTTATGTCAGATGTGGTCAGTCAGCTTGGACCAAGACATACTTGGTTTCCAAGGCTAACATTGCTAACAAACACTACAAGTCAATAGTCATTTAAATATTTCCCTTAAGCGTGTCACCAAAACCTTTCTTAACGCACTCAAATCACATTCAGCTGTTCAAGGTAACACATATGTGTTTTTAACTGTGAAAAGACAAATAAAACTTTGTAGCCAAATGACCAAAATGACCAAAACTGACTATGATTAGTCCTCCTTATGGCTACAGTGTGATTAGCAGCCCAGGTGTTGTCTAAAATGGCTGTGTAATACAATAAATATTTGGTCAGTTACACCGCATCCTACAGTTACACTACGTCCTAAGTCACAGTAACAACTCTGTGTTGCCTTAATGATGAACTGGATGCAGTTGCCTTAATGATGAACTGGATGCAGTTTGAGTGGGTTGAGAGGAGTTTTGCATATGTATTTATGGCATATGTATTTATCAGCTACAGCTGGGGTAAGTGGAAAATTCTGCAAATTATGTTTCACCAAACCATTTTGTTTACTTTTATCACCCAATTAAACTGCAAATTATGTGTGGAAAAAGTGTATAACAGACTTACAGCATGTACTTCAACAAAAATGATATCTGCATAGGATGCACTTTTGTCTCCTCAACTTGTGTCTTCTCAACTACATTGCACATTTATTCTATCATTGCATATTTTTACTTATATTTATATATATTGTACAGAGCTGTCCACATACTCAGGACATGTTTGGCATATTTGAATTACTGGAGGCATTAATTGGACTATTAAGAGCCACAAATCCTTAAGCATATTTTCTGAAAGTATATTGGTGGACATTTTATAAAGTGTGTTGTTGTGTGAGTGTTTACTGAGTGACAAATGCGTATCATAACTAGACATACAGTGACCCCTTTATAAAGTAATGCACAAGAGCACATGATTATAAACATATATTTGCTCTTTAATGACAAAGTCCAATTCAAATTGAACACCACAAACTGACCTTAGCGGTCTACTTTTAAGCACAACGTTTTCATGTTATGCACCTAAACATAAATTAGGTCACAGGTATCACGGTTAATCACTGTTAATCTGTTTAAAAAAAAAAAAAGTTAAACTCACAACAACAGTAATCTATACATTAATAAATATTTAACTAAATTAACTAATAAACTAGAAATTATTAAATAAATAATCAATAGTTATGCTGTTAAGGCATATTATAGCCTACTGCTCCACAGCAGAATCATTGTTCAGAGTAACAAATAAGGCCAAACAAGTAATGAGGAGTCTTGTCTTGTTCATAATACAAACTTAACTTGTGACTGAATGCACAGTGACTCTTTTACACTTGATCTGTGTCAATATTAATTGACCTATTAAGTAATCTCTGTAAGTAATCATGAAGGCCAGCGTGGTGTGAATGGTTTCAGTTGCTATGGAAGCTCTCAAGCCACTCCAGCAGACAATCTAACTCTCCGATTGCTTTCACTGATGCTGCCCCCATCTCCAGCTGTGGGAAAACACAGAGCTTAGACTGAGCAACAGTCACTGAGTCATATAGTCACATCTATTAACACATTTATTTTCAACTAAGTTTGGTATGGTGAAAAAAATGCTACAGAACTTGTTCTGGTTGGCGTTTCCCAACCCTAGTAGTGGAGGCCTCCCTGCTCTGTACATTTTAGTGTTTTTGCTGCTAACAATCACTGTAGCTATCTAATCTAGCTATCAGTCAGCTCGTTACTGGGCTTTTAGTGTGAGTTTTAGTGTGTGATGTCAAGAAAGCACTAAAATATCCTGGAGAGGGGATCTCCATGTTAAGAGTTGCAAAACATAGGTCTAAAGTTTGATTGTTATGTTTTTGTTCACAATCAAATTTAGATTTTTTTTTCAAAACTCCAGAATTTTCTAGTAATTTATTTGGATTTATGCTGAAGCAAACTTACAGTATTATGGAACAGAGGTTACCACTCTTTACTTCTCTGCATACTTTATTTGTCAAACTTTAACAGGCTGCCTTCCTCTTTACCTAACATCATTCATCTGATCCAGCTTCTAAAGAAATTATTTAGCAGGCAGTCTGAGGTTGGGACTTGTCTCAAGGTAAATCTGCAGGAGAAGGGTTGGTGACCTCTGGACTAACAAATATGAGCAATAAGGGGTTCAAATGTATGAGGAGAATCTGATACAGAATCAGCACACAGCATTCTGAGAACTTATGTAAGTGATATACTACATACTGTAATATATACTGTAATAAAATATATTGTAAAGCTGTTACATGACGAAGTAAGGGTAATTACCTTGTTGTAGTTGGCCTGAATAGCATCAAATTTCAGGTTGGTTTCCTCGCTGCACTGGCAGTGCATTTGAGCATGCTTTTAGAAAAGAATAGATTTTAATTTCATTTCATTTTCATCCTTCACTACACTCAAACTGCACACAGCAGTGATCTTGTTAGAATCCTCTGCCTATACAGAATATGAGAAAACCTGAGGCATGAATATGCTGGTGAAGTACTTAACATCTGAAACAAGGATTACACTATTTTCTTTACATGGATCACTTGTTTTAGCTTTGCCTTCACAACAAACCCACTGCATGGGCATCTGAATCTGTTGAAGCCTATGGTTTTGGTTCTTGGTAGTAGGAGCCTAGTGGGTAAAACTCTTCCTTGTGAACCCAACGACCACAAAGTTGCAGGTTCAAACCCCCGACTTTCTACTATTGTGTCCTTGAGGAAGACACTTAACCCTCAGTGTCTCCAGGGGGACTGTCACTAATGGACCTGTAACTAATGACTGTATTAGATTAGAGCATCAGCCAAATGCCCCCTTTACCCTTTTTTAATTTTTAAAAAGGTGCTCTAAAGAACATTTATGAAGAGTTATGCTTTGAAGAGTTATTTTAAGAACCATTTTTGATTTTTTTGTGAATGACTTTTTAGAAAATCAGATGAGGTTCTTCTACGGTATCACCCTTTTCGTTCAATTTGTGACCTTTTGTTTCAAGAGTGTGTACAGTGTGGTGGTCTTGCAAGAGAAATGGTTCTACATACACATGCTCGCAAGTCCTTGGTGATGCTGAGGAAAGAGTTGGCCAGCACACTGGTGGTCCTTTTATGGAGGGACTGACTGCTCGTGTAGCTGTTAAAGACCTTCTCAATGTAGAACCTTAAGACGTGCCTGAAGAAGCAGCAGCTCTCTGTGACCTGGGGAGGACAAAACAACAATTTATTTAGATTTTTCCCTTTCCAGAAGTCCAGAATAAGATGAGACCACTTTTCACAGTTAGCTCATACAAAATGCATATAAATTGTAAGGCCTACTTGCCATATCTTACCAGCAAGTTCTTCATTATGTCCCCTCTCAGCAACCGCATACCTTTGTGGTTGTCTTCTGTCAGCTGTCGTAGAACAAGAGATTGTATCAGGAGAGTCTATTTCAAACATGTTTGGCCACAAAAATTTTGCAGAACAACAGGTTATGGTTTAAGCCCTCAGGTTTATTCACAGTCATGATGAGTTTGCTAATTGTTAGCTCCAGGCTATGCTTGACATTCCTTATGCCTTGCATCAGCAGTTAACTTTGGCTATAAATCATGGACCTCAGAATACTTTTTGTGGGTCTGAGCTATAAGCGAGACATGGATTTCCCAGCTTTTCGGATTTTTTCAGACAGATTTCATCACATATACTTGACATGGGATTGGATTAAATGTACAGTTTGCAGTGGTGTTGTACATTCTTTTATGCATGCAACTATACTTGTCAAGTGAGAACATCAGTAACAGGAAATCAGTAGCTGTTGTTATTACTAGAATTAATGTGGGCTGTGCAAGAATCTTACTCCAAAAACATGTCATAGTGCACCATTGGATGACTCATAATAAGTGTGGAGTGCAGATCTTTTAACAAGTCACATTAAAATCATTACAGAAAATCAGAGGCACAAATGAGCATGTGATACTGTTTTCATTATGCTCTTTTATGTGAAGAAATAGTTCAGCTCTTTGAGCCCAGAGGCCATTGGAGCCCTTTGAGTTTGAGGATGCTCACCGTGCTGTGGCGGATCTGCTGAAAGTGATGCCTGAGCTCATGAGTGTGGACGTTCAGGGTACAGGCTCCCAGATGGACTCTGCGCCCCAGTATTAAGCCACACAAACTGCCCAGTAATATGCATACAAGCAGGAAGGATGTCTTCATCATTGCTTTGATAGTGTCACCTGAGAGATAATTTGATATTCATTATTTAACTTCTAGGCATAAAATTGCCACAGCTTTGGTGATCAGCAGCAACGTGTTGCAGCAATATTGTCCACTCCACATCATTTTAATGGTAAGAGAAAAACAATATTATGCAAAAAATATCCAAATTGGTAGCTTTACAGGAGAAGGCAAAACATATTCACAACTTTCAATTAAGTTAATGTAAATTATTTTATTACAAGTAATGTTCGAGAACTTCTATCAGTCTGTTCATCATGAAATGTTCACAGAAAATAAAGTGCAGCTGGTGATAAAGGAAAATGATCAAATAAAACTTTTTTCATGTTCATGAACAATATGACTACAAAATGTGCATAGATATGACCATATGGCCTTCATCACTGAATATATTGTATTATTTATTCAAAAATTGACTAGTTAACCTTTTGTAACTAGTGATACATGTATATTAATGAATAATACATGTGCATGATGTGTATTCTTACCAGGTGAAGTCTGATCTCTGCTTTTGCTTGGAGGATTGTATGTGTTTCTCCATGCTGGCACTGGGTGTACTTATAATGGGATGGAAGGGGATTTCACCAGGTATTCCTTGGCTTTCACTCACCTTTACTGTAAGAGGAAGTTGTGGAGACATCTTGTAGAGAGTAACAGATGCTGAACTAAGTATTGTTCTTGTGTTATTTTACACTTTGGATTCAACTATAGATATCTACATATATGTCTCCTAAATAGTAACTTTACAGGAGAAAGTAAAACCCTTTTTTACTCCTATGTCAGTTACTGTAAAGAGTTTTAAGTCAATTTTGGAACATTTCTATTGGTTCATTAATTACAAAGGTTTCACATAACAAGAAGTGTAAAGTGTCTATTTGTCATATGTGAACACACCACACAGTGTGAACAGCACAAAATTGTTCTCTGCATTTAACCCATTCATCAAGTGAAGCAGTGGGCAGCCAGTGATGCAGGCCCAGGGAGTAGTGTGTGGGGATGGTATCTCAGTGGTGCCACGGAGAGTCCTGGAATTTAAACACACTGCCTTCTGATTGCAGGGGCAACTCCATAACCACCTGACTACATGCTGCCCCAAAAGAAGGTTTGGATACAGCACTAAATAAAAATAACTATTTTGAAATTCTTAATTTGTCATGATGTCAACCTGACTGCCCAATTCCTGATAGTTTAGACAGATGTAAGGTATTTACAGGTACCTAATTTACCAAGTCCAATTCAATCTAAGAAACTGTAATTAAATGTCTGTAAAGTATTCTTCTCATATATGATAACTAAAAATAACAAGAAGAAGAATAAAAATAAGAATAACATAAAACTGACTGCAAACAAATTGACTATTTTGGAACACTAGTAAATATGTTGTTTATTGGCATTGGCAAATTAAATTAACTGTGAAATATTTTTGAAAACTGCTGGTGTCAATGCTGCAGTGCACATTTACGCATACTTTGCAAGTGTTCAAGTGTTTTAATGCTTTTAGCTGCTAGGCACTAAATAG
>JBBPCY010000136.1:20101189-20114146 GCA_037974405.1 Brachyalestes nurse | reverse complement strand
TCAAGTGTGGCTTCTTTTTGGTTGGAATGAAAACCTGCATCCACAGCGGCCCTTTCTGGAGAGGTTTGGGCACCCTCGGATTACAGTGAATAATTCCCATGCTGACAGAGGTAGTGTTCTGCAATGGTGTAAGAGTGAGCAGAAGCATGGCTGGTGGGCTGAAATGCTGAAGGTTAACCCCAGTCTAAATCCTGTGATTACTCCAGAAGACCTTCCATATATCTCTTATGCTTATGCCCCCAAAAATACCCTGAATTTACATTTCCTCAAACTACAGATTGATTGCATAGTGGGAAATGAGAATTGCTAAAAGGCAAACATTTATCTGTTAAGTTCAAGGCTCAAGCTGTAAATGCTGGCTCCTTACACTGTATATGTATGTACTTTTGTTTGTGTCATACCAGTGTACCGAAAGCACTACATTTAAAAAAGGGAAATTTCCATTGTTCTGTGTCACGTCTGGGCTGTGCCCATTTGGAAAGGAGGCGCAGAAGCAGACTTGCATCTCTCTCTTTCTTTTTATTAAATACAAAATAAAGGAGGCACTAGCTCAAAACAAAGGAAAGAATCGAAACAGACACAACTCAGATAAACCGTGTTGGAGAACAGAACACACAAACAGCCTATTCATACAAAAGTGTAAACCCTAATCACCTGAACATAAATAATCACTTGATCCCTGGCCAGCTGTGAATCTTTATTCTTTTAAGCCGACAAGAGGAACTACACCCAGTGTCAAAATAAGAGCCCCCCTAGACACAGTCCAGGAGCAGGGGCCACAGCTACTGTAACAGAGACCAGGGCAGGAGCCACGGGCTGCAGGAGCAAGGACTGGGGCAGGAGCCATGGCTGCAGGAGCAAGGGGGGCAACAGGATCAGGGGCCACTGGAGAGCTGCAGGCTGGAGCCACTGAAGAGCAGCGGGCTGGAGCCACGGGAGAGCAGCAGGCTGAAGCCACGGGAGAGCTGCGGGCTGGAGCCACTGGAGTGCTGCAGGCTTGAGCCACTGGAGTGCTGCAGGCTTGAGCCACTGGAGTGCTGCAGGCTTGAGCAGATAGCCGTCTTGGTGCCGGTACCGGAGGCTGAAGCTGCCGCGGGGCCGACGTGGGAGGCTGTAGCCATCTTGGGGCTGGCACTGGCGGCTGAGGCTGCTGTGGGGCCAGTGTGAGAGCTTCCTCATGCTCTCCTGGAGCGTCCTTGTTACCTATTTCCTCCTCACTGGCTGCACGGCTAGCCAGTTAGCTATGGCGTAGATAACCATGTCTCTGGCTATCCTTCCACTCGCGCTTGCACGCCACTCTCTCATCTGCTGCGCCTTTGTTAGTCTGTTCTTCTGTCACGTCTGGGCTGTGCCCATTAGGAAAGGAGACGCAGAAGCAGACTTGCATCTCTCTCTTTCTTTTTATTAAATACAAAATAAAGCAGGCACGAGGCGCTGAAGCTCAAAACAAAGGGAAGAATTCAAATAGACACTACTCAGGTAAACCGTGTTGGAGAACAGACAACAAAGGAACACACAAACAGCCTATTTATACAAAGGTGTAAACCCTAATCACCTGGACATAATTAATCACTTGATCCCTGGCTGGCTGTGAATCCTTATTCTTTTATACTGGGGAACTACACCCAGTATCGAAATAAGAGCCCCCGAAGATACAGTCCAATGGCGGCCTCTAGCGGCCGCTGACTGGAGGCGTTACATTCTGAAAGAAACTGGTTTGTTGTTGAGCTGAGCAGTTTGTTGGCTAACACTGACATCATAATTATAAAAGTCACTGTTAGAGAGTCCCGTAAATGGCACTGAACAGTGTTCAAATATGACAGCAACATATAGAAATATATACATATTTTTGTATATAAATCTTAAAATTTAGTTATATAAATAATATTAAATAAAATAATAGTATATAAATAATTAATACTCTACAAGTTAGAATTTTGTGTAAAAGCTCAGTACAAACATATTCATTTTAGATTCTCCAGCATCTGGTCCTTAGCATCCGGTCAAACTGGACCTACTAGCAGAAAATGCATCATGCAATTTTAATCAAACTGGATCAGCATTCTCCGTAGATCATAATGATACTGTATTTAAGTATTGGCACTCATGCCATAGTAGTATAGATGCAACACAAATCAAATTTTTAGGTGCTTAAATCTTTTGGACAGTGTTGTATGTTGCTTCTCACCAATGTTGTAAACGTTTGGTGGGATGACAGGCTCATATTCCCAGGGTGGGCCCAAGTGAGTCAGAGGGCGGGCACGGCACCTTAAAGCTGCCCATGATGCCGGGCCTGGGCATATTTGCCATTACCACCCTCACTGAGGAGAAGCTTCTCCATATTGCTATTTGGCAGAACATCCGCTTCTGAAAAGACATTCATATATGTTTTGTGGGGATTATACTATTGAACAATAATATCTCCTGAATTAAATATCTTCTCCTTGCCTGTTTGACCCTTTTAGGATCAATAAACCGAAAGGTTTCAAAATGAGAAAGGGACCTTAAAAGGAGGGATGTTAAGAATTGAGACGTGTTTTATTTTACATACAGAATTATATAAAACATTCAAATCTGTGTGTGAAAACTGGTAATTTCTAGTGTGTTGTTTTTATAAACAAGGGTACCTTTTGGGAGGAAGGAAGTGTCGAAGGCCTGAGCCCATGATGTGGTGTCATGTCACATGCTCTTGAGGTTAACACGCACACACATATGTACAAACACAATCTGTGTAATAACTGCTTTTTGGCACATTTGCACAGAACTTGCCTGTGTGGTTTTCCTGCCACCAGATGGCGAACAAAAGACATTTGCGTAAGCAGTGACCTCTACACTGAGATGCAATCCTGATATATAGATATTGTGGTTATTTAGGATGTTATCTTGGCTTTTTTATGTCATCATCAGTACAGCTTCCAATATCTTTCTTTTCATTTTCCAGTTTTCATGTAAACATCATCTCAAGTTTGAGAAGCGTGGCATTTTTATTGTGCTGTCTACAGTGTATGGCTTTTAATGGCTCAAATAGAACATAAGAAACAACTCTTTTACAAGCAGGTCTTGACAGAGAGCACCATGGTAAAGAACCCAGTTTATTCGTGCAGAAGAAGATGCATACCAAGTGAAGGCAATTTTATATTACATGTATTACCTTAAAACACAGTCACATTAAGAACATTTTAACTACATGGTAGTCACACAATTCATTCTTGTCTTTCTTGATCTTTTAAAGTTGGTATCAGACTGAATGCACATAGCTAAACATATTAGTTCTCCTCAAGTTCAGCTTCACTAATACATTCTGCTGAGATGCTGCTCTTTATTTGTAACTACGCTGTAGATGTAACACTGCATGTCACTTAATGTAGCTAGATTTTAAGGATATTTCATTTCATAATTGTTAATACATTTGCACCACAAGAACATATAACATGTGTTTATTGCAGAAACATCCATGCTTAAAGCATTTTTTCTCACTTGATATTTAATAAATATTAATAAAAGCTCAGAAAAAATAACATTCCTGAAGTTATAAAAAAAAACTGCATCCTTGTGTTTTCCATAGTACTGTTTGATTCAATCAGTACTGTCAAGTGGACAGGAGAGCTGTGCATAGATATGCGTGAATTTGTTCAAGAGCTTCAGTTTAAGAAGAATCCACACTTTTGTCTATATTACTATAGAGTGGAGATGTCTAAAGCACATGATGACATCCACGGGGATGGGTGGACTCAAATGATTTCCATCCAGCCTCAGATACCTAAGCCTGGGCACGTTGTTGGCATCGGCATCGTAGTCATTGTCGCTTGGCCTAAAGGGACAGATCTCGGTTCCATTTATACCTAGGAAGAGAGGACAATGCTATTTAACATGCAGGTCAAGAGGTCAACACATTTTTAGATTAGATTAGAATAGATTAGATTCAATTGGATAAATTATTGATACTAAACACCAAGATGGGAAGTGCTTCTGTAACTTACTCTCAATGTTGTTATTGTTGAGATGTAGATGCTCCAGGTAAGCGGTGAACATTGGAACAGTGCTCAACTTGTTGTTAGCCAAGTGCAGGTCCAGCAGCGTGCTAACATTAAACACCATCTTTGGGAGGCCCTTGTCACTCAGTTGGTTATAACTGAGTCTAATAAAAGCTAGGTTTGAGAAATCCTTAAAATAGTCCTTGGGAATGTCCTCAATGTTGTTTCTGTCCAAGAACAACTGGTAGATGCTGCTGGGTATATTTGTGGGCATCTTCCTGAGGATGTTGTGTGCCAGGTTAAGCTGCATGAGGTTCGTGAGATCCCTGAAAATGTTCTTCCCTAGGTTGCTGTCACTGATCTTATTGTGGTGCAGGTCCAGGAGAACAAGGTGTTTCATCTTGCTGAAAGCTCCAGGAGCAATTTTGGAGATTTGGTTACGGCTGAGTTGTAACTGCTCCAAGCCAACTGGCAGATCACTGGGTACTTCCTTTAACTGGTTCCTCTCCATATAGAGATACAGTAGGTTTGGCAGCTTCTCAAACACTTGTTTGTCCACTGAGCGAATGCGATTGTTCCCCATGT
Organism: Brachyalestes nurse; assembly: GCA_037974405.1. Classification (NCBI taxonomy): domain Eukaryota; kingdom Metazoa; phylum Chordata; class Actinopteri; order Characiformes; family Alestidae; genus Brachyalestes; species Brachyalestes nurse. The sequence continues at coordinate 20,109,587 of JBBPCY010000136.1, read as the reverse complement.
TTATCCACTTGAGTTCTGTGGCATTTGTGAAGGAGTCTGCAGGTACTTGATCAATGTAATTGTTCTGTAAGTAGAGATAATGGGTGCGAGATGGGATGACTGGGACCTTGCGGAGGTTGCGGTTCTCACAATACAGGGCATTCGGATAGGATGGGGGACAGAAGCACTCCCTTGGGCAGTCTGGGAATGAAGAAGGTGGACCGAGGATAGGAGGGGGAAAGTCAGTGGGCTCCTGGGGCTCAAGCTCAGTTTTTGAAGCAGCTGGAGAAGGTTTCCTCTGGGCAGGAGATAAAGGTTTCCTTGTGGTGGGTGGTTTTGGTCGTGGCGGCCTCACCCGCTGTCCTAGGACATCTGTGGTAAGGAGAAGGACCAGCAGAGAGCAATATCCAAGTCCTGCCTTCATTGTCCTGAGACAAAAGAGTGAAAGAAATACATCACAAATAGATCAATGGTTCCAACTTTCAGTCCTGGAAGCTGCCTGTTCTGCACATTTAAGCAAGAAAAGTACACGTCCAGGACAAGAGTTAGTGACCATTGACCTAGAGTCTCAGGTGATGAGTAATACTACAGCATATATCACAGCTTTAAAAAACTTGTCGTAAGTGCTCCCCTGATGTGTGCAGACATGCCACACTCTGAGTTTGATTGGATTGGTGGGATTTTACAGGCCAATTAAAAACACCACAGCACTAGATTTTCCAGGTTCCGCTTCAGTCTCAGGGTGCAGAGCTCCAGATAAAGGCCCTTTTGTTCAAAAGAGAACCTGAGAGGGACTAAATGTCAATGAGGGAAACAGAGAGTCCTGCAGGACCAGGAGAGCGATGAGGAAGCGAGTAACCCTGACATAGCTATGCTTTCTGCTCCACCATTCAGCACACCTCTAATGCATCATTTGCCAACTTCAAAGGTCTTTTGAGGAACATGTGGACCTGAGTTACTGTGAAATATCCCTATCGAGGAACGCACGGCTGGGCCAAGAAGCGCAAACTCTGTTGCTATTTGCAAAAATTGAGCTTTTATTTAATATGCAGTCATTGTCTAGAGAGAAAGACAAGGCCCTTTTACTTTTCCAGCAGCTTATTGACGTTCTAACAATTCACAAAAGAAACATTTAGACAGCACAAGCAGAAGCCATTTATTTGCACTGAAATTGAGGCCAGTTACACAACGCGTAGCTAGTAAGCTATTTTCAGCTTCTGCTCTCCAGCTAGAACAATGCCACTGCCTTAATTTTGCATTCAAAAGAAAGCAGTGCTTAGGTCTTGTGGTACGTCATAGTGCCTAGGTTCTAACAGGTGTTGAGTGTAAGGTATTAACTTTTGTGTAAAGAACAACTGGTATATCTATCAATTGCTGGAATTCACAGCAAGTCACTAATTAATTACCAGGGGAATGATTGAATGAAAATTACACGTTTCAGTAACTTTAATTCTTTGCTTGTACATTTAAACACTTGAAATCGGCATACATCTGTTTCACAGCACACACACATGCACAGTTCCTGCCAGATGTGTAATACTCCTTGATAGTAATGTAGTGAGACAGCTTTAGGAAATGAATTAGGACTTTTTAAATCAGGTAATATATCATTTGCAATATTTTCTTTATCCCCACATCAGTGTGCCTTGGAAAAAAGAATTTTGAAAGTCTTTGCCAGAGATAAAATGCTTAGTGTCTGTGAACAAAGAACTGGTCCTTTAACTACATTAAGTCCTTTACTGTAAACATGAATATGATTATGTGGAGACAAGAAAGCCGGTTCTAGATCAGCATTCTAAAACGCCTGAGACATACAGTAAGGGTTCTAAAAGTTTACTGCAGATGATCAAAATCAGATGTCTGTCTCACACCATCTGGCTGTGTGACAGCAGCCTTAACATAAAGATCAGGCAGCAGGGGCGAGGCCTGGGGAGCAAGGAATCTTGGGAAAATTTGAGATTGTTTATTAATTCAGCTGCATGCCTCCCTTAGGTGGGGCTCAGTGGAGAATCGCTGTAAGGTCATTTTGTGAAATACTGTATAAATTTACATATGAAGGTGTCATTTTAGTCCTAATTTTGCTGTCCACAGCCAAGTTCCTTGCCCTGCATAGCTGGATCTTATGGGAGTATGTTAGTGTATTTACTTTGAAAGTGACCTTCAAAAGAAGACAATGATCTAATGGTTGGACAGGATTTCCAAAGTTTTGAAAGTTAACGTTCTTAAGTAAATAACAATGTTTCTATGCAATGATGGGTTTTCTGTTGATTCAGACTTGACATACACAAGTAAATATTTAGCTGCTTTCAAGCAAGGAGAAAAACATTCTTCTGGGTGAGCCAGTACAAATAAATCCAATGTTCCCAGTAGGTTTATTGTTGCCAGTTGTCACCACTGTTGGTACTTTTCCCCATGTTTCATAAATCTAAAATAACGTTGTCTGGAGCTAGAGAACGAAAACAGAGAGGTTAATCTATATGCTTGATAGTGATTAATATGGGCATTTGAGTCATATCACAGAATTCAGATCACTATTAATTCAGGTTTAGTTCTGTTTAGGACTCAACACATCAAGATGAATGACTAAACAAATCGATCAAGATTAAACACAAAAGTGCCTGAGCTGAAAAAATATGTTCTCACTGAATGTTCCCAGGGTAAAAGTATGAATGTTGCTTGCGCAAAAGCCTGTAGCTTGGAGGAGAGTAGCAGTCTGAGGGTAGAGGGTTTCTATAGAAACAGATAGCCATGCATCATCACTTCCCAAGATCTACGGCACTCATGGGCAGCGTGTTTATCTGTAGTTTATAGCTCTATAGCTCTACCTCTCTTTAGGTATTCCCACCTTGAATAAAGGATACAACACTGCAAAAATGATAGTTTGGCAAGTGAAAACATTGTAAATCCAATCAACATATCAGATATTTCTGAGTATTGTAAAAATATCGTTAGATATTTTTGACTTGTGTTCCTTATAAGTTGTTTTACTGCAGGAATTCATATTCTATGATAATGACATACCCTACATAATGCAGATCATTTTGTTCATTTCAAATAATAATGACTGAATCAAGTAAAAGGAGTAAAAGGAGAAGACAATTGTGCTAGTTAAATGATTTAAATCTATAAAGTCACATATAGTTACATAATCTTACAGAGTTAATGTGATTTCACTTTAGAAAATAATTATAGAAAAGAGATGTTTCTTACCTGCTGCTGGTACCTGTTCTCTTTTGTGTCTTTTCTATTTCTGTCCTTCACACTTGGACTTTCTCACTCCCTCTCTTCGTTCTCTCCTTTCTCTCGCTTGCCTCTCTTCCTCCTCTCTACCCTTTGCTGTTCTTTGTAAAGCAAGCTGCCTATTGGGTCAAGACTACTGTGCTTTTCACTCTGAAGGTCAACAGTGATCCCCTCTCTCTTTCCCTTTCTCTCTCTCCCTCTCTCTCTTAGTTTTTCTCTCCCTCGCCCAACTCTCTCCGCCCTCAAGGAAAGTATGAATACCCATCCCTCGCGATGAGGATTTGCTCTCATTAGCGCCCTATATGTGTGTGAGGATTTGAGGATGTGTGTTGAGGGAGGTCTGGCAAAGTGAAAAATGTGAAGACCAATGTTCTTATGTTTGGACACTCTTCAGCCCATTCCAGCTCTGTATTTTGCCCAGTCACGCGGATATTTGGCCGAGTTTTCAGCGAACATCATGTGCTTTTTATTTCATGTGGCAAATGATCCCACACAATCCTGGAAGGCGGCTTCCCTCCTAGATTTTACATGCCCAGTACTGATGGCCGCCTGACCTTAAATAAATCCATTGCAATAAATCTATTTCCTGTGGGGGTCACTTCTCTCTTCCTCTCCCTGCAGCTGAAGGTCTCTTGTTGAAAGCCAATGGCAAAACAAACCTATAGAGTTCCAGTTCCAGCTGGAATGCTCATTATAAGAACACATGGATGTATACACACACCCCAACCAACCCCACAGACCAAACACACCATTTTCTCTCAGAGTGGTGGGTGAAATTAGGCACGATGATGGGTTTTTTCAACATCTGGACATATGGCCTACTTCCTGTGTGGAGTCAATTTATTTATGTCATTCTGTCATTTATTCAGTCATTTCCATTTCTTTCTCATTTTGGTTCCCCTGTTGTACCATATTTCACATTTAAATGGATAGATATGCAAGATGCTTATTTAATAAAATGTTAAGTAGTTGTTTTGTCATTGTTGTTGTCAAATGTTTTAGTTTAATATAAATCTTTATGTTTCCTTTGTAGCACCCCAGGACACCATACAGAAAGTGCAAGTAAATAAACAAGGCATTAAAAATGGTAAAAGACAATATGCAAGCTTGAACAGATGGCTTTTGAGTTTGGATTTAAAAAGTGAGAGGGAACTGATGTTTCTGAGGTCGGGTGGTAATGAATTCCAATGCTGAGGAGCAGAGCAACTGAAAGCGAAGACGATTTATATTGTGTAGATGGAAGAATGCAGAGCGGGTATTGTTACTGATATGGGATTAGAAAGAAAGAGTATTGTCGAGGATGACACCCAGACCTATGGCAAGGAGGAAACGGAGTAATTGTTAATAAGAAGAGAAAAACTGTCAGTTTTGAATAGTGTAGATTTGGTACCAATAATGAGAACCTCAGTTTTGTCACTGTTTAATTTGAGGAAATTTGAGGAAAACCAGGTTTTTATTTCAGTCAGGCAGTCAGTAAGGGAGGAGGGCGTGAGGTTGGAAGTGGGTTTACTGGTAAGGTACAGCTGGGTGTCTTCCACGTAACAGTGGAAACTGATGTTAAATTTGCGAAAGATATTGCCAAGAGGAAGGAGATAAATAGTGAAAAGAAGAGGCCCCAGGACAGCTCCCTGGGGCACACCAGAAGTAACAGGGGAAGGCTGGGATGAGAAAGATTTGAGCTGAATGAACTGAGTGCGACAGAAGAGATAAGATTTGAACCAGTCTAAGGGGGTGTGATACCAATGGAGGATAATCTATTGAGGAGGGTGGTGTGACAAATGGTGTCAAAGGCCGCACATAGATCGAAGAGAATGAGGATTGTGAGTAAACTGGAATCCGCTGCCATTAGGAGGTCATTGGTAACTTTTATGAGGGCAGTTTCTGTGCTACGAAGGAGGCAAAAACCAGACTGGAACTGTACATACAGGTTATTATGAGGCAAATGAGAGTTGAATGGCTACAGTTTTATATTATTATAATTTTAGTGAATGATTTTTGCAGTGGAGCAAAATAAGCATAGTTATCTTACACATAGTGATCTAAACAGAGAAAAGATGTTGCCTTGATGTGATGAATATTTACACTTGCTAAGATTTTTTTAGAATGAGAGCAACTAAGACTCAAAACGAGAGTCATCCTACTCTGTTTGACAGCAGTACTAGACTATAGACCAGCATTTCTCAAACTTATTTGCGTATCTGCATAGATAGATAGATAGATATTATTATTATTAGTAGTAGTAGTATTATTACACCACCACTACACAGGGACTCGGAATCCAAATGAGGACAGGCAGGAAGTGGAGGGCGGCGGAGGCTATCCAGAAGGCTGAGGCAAGGCTGTGTCACAGGAGCCTGGTAGGAGTGGTTGCAAGAGGCAGAGCCGGACTAGGATCCTTTTCAACGCCCCAAATGAACACCAGAAGGAAGGAGAGGCGACACCTTGTCCAAGAGGAGGTGAGAACAGCTGTGGAAGAGAAAAGATCCTGCAAGGCAGTGGGATTGAGGCTACAGGGGGCCTGGACAAGATGTGTTCAACCTGGTGAGTCGCAGGAGGAGCCTGGCCCGGAGTCACCCTACAGTGCCCGGAACCTCCAAGTGCTGTTGACTAATCCCCCGACCATCAAGTCAGACCGGAGGTGGATTAAATGGCCTGCAGCTACCAGGACCTCACTGTGGAAGCAGTTTGACGATGATGTCGACCAAATTTGGGAGGTAACGATGAAGGGAGAGGCTGACCAGAATCTCCAAGCCATGACCACGATCATTGTCAGCATTGCAGCTGAACCGTTTGGTGAGGAGGAGAAGAAAAGCTCTAGGACTTTTTACAGCAGCCTTTATTGCCAACTGCTTCAAGTTCACTAAAAATCTGCTGGGGCAGAAGCGCAGCAGAAATGTAGTGTCCTCACAGGAAGAAATCGACCAACACCTCGCGCAGATATACAGTGACTCCTGTAGACAGCATGAGCTGGGAGAGTGCAACATCCTCATAGATCCCCCGGAACTGGAAGTGCAGTTCGACTTTTTGGAGTTGCAGTTGAAGGAAGTCAGAGAAGTTGTCCATAAGACAAGGGCGAGTTCTGCTCCAGGACCTAGTGGCACTTGTCCAAATGTACAAGAACTGTCCCAACCTCCTACAGTGTTTGTGGAAAACCCTGCAAGTCATCTGGGGAAGGGGGAAGATCCCAGATCAATGGTGAGTGGGTGAAGGGGTGTGGATCCTGAAGGAGGAAAATTCCATCCACCTAGACCAGTTCCGCATCATCTCCCTGCTGTGTGTGGAGGCTAAGATCTTCTTCAGTGCCATTTCCAAGAGGCTGTGCACCTACCTGACAAAGAACACCTACATTGATAGATCAGTGCAGAAGGACGGCATTTCAGGAATACCGGGCTGCGTGGAACATACAGGTGTGGTGACACAGCTACTTCAGGAGGCCAGAGAGAACAAAGGCAACCTGTCAGTGTTATGGCTAGACCTGGCAAATGCTTTTGGCTCCATTCTACACAAGCTAGTCCAGCTCACTTTGATAAAACATCATGTCCCCAGTAGGTCATAACTGACTACTACAACAACTTCAGGATGAGGGTCTCTTCCGGAACAACTATGTCAGCATAATCACAGGGTGCACTATCTCTGTGACACTGTTCTCCCTGGCCATGAGTGCAGAGGGCAATGGACAATGGCAACCACTCATCAGGGCATTCATGGAGGACCTCACAGTCACGACAGAATCAGTCCCAGTCTGCCGGTGGATTCTAAAGGAACTTGAGAAGCTAATGGAGTGGGCCCGGATGCATTTCAAACTTGCCAAATCAAGATCCTTGGTACTGAGGAGAGGAAAGGTGGAGGACAGGTTCTGGTTTTACATCGCAGGCACAGCCATTCCAACAATCACAGAGAAGCCAGTCAAAAGCTTGGGCAAGGTATCTGAGAGCTCTCTGAGAGATTAATCTTCTATCCAGTCAACCTGTGCTGAGTTGGATGGCTGGCTGAAATCTGTGGACTGATCTACAGATTCTGATCTACCTGGCAAGTTCAAAAAACATGATTGGGTGTACCAGCATGGTATCCTTCCCAGGATCCTGTGGCCCCTCCTAGTTTATGCCATCCCTATCTCCACAGTTGAGACCTTAGAGTGGAAAGTCAGCAATACCTCCGGAGATGGCTAGGGTTACCAAAGAGCCTGAGCAGCACTGCCCTCTATGGACGCAACAACAAACTGCAGCTGCCCTTCAAATCCTTGGAAGAGGAATTCAAGGTTTCAAGACCTAGAGAAGTGATGCAGTACAGGGACTTGAGTGATCCAAAGGTGGCTGAGGATGGAATCCAAGTGGGGACAGGCAGGAAGTGGAAGCCGGCGAAAGCTGTCCAGGAGGCTGAGGCAAGGCTGCGTCACAGGAGCCTGGTGGGAGTGGTTGCAAGAAGCAGAGCTGGACTAGGATCCTTTTCAACCCCCCAAATGAACACCAGAGGGAAGGAGAGGCGACACCTTGTCCAAGAGGAGGTGAGAACAGCTGTGGAGGAGAAAAGATCCTGCAAGGCAGTGGGATTGAGGCTACAGGAAGCCTGGACAAGATGGGAAAATGCGGTTGAGGAGAAAGTGACCTGGACTGAGATCTGGAAAACCGAGCCTCACCGTATAAAATTCCTCATCCAGGTGGTGTATGATGTGCTTCCAAGCCCATCTAACATACATACATGGGACATAGCAGAAACACCAGCATGCTCTTTGTGTTCCAAGAGAGGCACTTTAGAGCACATCCTCAGCTGCTGCCGTACGGCACTTGGAGAATACCGGTGGTGGCATCGCTGAAGTCATCAGCATGGGACTGTTGTGGGCAAAACAGTTTCATCCTTCCAAGAAAACAATCACCTTATCAGAGCTGGAATACTGCTTGGATGAAGCCTTTGAGAGCCTGGATGGAGAGTGAGGTGCCTCCCGTGGAGGTTGGATGCAGAAGTTTTGCGGCCTGTTCCTTTGCCAGAGCCCTAAGTAGTCTGGGCATCGAGGGAGAGCGTAAGAGGAGCGCCATCCGCAGTACCACCGAAGCGGCAGAGAGGGCATCATGATGGCTTTGGCCATAAAGAGGAGAACCATGGAGTCGTGGTAGCTAGTTAGCCATCTGGACACAAGCTGGGGTCTGATCAACCCACGGCTGGGTCACCTGGATGAGAGTGT
>JBBPCY010000136.1:20070105-20101089 GCA_037974405.1 Brachyalestes nurse | reverse complement strand
AGAGAGAGAGAGAGACAGATGCCAAAGTCCACTCCTTGGGGCCGACTCCAACTTTCCCCTATCCCTCACACACATACACACACACACACACACACACACACAGCTTCTTAAAGTTCTGGAAGCTGTTACCATTCTGAAGTGAGAGAGCGAGAGCTGCAGAGTTAATTTGTCCTCATTTTACACAGACAGACAAACAGATTGTGTTTGGACCACCTGTTTGATTTTGAGATTGAACTCCTCAAATCATAAAGCTCTCCAAAAACCTATGTGCAGGACACACACACACACACACGCACACACACACTCTGAGGATTCAGAGCAGCAGAAAGTGTACCTTGTGGAGTGACTGACAACTCAGCTCTCCAGACATCGCTCACCTCAAGAGCATGAATCAACACACTGGTTAAGAATCTCATCTGCAGTTCGTAAAGCGCTTGAAATGGAGGCCGGTGGTCCGGACGTGGTGTGGGGCGTGGTGCATGTGTGTGTGTGTTTGAGAGTGAGTTTATGTGTGTGTGTGTGTGTGTGTGTGTGTGTGTGTGTCTGTGTGGTAGGAATGTGATTTGGAGAGGACCCTGGAAACGCTCTTCTATGTCTCACTCTAACACACACTGACACCGAGGGTAGCTTCAGGCTCTGCTTTCTGTTAGTCTCCTTGAGCGCCATATTAAAGTGTGTGGCTGTGGGAGGGTGTGTGTGTGTGTGTGTGTGTGTTTGTGTGTGTGTGTGTGTTTGTGTGAGGACATTTCAGTGATCTTTATAAGGAGCAGAAAAGTTGTTTTATTTCTTCACGAAATGTAGCTAAAAGAAGCCCAATAGATGTCTTCTTGATTAATGAGGTTAAGGGTGTACAGCAGCACAACACTTTGTGTGGCCACAGAAGTACAATTAGCTGGTAATGGATTTAATGTGTGTGTCAGTCTGCAGTTTTTTGGTATTTAGTGTAGGTGCATTTATTGCAGGTGCTCAGCAAGCAAAATAATCTTAAATCTTGCTAATCGCTAATCGATAGTGTCCAAGCAGAACCATATCTCCAAAATGGTACTTGCTTGCAGTATAAAGTACGTTTATGTAATAAGAGCTGTTAGAAAGTCATGCTTGACCATTTCCACCAGTCCTTTTGTTATGAAATGTACAGGCAGTGGTTTAATACTTGCACATTGCATTTAATGTTTTTGATTAAACTATTTAATGTTGTTTGTTTTAAGTCACTTTATGTATAGAAATTGTCATTTTCTATTGATCAATATTCCCATTGCAATCTTATACTGAGAAATAATAGTTATACTGACAAGATGTTTTTTTTTTTAATTTCTACATAATTCAATTGTTAGAATGTAAACCGAGTGGTGTGATGTGAAATGTTCAGTTTTACAGCAACTTACTCAGTTCACAATGGTGGCGATAGGAACATCACCACTTAAGATGCCATCACCACTTACATCACTCAGTTTAATGCCTCTAAAGTCTATCCTTGCATGGTACCTGATGTCTGAGACATATTTTACAATGGCCTAAAGTGTTTTTTTTTCCCATTCCTACTGGTTTACACTCGGTGTCATGAAAAATAGTACTCAAAGAAGGAAATTATTATTTTTGAGGGTTAATCACTATTTTGCCATTGTTTACATTATATATAAACTTAAAAGGACTAAGTTAACTGGTTGCTTTGGATCAGTAAACAAAATTGATATCTTAAGATTCCACTTGGTTCCCATTACTGCCACTGTAAGGAAAAGCTTGGGTTTCTCTACAGTATACCATCTCATATAATCTCTCTTTCACCCAATGAATTATGTTGATTTTTTAATGTATTCGTTTATTTCCCTTTTAAGACGCATTCTCTTACCAATATACACATTTTGCAGTGTCTGCACTGAATTTGCCTGATTAAGGAGTGAACATAACGCATACAAACAGTCCAAGAGTGTTTTGTGTGGAAATGTACACATTGGAATCAAGTAAATGCATCACTTTCTTCAGTCTGTGTCTTCTGAGTGTGTAAGAGTGTATTTAGCTTGTGGTCATGTAAGAACATGCAGTGTTTGTGAGTGTGACAATCAGTAGTTCATTCATCATGATGTATTAGCTTGGTTTAGTGTAATTAGTATGTGAGTGCACTGAGGGTGTGGCCGCCTGGCTATGTTTGAGTGTGGATGCATTTGAATGTGTTCGTGTGTGTGTGTGTGTGTGTGTGTGTGTGTGTGTGTTTATTGCTTTGAAGGGACATGCATGTATTTTTGGCTTCAGCTGGTCTCAGTGGGGAAAATACATACATATGTTGTCACAGTCTGGCCAAACAATGGAGGGCAGGGGGAAGGCATTCTGAACATTTAAGAAATGATTTTCAGGCAAAAACATGCCTTTCTTGGCTGCCTTGACTTTTGCACAATTGCACTATACTGTATATAAAAAGTCAAGGTCAAGGTTAGGGTACAAAGAACCACCCCCCCCCCCCTCAAAAAAATACAAATGTAAACAATGAATTAGCAAACAACAGTAAAAAATAGTAAACCAGTGATCCATTAAAGATGCCATGCCTTCCAGACTTTCAATCAACAGTAAATGAATGAGCAGTGGGGTGGTGAGTGACTGCCAGAGCAGCAATGACATTGATGCATCACAGATGAGAAACAGTACTGTCAGCCAGCTGAGACAGTTTCTACAAGAGGAGAGGTGATCTGAGATCTGATCTCACTTCTCCCTTGCTAATGAACTGATTTACAAAGGCAAGATCACAGATCCTGGAACAATTCTCACCCTCTGGCAGAAGGTGACAGTCCTCAATCACTTGGTATTGTTTTCATGTTAAAGAGACTTTGAAGACACTTTCAGCATTTCCTGTATCTCAAATTACAGCACCTATAAGAGTAATCAAAATGTAGGAAAATGTGTTGCAGAGGTGTTTTATCCATTATAGCCACTGGGGAAAATATGTAACTGTTTTATAAAACACATTTTGTGTTATGTATGTCTGTGAAACTGGCTGGAGGGCAGTTAAACATTATATTAACAATTATTAAAAGCTGTAAATGTGCGCTCTGTTTGTGCAGCGGTGCCCTATGTTCAGGGGCTAATTTTAAATACTTTTGACGGAAACTTGTTTTGAAAAATGATGTTTTAAGTGCTTAGAAATAACTTTAGTAGCAAAACCTTTGTGTGCGTGAACTTTGGTAGCCACTGTCGAACACTCCCAGCAACTCCCAGCCCCTCAGATACACCCACCAAACTAGAGCCAAAGTAATGAGCACATATTTTGCTCTTTCACTCTTTGTAAAGGTTGATAATCTCTTAATGGTCTTGCTGAAGTCTTTTAAAGAAATGAACGTGGAACATTTGCTGTCTGTACAGAATTTTCCAGATAAGTGTGGAACCTTTATCTTTAGCTGCATGGCCATGTCAGTGATGTTAGTCAAGTTATTAAGTTAGCCATTAGGGAATTATTTGTTGAAGGAAGTTGCTGTAGTCACTCACCTTTAAAATAACATCAACTTGTAACTGGGATCCTCAAGAGTGTTGAAGAATGAAAAACAAACTGATTACACAATCAATTAATTGGTAGATTATCTGATTACCAATATGACTGATAGTGACAGCCTAAAAGGAGACACAACGAAAAAATTCGATTTAACCAGAAAATATTTATCTCTATAATGAACAAATTATGATTATTTTAATTATTTGAATCAAAGGTATAGTAAAACCTTACTGTAGTGAAAGCAGTCAAGATGTTATGTATTTTAAAAAGTACATATTAAATCAGTTGTTTGAAGTTTATGATTTGTGTGTGCTTGTAAAGCAGAATTTTGAAACAGAACTCCAACCACCTTTTAACAAAGTCTTTGTAAAGATATTAAGAATCTTGAGTCTCCAGGTTTGTCATTTTTTTGCTTTTTTGGTAAACTCAAAAACACAAGCTAACCTTTACACTGTCTCAAAATGCCACAATGAATGGACCAAGACAAATGGTCAAAAATAAACGGGAAACAACCTTCATTTTTGGTTTTAAAGAAGGTCTTTTGCTTCTGTAGATAGGTCTTTTTTCTTCTTTTGTTTCGAGGGCATCTGAGGTTAGCGATTGTCTGACAGTGCTCTCTCCCAGATCACACACACTGTGCCCCAGGGCACTGGAGCCGCATTCGCTGAAAAAGTAATGCATTGACTTTATTTAATTCAAATGCGTATGTTGTTTCCACATCAAGATACTATATGACATCAGCAGAGCTATTGCCAAAGGTAAGTAAAGAGTAACATAAAACTGGGTTGATGTAATACATATCATTTATATGGAAATACACATTTGAATCAAGGAAAGTGAACTGAATGTACTTTTTTTAGTGTACTACCATGTTTACCCTCAGCCAGGCCCACCCTGCTTCCCATCTCCGGTGGTAGCCAGAGCCAGATCCCCGCTCCAAAAACCACAGGATGACTCACTCGTATGGAAATGAGTGGATGCAAAACCCAAATGAGGCGGAGGGAGCAGCTCTGAAGCTCAGTAGCTCGAAGAAGAGCTCAAAACAATAACCCACCACCACTGGCAAAAGAGAAGGGTGGTCTGAGATTACAATTTTACACAATTTTCCCCAAAATGGAGCCAAGTCAAGACATGTTTGTTTTGTAACATTTGCCTCTTCAGTCAGGAGCTATAAGCCTAAATGTTGCTCGTTTGTAACTGAAGCTTATACTCATCTCTTTAACAGATTTTGTGAGCCAAAGATCTCAAATCATTTTGCAAGCAGAAATATTCATTCCCAAACACTTTGACGCACTGCATCATTTCTGACATGTTTGTGTAAAACACTTAACACAAATTCGTCAATAAAGCGAAAGTAAAAAAGAAAAGTGACTCTGTATAGTTAAAGCAGAACTCCACAGATATGGAAACATTCTGTTCAATGTTTAAAATGGTCAAGTTATCACTGTGTATTCAATCTGTCTAATCCTTTTTTATTTTTATGATGTGTGTGTCTGAAGAACCTCACTTTGAGGCAAAAAACCTAAACATAATTTTTACAAATATTGTTTTATTATTAAAAACAAAATCTATTATTTAGTAGATAAAGTAGATGTTTAGGGCATCTGAGGTCAACAAAGTACTCTCCAATTTTTGAGTGTAAACAAAGTCATTTAAAGTGGTTTGATGAGAAATGGCTCACTGGAGAAAAGCACACAGGCTCAGATTTCTTTACAGTGGTGGTGACAGGAATCAGGGGTTGCAGTGTTTACAACACAAATATAGCCATTTTATTTCTTACCAGCAACAGCTGTTGGACCTCCATCTTTTGTTTCATTTAGAATTTTTACAATGATTATAAAACTGAGGGAAGGAGTTTTGACTTTACACAACACCCTGGATGTATGTCTCTGCATTTGTTTTCTCACAACACATCTGTCTGCATGCAGGCACTGGGTCATAGATAGTGGCCATAGGTGTGCCCTTTTGTGAAGCCGAGGGTCTCATGTCTTTAAAACCTTTGTTTGGTTATAGTTTTAGAGAAATTAAATACTTCATCACTGTGAAGAATTCTGACATAAGTTTCTCTAAAATGGAGAATTTCACATCAAACCCCTCTGAATGACTTTGTTTACATCTTGACCCTTTAATTATGCAGACATTTTTAAGTTTTAGAGGTATTAGATACTTCAAAAAGCTGATTCCCATCATCACTGTGAAGAATTCTGACATAAGTTTCTCTAAAATTGAGAATTTCACATCAAACCCTTCTGAATAACTTTGTTTACATCTTGACCTTTTAATTATGCAGACATTTTGAAACTCTTGTCACCCAAAACTGAACACAGTTCTCCAGATATGAGATATGGATGCTTGTGACAACAGATGGCATTGTGTAAATCATCACACAATTGCCCCATAGGTCACCCTATAAAACTATTAGGAGAAAAATCCTTTGAGCTCTGGCTGTATAACCAGTGTGTAAAATGTGTGGACTGAATGGAGAACAAAACGTTCTTTACTGGTACTTCACTGATATTTGGTTTCAGTAAGTGATCAGGCCTGGAAAGATTTAAGAAATACAGTGCAAAAAAACTTTGACAGCTGAAATACATTTTGAAGTAAAGTCAAAAATGTGATATGCATGAAGTGGGTGAAGAGTTAGTAGAAGAAAAGTTGGCAAAATAATAAAAAAAAATGTATTACAATTACCAGCATAAAATCTAGTACATTAAGTCTCCTCTGTCATGCTGAAAAAAAGATCAGCGAATATTTTCAAGCATTTTCTGAGCCGATTTTCCTGTTTTCAGGCTCATATTGATTATTCATCAGTACCTTGTCAACACACAGAAATAAGAAATATTACCGGTAAATACAGTAGAGGAAGTATACAAGACAGATGTCCACTTTATGAGAGTGTGTGAGGTTATATGAGAGAGTGTATCCATGTGAGACTGTCTCAGTTGCTATGTCAGAATGTAGAAAAAGTAAAAAGTGGAACAAAACAAATCTGTGGGTTACCTGGCACTGTGAGACGTACCATCGACTAATTAACATGAATTTCAGTTTTGGGACTAAAAAGGCTATGTCAAAATATCAAAGCAGATGAATACTTCCAGGCACAACATCATAAGAGGTGTCAGAATGCGGAAAAAGTACTAGGACTTGTTTTTTTGTGTCCTGTGTTCTTCCGCTACGGCTGCACCCAAACGTCCCCTTTGGGAATGATCGACCATCATAACCACGGGGGGGACCCCTGGGGCCCCGTGTGCATACATTGGAAAAACACTCCTAATGAGGAAAAATCGCATGTTTAATTGGCCAACACCACTGGCCACTTGCTCCCTAATGCTTAACCATAGCTATGCCCATAACACTGCCCCATCAAATTAGAGAAATATTTATTAAGCTTTTGAAAGCTTTCTTTTTTACAGACCGAAGTCTTTTTAACAGACTGAAAATTTCATTGTTTTTCAATGACTGTTGTGGCTGGTCGAAATCCAAAATTTCTGAACATGTGTAAAAAAAGTATTTTGTGTTTGTTGTCAGTGGTGGCAAATTTGGTAATTACCAATACATTTTTTTATTAAACACACATTTAATGCAAGTATACTTTTGTTAAAATAATGGAATAAGTTTAAATAATTTAAAGAGAATTAAAGAATTGTGTATGTTCACACATGATCAGTTTCATTAAGCAACTTAGCCTGCCAGCAGCTTTTAAATTAAGTCTAGGTTTACTATTTTGAGGGGCATGTTTTCCTAGTACAGTGCAAAGCACCCATGTACATCTTTCTGAAAAAGAGCACCTGCCAAATTCTGTAAATGTAAATGTACATATAAACGTATACGTAAACATAAACGTAAACATAAATGCAAATGAAATGTAACAAACCCCTCGAATTCTCCAGCTACCTATCGCAAGTGGAATTTCACACATTTAATCTTGATTGGAATTCTGTAGCTCAAGCACATTTTACCTCAACTGGAATCCTGTCTTAAGAGCTCATTTAAACACAATCAGAATTCTGTAGCTCAAACACCTGGATAAGTACTCAGAATCCAATGGCCCAAGGACATTTAACCTCAATTGGAATCCCAATGCTCAAGCAAATTTAACCTTGATTGAAATTACAGTTTGATCTACAATTTGAAATAGATCCATGGTCATGCACCTATGTAGCCTCCATGCTCTCTCACTGAAAAGTGACCAGCGCACTCTCTCACTGGGACAAAACAAATCTGTGGGTTACCTGGCACTATGAGACGTACCATCGACTTATTAACACGCATTTCAGTTTTGGGACTAAATAGGCTATGTCAAAATATCAAAGCAAATTACTTCCAGTAATAACGTCACGAGAGGTGAAATAAAAACCAATAAACACTGTAAATGTCTGCTGTGGAAATTTTACTTAGAATGATTCACAGTTTAGGTTTCTAAGGTTGCTGGTGTTGGGGCAGCTGGTAGCCTAGTGGTTAGGGTGTTCGCCCTGCGACCAGGAAGTTGTGGGTTTGAATCCCAACACTGCTAAGCACCTCTGAGGTACTCTTAAGTAAGGTACTGCCCCCTGGGCACTGTGTTCCTGGCTGCCCACTGCTTCACGTGTTAAATGCAGAGGAAGAATTTCGTGCTGTGGTGACTTAATGTATGACAGAATGGTCGCTTTTGCTTGTCCTTGATTTTGCTGTAACTTTTCGCATCAGTTAACTGATATTTTCATTGGTGGTTTTGCCAGTCATGAGTGGATGCATTATTAATAGGGAAGGGTGTTATATTGTTGGATGGGTTGAAGTTAACTCTGCATTTAGCATGATGTGTACATAGTCTTGCTGTAGTTTTGTCTAGAGTGGCTTACTCCTTTATTCTTTTGTATTTTCCACATGGACATGTCTTGCGGATATCTTTGTTTTAAGTTGTGCAAATATTTGTACGCAGGCCTATAAAAACTGTTTCATTTATATTGTCTGGCTGATGTTAGCTACATGATCAAAGGAAAGTTGATCAACTGAATTACTTTAATTGTAGTAAACTAATGATCCTCTTATTTTGCTTTAGTACCTAATTTATGATGACAAATATGGTGCAGTCGCAGTGTGTGTGCACATATCTGGTAGAGGTGACTACAATGGGTGAAGGGAAATATGGGGGCCTTAATTCAATATCCACAAACTGCTCAAAATTTTAATGCTAGCTATTATAGTAATGTGCCAGAACACACAGTGCATTGCAGCAGTTAGAATGCCTATACTGACCCTGCCCACCATCAAAAGTGCTTAATTTGGGCACATGAACATCAGAACTGGACAATGGAACAATGGAAGAAGGTGGCCTAGTCTGATGAATGTTTTCTTTTACATCATGTGGCAGGCAGTCATGTTCTACATACTTAAACATAGACCAAGTACACCCCAGCGGCCTCTTTCAGCGGGATGATGCACCCTTCAACAAAGGAGAATTGTTTAGGAACAGTTTAGGGAAAATTATATATTACAAGGTGTTGTCCTGGCCTCCAAATTCCCTAGATTTTTGTCCATTCTGTGGGATTTACTAGACAAACTAGTCTGACACATGGAGGCCCCGCCACGCAACTTTCAGGACTTTAAGAATGCGGCCAATATTACGGTGGCAGATACCACAGCAGATTTAGGTAAAACATTATCTGGTCTTTGACTAAGAATGAATAGGGATAAGGGCAGCTAACAGTCTTCTGTATAGTGAAGCTATAAGGTACGTGTAGCTCAAAAAGCAACCAGTGAGTGGAAGTACAAACTAGTTTCTAAAGTAGACGCTGAGTGTATATTGCTTTTGAGAAGTAGGGAGCCCACCATTTTAAACTTAACTGGGACTTCTCATGTTGCTTCACACCCCGATTATATCATAACAGTCAAAGCAATGAGAAATACAACATGGAACAGCATAAACAGTAGACTGTCCCAGAGCATGCCTCAGGGCCAGCTACTTGTGACCTGCAGTTAAGGCCATACATAAGTGTTTCTGCCAAATATTCAGCCACAGCATTCATACTACAGACATATTCCCCGCAAACGAGCTAAATATGTTCTCTCAGTTTGTCTTGCTGAAAAAGGGAACAGTAATGAGGTCATTTCCAGGGCTGGGGACAGGAGCGCAGAGACATAACTGGGTCCGGCTGTTCCACGCTCAGCAGATGCTTGGTCTTCAGAACTGGGCTTAGCGCCAGCCAGCCATTATGGCAGAGGAAGGAGGGGGGAAATAGGCAGGAAATGAGATGGGGGCTGCTTTCACCCTCTGTGCCCCCCTGCTACATGCTAGCTTTCTTCCACTTTGCCCATGTCATGAAGGAGACATGTAACTCAGCTTCCCATGTGTGCAAAGGTGACGAAGCAGGGCCATATGCTTCCCTTTGGGGGTAGCTTTGTTTGTGCCAGCAGGCAAAAAAGAACCTGTAACTTAAAGGAAAATTCTGAAAAATGAAGTTTGAACATGTTACATAATTTTGGTTACAGATGTATTTTGATGATATGGAGAATACTGTAATTAAAAGCAAGAAACTTTCACGAAACAGTCACTAAATCAGGGAACTGTTCACTCCACAGGTTAATGGATATCAATAAATATCAATTTCTTTCAGATAAGATAAGAAAGATAAGAAAGAACTTTATTTATCCAGAAGGAAATTCTTTTGTCATGACCAGGCTCAGTGCAGCAAAAAGAATAAAGATATTTAGAAAAAAAAAGACAATTACAATAGTGCAACATCATATCAAAATAATTATAACAGATATAAGTAGTGCAAATGTTTTATAAAAATTGACAAAGTTAGTGCCATAAAAATATGATAAAATGAAATAGCAACAGGTGATGCGGGGATGAGACTGACATTCAGTAACATACACACAGTACAGATTAAACAGTTGAATTGTATTGCTCAAGTCCAATTTGGAAAAGAATGACATAAAGACTGAAAAAGATCCCCTTTTGCTGCATGTGCTCCAAAGTTCAATCAAGGAGGAATGCAGGGTCTGAGAGGCCGTCTGAGGTGAAGGATGCCAGTGGAAGCCATGCTCACCACCCACCATCTGTTCAGAGAGTGAGGAATAGGCGGAGAGGAAGAGAAGGGGGGGATACAGCTGGCTATCTTAAACAGAGAAAGCTCTTCCTCATGTGGGAAACCAACATGGATTTGACCTCAGGGCTAGCTCTCTTGCCTTGTATAAGGAAAGCTACAGAAAGCTACACTGCTCCCACACCCATGTTGGTAGCTATCATCCAATGGGGGGTGACCTAGCTAGCTAGTGGGTGGGAAATTCACGAAACATAAGACAAAAAAGTAAGTTAACACTGATGTGCACTCAACCTATGCTTCATAGAAGTAAGTCTGATAGTGTATTTCAAAGGTATTCTATAACACCAGTCACTCAAACTGTCCCTAAAGTATCCCACTTGAGAATGCCCGCTGGTTTGAGAGGGGTATTTTGGTGATATTACCAGTGTTATTATATCATGTCAATTCAGTAACTCAGCCAGGGGCGGTCAATTCAGTGTGCAGTGTTAGCTCACATAGGGGAAAAGAACAAGCCTTATCGACATCACAACCCCTAATCAGAAAAGCCTAGGATAATATGTTAAATTAAAATTAAACGTGAAAATGCTCTTTGACTTGAATTATATTACAAACAATACAACAACAAATTATTTCATGTTTTACTTCATGAATGTAATTGTTGGTTTATTTTTCCAAAATAAACACATTTCAACACATTACAAAAAAGTTGAGACAGTAAAGCATTTCTGATTTGTAATGTCACTTTCCTTTCTACAGCACTTAAAAGACTTTTAGGGACTGAAGACACAGAGTGATTAAAGGTTTCTATATAACGATGTCCCTTTCTTCCCGCAAACAAGTCTTAAGTTGTTGTTATCTTTTCAGTTGAATTTTGCATTTCAAAATGCAGGCTGCTGCTTGAAACAGATTTGATAACATAATCCTGAGCCCATGTGGCCATTATCATTAATGAATGACAGTTCTTTGTACTTTACAGACTTAAATAATCTTCCAGATTCCTTGGATGTTTTAATTGTTATGCAACATAGAGGGTGATGTGGCCAAATCCCCTCCTGGCTTTCTTGGAGAAATTGTTTTTAAACATTTCAATAATTTACTCACACATTTGTTGGCAAACTAGCATCCCTTACCCCATATTTGTTCTTAAAAGACTGGGCCTTACCTGGATGCTTTTTTACCAAATGGGTTACAGTTACCTGTTGACTGTTTCAAATCATATGCCATTTAATTATTTTACCTCATTACAAGCTCTAAATTGCCCCTTGTTCCAACCTTTTTTAAATGTGTTGCAGGCTTGTATGGCGGGATAAGATGTATTTACAAATAAAATAAGGTTAATCGGATGTAACAGAAATATCTTATCTTCACACTAGTTGCAATGAAATACAAGTATTTTGAAATCACAGCTTTCTTTTTTTATTTGCATTTTCCATTCCATGTCACCATTTTCGGAGTTGAGTTTGGAGAACTTTTTCAGTGTGTAAAAGCTGTTATTTTTGAAAGCAATATACTTTTCCAAAGGGAATTATGGCACATCCCTAGGTCTAAGGCACTGCGTGATGCTGGCATTCTTTCCTTCACAAGCATATATTCTGTATTGTATTTCATTGCTGAATTGTATTTTTGCTGTCTGTCAGTGCTTACTTACCTCCTGTAACTGCATGCACTATTCCTGTAATAGAAACACAGTCATATAGTACATCAAAGCCTGATCTTGTTCTAGCCAAGGACT
Source organism: Brachyalestes nurse (assembly GCA_037974405.1). NCBI lineage: Eukaryota > Metazoa > Chordata > Actinopteri > Characiformes > Alestidae > Brachyalestes > Brachyalestes nurse. The sequence goes on along the minus strand of JBBPCY010000136.1, from coordinate 20,088,851 downwards.
TATATTGAGCGTATCTTATTTGCCAGTCACTTCAAAAGATGTATAGATGTTGAGATTGAATTAAATTGAAACTGGAAAGAAGATCATCTTTGTCAAAACACATTCACATAACTCTAAAACATTACCTTTAAGTTAATTCTGCATAACATGATTGCCTGCTTCTTTTTGACAATTTCTGCTATTCCACTTGTCATTAAATATTCACGCAATATAAAGAGAAATCAGCATGGTAAATGCCGTAAAAATCAATTATAGCAGGCCCTCAGCCCCCCTCCTTTCTCTCTGCCGACAGAAGTAAAAATAAGTCTCAGTCAGATACATACACACACACAAACACACACACAAAATGCAACTCTACTAGAAACCCCAGTATGGTTTCAATTATACACATGGGAGGGTGTCTCGCTGACTCAGTAATCACCAAGAGATGATGCAGACTGATCGTCAATGAGTGAAAAATCAATATGCAATCATGGCAACGTGCAGGTACTATTCCAGCAAGGGTATACAGAGTGCTAACACAGCTTGACCTTGAGAACATTTACATTTACATTTATGGCATTTAGCTGACTCTCTTATGCAGATGGACGTACATTAGTGCTCAAATAGTCCACATCTGTTCCTCAAACCTGTAAAGCTATTTTTTAAATCAACGTCCGCTATTCAACCAAGTTACTGCAGGCTAAGTACACCTAAACAACTCCTGCCAAAGAAAAGTCAGAAGTTAAGACAAAAGTAAGGAAGGCATGGAGATTAGAGTACGTTTTTTTTGTTGATGGCTAGAACGACTCTCCAACATACATTCACAGACACTTATCACCTAAAACCTGTTTAAGGAGTTTAGATGTTCAGTTTACTGTCCACTACACAGCACTTGCCATGTAGTGAACTGACTGGGGAATGACAAAGGAAGCAGCAGAGGTGGGCGAGATACCATACATTGCACAGTTTTATATTTCTAATTAGAACAAGAACTGGTTCTGAACGCAGTCTATTTGCATTGAATTTACATTCCATCTCTAGTCCTGAAAGACTTTTTCACCAAAAAATGTAGCTGAAAATGAAAACATCAAAACACACTCAAGTACAAAAAAGTTCTTCCTTTTTCACAACAAATAGCCGATAATCTATTGCCCGTAGCCCAAAATGTGAAGTGTCACAATGGTGTCTGCTTCTTGTGGAGTATTCATGCACATGCACCTGGAGTTGCTAGATTGTCCCTAGGTGTAGACGTGAAAGTGTGTGTTTGCCCTACAGTGTGTGTTTCTCTGCCTTTCACACTATGAAATAAGTCAAGAAGTCAAGTAGCTGTTTACTGTCATTTCAGCCACATACACAGTGCACAGTGAAATAAAACAATGTTCCTCCAGGACCATGGTGCATTGCAAAGAACAAAAACAGAAACTTTTTGCAGATTTATTAACTCTGCAAGTGTCATGACAGATACTGTATTCTAGCAGCAGAGTAACTAAGAAAATAAATATTGAGCTTAATTAACTCAATGCTTCAAAAACTGCAGGAGGAGAAGAAGCGCCAAAGTCCAGCTATAAAAAGCTGACGCAATCACACTAAAATGCACAGGCAGATAGGTAGATAATTGATAACAATAAATGATACCATCCAACAGGACAGAGAATGTGCAGTCTATAATAAATAATAAATAGAGGGAAGTTTACTGGCCCCTTGATGAAAAACCTGTAAAACAGCTTAATTTAAATCAATTGCTTTTGTGAAATCGTGAAAAACAATGCATTTCAATATATTGACCCATTATATGCCCAGCAGCTTGGCTCCAAACATTTACACTGAAGTTATATAGAATTTCAGAACAGACTGTTTTTTGAAAGAGCCACAATACTGGGCAGCACATCAGACCAGACTTTGTTTTCTTTAAAGTTATCATAAAGAGCCGGTATATATTTATTTGTACGGTATAAATAAAGGTTGGTCATGGTCATGTAAAAATGAATGACTTAAAACCCCATAAATACTAACAATAAATCCACAAAAATAAAATGACATAAATACTAACAATAAAAACAATGATGCTAACCCATGCTAGTGAATTTGTGAATCTAATCTAAACTTTTTCATACTCTGTGTGTACTGTAGTGACTAAGAGGGAAGGTCAGTTTTAACACAAAGATGAATTCGTTTTGTACAAATATGAATGCAGAACTTGACTGGCAGGATGAACATTTAAAAAAAGAAAAGAAAAGAAAACCTCTTTGTCAGGAGTACTTTGAAGGTCAAAAAGAAAAATGTGTGGGGTATGAACAATGCTTTACAATTAAGTAAAAGAGTTCGGTTTCAATAATATTCAACCAGAATGATATTTAAGTACACTTAAAAAATGGAGAGATGTTTTTCCACCCCTGCACATTCCTCTGTTCTTTAAAGAAAGGTACCTAACTTTGAAATGTGAAAAGAAAACATCACGAAGGATAAATGGGTGACAGATGATGTGCGTCATTGTGCTTTTGCATGAGCCGCATATAATGCCTCTGTCTGTGAATGTGTGCTTTCTTCCAAAGATTACAGGCTCGTTCTCTGAGAAGCTCTTAAGTTCTGCAGCAGTATGACATGCCCTCACTGGCTGAGATAGAGCTCCAGAGCTCATCTCACATGTCAGACTATGACACCACAGTGCTTCCTAATAGAGGCCTTCTGGAATTACAAAATGCAGTGGTGTTTGTTTTAAGATACTCAGAAGAGATAACAGTACCACAGCAAACTCATTTCTAAAAATGCTAGTCAATAACAAATTGTTTTTCTGATTGCTAGAAATACACATTTTTATGCTTCAGCAATTCATTACATAGGTTTAGAACAAATTTAGATCAAAACATTTAAATACATAAGTTATGTATACAAGTGTCTGTGTGTGTATATATATTTATAAAAACGAATTATAAGCAATGCATCATGTTCAATGACATTAATGAAATTAGATTTCAATGTGTTTTTAAGAGCACATTTCTGACATCTTGTTCTGAAAATTGCTTGTTGTTTTGCAGTATTTTGTGTGTGGGTTTAAGCTTTAAGCTTTTTCAAGACAAAGCAAAAACAAGAAGAGTGAACAAAATATTTCATATGAGAAATATGAGAAAATGTTTAATATATGTAATTATGTGTTCGTATATATCTTTACACACACACACACATATATAAATGTGTGTGTGTGTATGTATGTGTATGTGTTTGTATGGATGTATGAATGTGTGTGTTATTTAAGATAAAGACACACCCTCTTTGTTATAAATCATAAAGTTATTAATATATTCATGCAGTTAATCATCTAATTTGAGTTGTCATTTGCAGGTTATTACGCAGAAGGTAATTACTCTCAGGACTTGTAGGTCACTTTGTCCTAATTTATCTTCTTCAGTGGTGAAGTACACAGGCGAACTGATGGAGGTGTTGTATCACTGTGCATTTAACACTAATTTTCCCCCATGTTTAAACCACCATTACCAACGAATGCATGCAGGAGAGAGGAGTGCATGCAAGGATCACAGACTACGCACTATGTACTGACTGAAAAAAGTGTCAAAATATTCTCAAATGCTATGAAGTGAGATAACCACTTGATCAGTATCACTAGGTTGATGGTGGTGAACAGAAATAAAAAGGCCTGACTTTTTTATAGAATGCTGTTCTGCGGCTCATTTGTATCTTTGATTCAAAGACAGTTTTGCCAAGTCATCTGAGCAGATTTAAGAAGATGCAGAATGATTACATGTGCTCAGCAATTAACTGGTTCCATTCATACTGTCACGTCTGGTACGTCTCAGCCACGCCTCCAAAGGAGCCTGTCACCTGACTATTAGGTGGCACCCACCCTGGGGACGTGTGTGAGGTTTGTATCGTTGAGTATGTGGTCGTTAGTTGATGGGCAGAGTCTACAGGGAATAATGAGTTAAAAGCGGGTGTTGTATGATTGGGTGTCTGCGTGACTGTGTGTGTATATATTGCCAGCTGATCCAGGTAATCTTTGCATGGTCTCCCCTAGCAATACTAGGCTGACACGCGAAATCGTGAAGCGTTCCGTATTTTTGGGCAGCTGGATAGCCTAGTGGTTAGGGCGTTGGCCCTGCAATCAGAGGGTTGGGGTTTGAATCCCAACTGCTAGTGTCACAGCTGAGGTACCTTTGAGCAAGGTACCCTTCCCACACTTGAAAAAGGAAGGACTTCAGACACACAGCGCACACCGGCTGTTTCACTACCGGAGCAGTGTGGCAGCACAACCGCTGTCACACCTCCAGGCAGATCGATGCAACACTGCTCCCCGGGTGCCTCATTGGTGGCAGCACACTGCTTCACTTGGTGAATGGGTTAAATGCAGAGAAATCATTTCTCTGTGTGTTGTACTTGTATGACTATGCATGTGACAAATAAAGAATTGTTGTTTGGTTTTGAGGTTGTAGATTTCGTGGACAGAAAGGTGCTAGAATGTTACAGCCTGCTTGTGACAAGAGAGGACCCTTCACGAGACCAAGGGTGGGCATGAAAGTTCTCCAGACTGTATCTTCAGTGGCAGTGAGGGTTCAAGTTCCCCAAAAGTTCAGTTGTTCCCCAAAAGTTCAGTTATAATTTTATAGAACAAATGTTTTTTTTATATCCTTTAATAACATATAATTGTTTTATATTTTTTATTGTGCCTTTTGGCTGCATTGTGTTGTGCCTTGTTCCCGCTCCCCCAACCCCCCCAATAACCTCCTTTCAGATGACTTGATCTGTGCTTTGCTCCCCAGTCTGGAAGAGCTCAACTGCACAGGTCCTTCAAAAAAGAAATATTTGAAGTAAACTCACAAAGGAGATCAAAAGAGTTGTTGTGTAGTGTCACCAACTGAAGTCATGTGAGGAAATAAGAAGGACCTAAGAAACAATAAAAGCTTTAGCATTTTCTTTTCATTAATGGGGTAAAACTTGGTATGAGCTCTATTTTGCTGCCCTTTTCTGTCTCACAAATGACCGCAAGGCACAGAGAGACAGCAGAGGAGAGGGTGTTGAGTGCATTTCCTTCTAATGCTGGAAGAGTTACGGTGCGTTTACAGCCTCAGATGAGTGAGACCACACACTGATGATAGGCGTAAAGAAAAAAGGGAACCCTCCCTCTCCCTCTCTTTCTCTCTCTCTCTGTCTCTCTCTCTCTCTTGCAGTCAGCCACAGCTATGCACAGAGTACAAGGAGCCAGAGATCTCTGTTCCTCCATGGCTCATGGCCTTAATTAGCATTTATAATATGCTGGTTAGCATTGCGTGCAGTGACAATTAGAGAGGTTTAAAGTGCAATAGGTCAAAGGCCAGATCAGTGGGAGCTGGAACAAGCGCCCGCACCGTCGACAAGCTCAAAATTACGTCTTGACGGTATTCCCTAATGGACATAAGCTACTGTTGATACCACATTGCCCTTTTCACCACACTTTTCTTAAGCCTGACCCAGATGCCATGCAAAAGCAAATGTATTGAATTACCATGCAGGTGTTTTTATTTTGTAAAGACAAGGCCAAGTGGCTTGTTTCTAATACCTTATGGTGGAACGTTCTACTTTTCACATCGGTATGTACTGTTGTAGGGGGGAAAAGGTCATTTGCAAGTTTTCATTCGATTCTTTTCTTCGTTCTTTCTTATTCTCCAAACAAAAGCTCCACAGTGTAGCAGATTGCCCCAAGCAGGGTGCGGCCCCAACTCATCACATCACCTACCCTTGTAATGACTGTCAAATTGTCAGAACTTGTTAGAAATGGCTACATGTAGGCAGACGCCTATTGGAGTTGTGGAGTCTAATGTGCCACTATAAATGACTAAATCCCATAATAAATGCCAAGGGCTATTAGTTCTTGTTCAAGAGCGTCATGTCTCATGTTAATAGCTAAACACATGTGTAGGCTGAGTTGGGTGAAGCTGAGATGTGAATCCCACACAGACAGTACATTCCAGACATTCGAAGCCAGAGATCAAAGTGAATAAGTGCAAATACCGTACAAAAGGCACAAAATGTAAAGCAAACACTGTAGTTCTATGAATGATTATGTATCAGCATATGGAAACTATGTATGTTCAGCTATTGTTTGCAAAAGTATATGGACCTCTCACCTGTTTCCCAGGCCAGAGGGATTACTCTCTTTATGCCGGTGTTCTGACAATCCATCCTACTCTGAGAAACCATGTAGATGTAAAGCAGTATTTACATCATTCCTGACCCAATAAAGGGTGGCAGACAAGGGAGTGTTAGAAGCAACAGACTTGTAGTTTTGCGTATATTGCACTACAGATAAATGTTTAATGCTAAAGCTAAACTTAGCATGTACCAGAGCCACTGTCTGAGATTTTTTCCAGGTTCAATTTACTGCTTCTTTGAGCTGTGGAGTGAGGTGTATATATTGTTTTATGGTCTAAAATGAGATGAGCAGACAAAAGTTTGGTTTGGATGTTCAGTAGTAATTTTTCAGTTTAAAACATTTGAAATGTAATGTTTGTATGATGTGAGTAATCTGCAGTGTTGGGCAGTAATGCGTTACTTAGTAACGCGTTTCTGTAATTTGATTCTTTTTTTAGTAACGTAGTAATCTAATGCGATATAATATTAAAATGGGTAATTAGAGTACCGTTACAATTCAAGTAACGTTGCGTTACAGCTGCGTTACTAATAAAATCAAGTTCACAGTAACCTGTTAGCGGCAGGCAGATGTCTGTCTGACAGGCGCACGCGTGACGTCATCTACGGGAGACCTGCGTGCGACAGCAACTCAGACAAAAACAAAGACGAGCAGGGAGAGTCAGGAGTTCGCGTTCAGTAACTGGAACTCAGCCATTACTTTAAATTCATCTCGGTTAAAGGCAAGAACATTATGTGAGTTGTCGTAGGTTTGTAACACTGAAACAAGGGGCGGGCCGTGAAGTCGAGTATGCGGGGCGGGGCACGCAGTGACAGCAGCACTGAGATCAGACCTGATCTGACTGAATTTTGATTGGTGCAGAAGGGAGGCTCTGTGGACCAGCAGGAACCCTCTCACGGACCGGAATCGGTATGCAGCCCATAGTTTGAGAAATGCTGCATAGACTACTAGAGCTGGAAGACAGCAGTAAAAACTTCTAGAGCTGAAAAGCAGGTGACACATGACTCAATGTTCTGGACTTGGTTGTTGATTGACACAAAAAACAATAAAATTACATAAAATCTCATAATTACTTGTATTGTTACTCCCCACAATGCATATTGTGTCAGTTTTGCCCTGCGATATCAAAATATTTCGATGCATATTAACACCCCTACTCACTACTGACTGTTAGTGATTGTTAACAATGACATGCTCTTAACTCCTGCAGTAAGAAGGACCATTGACATGAAAAGTCTTGGTAGATTTACTAGGTCTGGGGTGTGTAGACTAAGGCTATTTATTTTAGAAACCTGACAGCAAAAGCAGTTCTAGGTCTGCAGTCTCTCAGCAGTCTTAAGGGAACACTAAACTAAAATGTGATTCTGCAGAGGCCCAGTTGGCCATGACGTGGAAAGTGTGGAAAGAATGATGCCAGTGAAAATACAGCTAGTTGTGTCCTCTGGGACGTATGGCTAGAGACAGCATGCAGCAGAGCTCAGACCTGAATCCCGCCTCCTGTGGGAGCGTGCATCTCTTCAGTGAGTGCTCCCCCAAATGTAATAGGCATGCAAAGTTTTATTGCATATATTTAAAATGGCTTGTGCATGGATCTAAATGTACTTTTTGATGACTGTCCATGCCTGTGGCTTTCTGGCTCTTTATTCAAAGTCTGCATTTGGAAAAAGGTCTCTCAAACTTTCTGAAACATTATCAGTCATCTGTAGGTCAACATTCATCAGCCTGAACATTGGATGTTTATGAATCTGGTGCTGATCCAATCATGTTTTCCAGCTTGCTGGGGACCAACAAATAGTGAGTCAAAGCACTGATATGGAAAGTCAAAAAGCTTTGAGGTCTAAAAGAGTTTCCTTATTAGCAAGGCTGAATCTTCCCTGGCCCTTGAATGTTCATTTTATTCACAAGGGATATGACTAACCACTGCTCAGCGGATCAAGAGAGCAGCCAGTTTGTGTTTTCTCAGATTTTCACCACTAACTGCAAGATCAGGCAATGATGGATGATAAACTCTCTTAAGAAATGTGTGTGTGCTGCGTTTGACTAGTTTCAGTGAAGTCTCACTGTATGACTCACTGTAGCATATTTGTTGTACTTTATGAGAAATTACATCAAATCATCCACCCTTTGAGAACAACAATATTGATATAATGGCTGTGTGTTTCAGCTAATACTTCCCATATAAACAGCACCAATAGCTTCAAATTCTTTGAAGTAGCAAAGGTTAAGTAACAACCAGTTGCTTCCTTCAGTGTAGTTGTGAAAGCACTATGTCCATCTGTTCCTGAGACTTAGAAGATAATTTGTTGAAACATTTCATGTGTTGCTCTGCTTCATCTAGTAAAAGGGTTTATTTGGCAAATACACTAGAAGTCAATGGTAACCCAAAGATTTTCCATAAATACATCACCAAATTGCATCCAGCTCTTCATTAAGGTATAGCAAATTTATCATGCACACAGTATGAATGAACAAGCTTCCTCTCTAGTTCTCTTTACCAAACTGCATTGACAATTTTATGGAAATGCCAAACTCGTTTTTTAATTTAAACCACAGTTATTGTCGGTTGGCGCATACTGATGCAATGACGTTAATGAAAGGATTCAACAGTAAATGGAACTAGCCCAAGGCCAGCCTCACTCCAATACTTTTTGCTGGTGATGAGGACCCTTTCTTATTTATTCTGATGGATTTAGTGTGTTGACAAATGACACACACGTGCATGTGCTGACACTCTGACATATGGGTCTGCTGGATTGGGAGCACACTTGCACACATGCAGACATTCAGACCACATATTCCTACACACACCTGCAGACTCTCACTGTTTCTGTCTGCCTTTCAGTTTTGCAAAAATGTGGACATCAGCACATCACAATAAACAAGCTTGGGCTCCAGTTCAATTCAGTTCAGTTTTATTTATATAGCACTTTTTTGCAAACAAGGGAAGGTGGTAACCTGGGGTCCTAATGGTGATCAGTTGAGCTTGACAAATGTACAGCAGTTTCCCAATGGAAAAAAATGGCATCATAAACCACTACATATTGTTTCATGATAGTGTTTTTTGCTTTCTTGTTTTGCTTCGATTGACTATAATTCTTAGCAGTCTGTGTTTCTCTGTCTCGATTAGCTGGGCTGCGTTCATGTGTGTATTTCTTATGGGCTACAGATCTATTAGTAGATGTTTGACACTGGCTGCAGTGCTGGACTGGCCATTGGGCATACCGGTTTTAGTCGCGTTAAAAAAAATTAGTTGGCCGAATATTCGGTGCATACCTTATGTGTGTGTGTCCGCACTAATGCTGGACTGGCCATCGGGCATACCGGTCCGGTCAGGTAAAATTTGGGCCGTCGCGAGTGGGCCGGTCTCAAAATGCCCGGTAAGATTTTTTGACTGGCTGTATGTCTACTCTTACACAGTAAAATTTAGTTTTGCCACAAGGGCTTGTCTGAGATGGATGCACTTCAGTTGAAGTTTGACAAGAGTAGGTGTTGCCATTCAACAACTGGCATCTCTCACAACATTTGTTTATCAGATGTAACATGACAATTGAACATGTCTTTTAATCTGTTCAGATCAGAAATGACCACTGCTAGTTTCTGCTTCTCTATGGAGTTTTAGCAATATATCAGCATTATATCACCAATATATCAGCATTACATCACCATGGTTAACACAGGTTGAGTCTACATGTCTGTCTGCTCAAGTAATCACACCTGTTTCATTCCTCCCTCTCTGTTTTCACTGTGGTAAATTATTCCTCTCCCTTGTTCTCTCTGTGTGTGTACATGTGTGCCAAATTTTCCTCCCAAACGGTCCAAAGTGTCTCTGTCATTTTTGAGCATTTTTAAAGTTTAAATAATAGTGGAATTATCTGAAACTAGTGGGGTGCATGAAATAGTGATGAAATACCAGGAGCCGTCTTGCAAGTCTATGAGTCACTACACCACTATGATGACAGAAATGTGGGTCTTATATTATATTTTTGGTATGTTGATTACATTTTTTGAATGACACCTTTAGGGAATTCTGAGGCCTCTTTTCAAAAATGCCTTCCAAGGTCTTATTTCGCCTGGGATCTTCTCATTTGGAGGCAATACATTTCTGTCTCATGCCTTACTAATGATTCTACCACCACCAGTCAATATGTCATCCCATTCCCAGAGATGCTTTTGTCTGAAACAAGCTGGGTCTGGCTGTCTGTGGGTCTGTGGAAGCTTTTCCGTCTCCGACTGGAAATCTAGTTTCAGCAAAAAAGTTTACATCTAATAGTCCAAAAAAAACTTTCCAAATATATTATCTTCAGTTACAATGAAAACGAAATGTGAAGTTTGAAAGAAATTTATGTAAGCAGTTTCCCAGTAAGTATGAAAGTTACTCAGGAAGAAACAAGCTTGAAGCAAAATAGGAAAAACCTGGCCCCCCTCTCTCTCTCTCTTTCTCTCTTTCTGGCCTTCTATGTTAGGTGGATCCATAAAAGAGCTAAAAATCAGTGGGCTGAAGCCTTGCAAACCTGGAGACTGTTCCTGCTTTCACCGCCTGGGTAATGAGGAAAGCACTGGCCAAGCCATGGTGGGTCTTGCAGGAGAAGGAGCTGATCCTACACATCTGCAAAACCAATAACTACTATGGGAACATTTTTTGTCGGAAGATTTTCAATAGGAGAGGGCTAAATCAGCTGAATCAAGGAATCTTGTGCTTCCTCATTTACTGAGGCTTCATAACTTTCTTTGGCTAAATGATTACAGTTGGTTTAGGAAGTGTGTCGTTGTATTGTTTATGGGCTCACACTATGTTCTGTACTGCATAAGTGAGGAGCTGGAAAGAATGAGCTCCCTCCTGGCATGTTTCGAGCACATTCACCTCTGTGATGCTCTCAGTCCTGGCTGGCAGAGCTCTGGCACTTTTGTGAGGGAGAAAATATGTTAATTCAAAAGGATTCAAAACATCCATTGAGCTTCCTTCTGGAAATCACAAACTGGAAATTAATGGAGGATGTTGAAACAAGCTGTCCTTGTCTTGCAGAATGGCACCACTTGCAAAGAGTAGCACAAGGCAGATGTATAGAGCCAGGTGAGGGAGCTCAAGAACTCTTGCTAGACAGAAAAAGCCAGAAACTCCAGAGACTGACAGACTCATGTGATACCCAAGGCTTTTTCGGTGCTATCAAAGCTATATATGGCCCAAGTTATTGTGTCTTAAACCCCCTTTGCTCAAAGGAGGGGCAGAAGCGGTTGGAGGACAACGAATACATAAACACATGGTAGAAAGAGCACTTCCAAGAACTCCTCAACCGTAACAGTACAACTGAACCAGATATAATTGCCACATCCCTCAGAACCCCATCAGAGATGACACGGGGGTACCTCCTACCATAACAGAGGTTCTGGATGGCATCAGGAGCCTAAAAAACAACAAGGCCACTGGTTCAGATGCGATCCCAGCAGAGATCCTTAATGTAAGCGCACCAGAACTAGATGCCTTGCTCCTCAAAGTCTGGGACAAATAACTTCTGCCAGACCTCAGGGATGCTCTAATAGTGACCATATTCAAGGCAGATTGTGGAAACTACAGGGGTATATTGTTGCTGTTAACTACTGGCAAAGTCCTTGCTCATGTCCTCATAAACTGCATGCTACCACTGTCTGTAAAAGTACTCCCTGAATCTCAGTATGGCTTCTGCCCAGCCAGAAGTACAACTGACATGATTTTCACAGCAGGCCAACTACAAGAAAAAAGTTGTGAACAAGCGCAGCCATTGTACATGGCCTTTATAGATCTTACTAAGGTCTTTGACAGAGTAGACTGTCTTGCTCTGTGGAGCATACTATCAAGGTATGGCTGCCCTGATAAGTATGTCAGAATACTGAGGCAGCTACATGATAGCATGTCAGCCACAGTGCTTACTAACAGTGGCTCTGAGTCTGAGCCTTTCACAGTGGAAACAGGATTCAACCAGGGATGCATCATTTCTCCCACTCTGTTTGCTATTTTCAAGCTGACACTGATCAAGAGATTAACCATGGTGTGAACTGTGCCATTGGAGCATGTGCCAAGCTCAGGAAAGAGTGATTGAAGACCAAGATGTAATGGTCCAGACAAAACTTCTCATTTATAAAGTAGTTATTCTCCCCACCCTCCTGTAAGGAACAGAGTCACCTGAGAGTTCTGGGATTATATCACCAAAGAACCATGTGTAAGATTTTAAGGATCAGGAAAACATCAGTTCTGAAGGAATCTAAAATGTTCAGCATCACCACCACAATAATGCATCAGCAACACCAATGGTCATGTCATTCGCATGTCCGACACAAGTCTCCCCAAACATCAAAACAAGCCTGAAAACGTTCCAGATAAGGTTGAGCAACTGGGAGCACATTGCACAAGACAGGGAACACTGGAAGAAAGCTGTACAGGAAGGAGCTGCACATCACAAACTGGAATTCCACTGTGTCGCAGAGGCAAAGCGACAGCTTCGCAAGGGGAAACAGGAAAAGGCTCCACCTCTACTCACTACATCTTTGTAGTAAAGTTTGTAGCTCGTGGATTGGGCTTCATAGTCAGCTGAAGACCCATAAGTAGATGATCCCATTTTCATGTCACCTTTTACCACCCAACAATAATTCAAGGTGACCTATAACTCATAGTTTGCTTTCAGTAAAACCACCCAAACAACTGTTTTAGACCTTTACAAACTCAACAGTGGGATTAAATGGGTTAAGAGACACTCTGTTTGTCCACATCTGCAGTCAATTGCTCTGACCTCATTACAATTTTGTCCTTACTTTGAAGAGTATTTGAGACGCATGCTTCATCTAGACCCCTGATTAACCCAGATAAAGGGCCTTATTGTCTTACCCTGCAATGAAATGGCCATTATGACTGACGGCATTTAATAAAGTCAATTAAAACAGAGCTGGTAGTATGACAGGTAACAGTCCTCCTCAAACCAACCTTTCCATGGTCATTCATGACTAAGAAGTTGGTGGAGAAAATATGATACTATCTCTTTTATTGGTTTCTCAGCTGTTCTATTTATTCTGATGGTGAATCGGAGCGTGGGGACCTGCTCTTACTCTCTTTTCTGGAAATGAGATTCAAGGATGAAAACAATGTTTCCGTGGTGCTGTCAGCCAATCATTTTTTTCTGGTGAGTAAAGCACTTATGTCATTGCAGCGGAATGTTTCTGTGTTCTGAACAGATCACACATTTTCTAAAAGAGGACCAAGCCAGTTTCCCATAGATTAAGGCACTGGGTGGAATGCAAACCCATACCTAATGCATTGACAAGTGAATATAAAGTAATTGCTTAGTACAAATGCCCAGATTTTTCACTGTGCTTTAATTGTAAACAAACTCTTCTCAAGGAGCAACCTTTTATTTCTTTTCATCTCCAAACACACACTACAAAAACTAATTTGTTAGCTTAAAAGGGAATTCCACCAATTATTAAAATGTAAATTAAGTAATTCATGGTGGTTTGCCATTCTGGAAAAATATGTTGGGTCAGAATTGTTTACAGTTGTAGTGATAGGAACTATACTTCACACAATGCTGTTGCACAAATACACTTACTGTTACCTTATAACTTTTAAGAATATTTAGGCATAAAACATATATTTTCAAAATCCAGTCATGTCAAAGATCCACTATTGAAAATAAATTAGTGGTTACTAAACAGTCAAAAAGTATTATCAACTCTGACCTTTTTTTAACTTCTTAATTATTGATTTATGGTGACAATTAGGAAAATCCACTAAATCCCCCTTTAAACTGCAGATTCCCATTCCATTTCTTTCTGTGAGCAGCCTTCCAAGAGAGTACCACTACAATAGTTGCCAGCAGTTTAGAAAATATAACATATAACATCTATCAGATTAATAATAACAATCATCACAAATAAAAGGTCCAAGAGAAAAACTCATATAGAATCATGCATTTTGCATGAAAGCTAAACAATACACCGCAGAAGAACCCTATGACCACATTTGAATACAATTGTGTCATTTTACAAAAGCATGCAGAACCTTTTTTACAGCTGACATTCCATGTAGCCTTTATAATAAAGGGAGAAAGATAAATGTTGATATGGAGGGCACAAGTCAGATGTAAATATTATGAAGCACTCTGAGACAGTACACCCAGTCAGGGGGCAGTTGATGATAAGCCATCTTGTTGCCATCCAGCCGCAATATTTTCATGTGTGAGTAAGATGTTGGACCCACTATCCTGCAGAGACTCGTCATGTTAAATTCTGCAAGAAAGAATACGTTCACATAGTATGCAACCTTTTCTGTCACCTTATGCGTGCTACAGTTTCTGGTCTGCAGCTCAGTAATACACATGCACTTGCTTTAGCTGTTGAAAGTCTTTATGATCACATCTCTAGGCATTGTGCTATGGTCTATTAAAAAAGGGAAAACAACTGCTTAGAGTCTTGTGTCTGCAGTCTGCAGCATTTTTTGTGTTCTTCTGTAGCTCAGGGAGTAATCAGCTTACCCCGTTAGTCGTCAATCAGCAAATAGTTTTTTAGTGTCAAAATGTTGCTGCAATAGTTTAGGACTGTAGGACTGGAGCCTTGGTGCTAGCATTGCTAAAAAGCACAAGATCTCAACAGTCACCAAAATACCCCAATGTGATGAAATGATGTATTAATGATGTATTTTTACATTTCTGTGGGTGAAATACACTTATCAGTGTAGTTTAATATGCAATATGACTTACTACAGTAATAAACAAAAAATCGGCACAGAACCTGAATCTCCAGACTAAGTGGTCTTATTGTTCACGCTTGCTTTCCATATCACGTCTGCTGAAGTGATCTTTGTGGAAAACAGGCAGACATTCTTTCCTTTTGCTTCTAGATTCAAACACTCCCCTTTCTCCAATGGGCAGGTCAAAATGTTCCCTTTCTATTTTTCACACTTTTCCTGTTTTTCCTTTCTGTTTTGAGGCCATCTGCCTGGCAGGCTGGTGTCCGAGTGTCTAATTCCTACCATCTTAGAACAGCTGTCCATATAAACCCACGTATAATAATCCTTTATTACAACTTTCCTAACTGCCCTGGTGTGCACATAAGTCCGCCATTAAAAGGACCAGCTTTTTTTCACTCCCCTCCCTGTTCCAAAGCGAGTGAATCATAAGTGCTGTGGCTCTCATAACTACAGGCAGTATGCTCCTGAGGAGCAAGGATAGGGGGAGGGAACAGAACATGCTTCTGGTGCTGTTGAATTCCTCCTGGAGTGTTCACAGATGTTTCCAGATCTCTCTTCGCCCAGCCCTTCACCCGCCCACTTCATTAGCTAAACCGCTTTTCCTCCCTGGCTCATGTCTCTCTCCAGGTTTTTGTCTTGTAACTATGACAAACACTTTTTTCTTTACCTCGACCATGTCACATATTCCGTCATTTTTCTCATGGTCTGTTCAAATCCCAATGTTGACATTCCCATGCCAAGCATTACTCCATGGCTCTGATGGTATGCTTTTTCTCCAAAGTGCTGCTGTCTTGCATGCAAACACTGTGGCAGGCCACAGTCATCAAAAGCAGCACAAGACCTGCAAGCAGTGTAAGTTTAAGCCAGTGTGCAGCTGTGATGTTTTCTTTTGGAAAACTGAATTGAGATTTAACTGTTCTTTCAGAAGACTTATATGTTTAACAAATCTGCAGCCAGTTCATTTATGACTCTCGTTTTATCATCTCCCTAAATGTGAAGCTTATTCTGGTGTACACCACTTTTATATTTCAAACATCTGCACTAGAAAGGGATCCTAAATAGACCAGTAAGAATAAGCATATACTGTATTGTCCTGTGTAAGTTTAAACACCTGAGAGCTTAGCATGATATATAGTCCAAAACTTCCAGTAGTGGTTATGTGGTGCATCAAGAATGTATCACATTTAAGAATATATTTTAAATTACAAAGAACAACTGCAGTAAATTACAAATACAAATACTAAATGTTAAATAAGGTTGTCCTTCCTTTATTCCTGTGATGCAGATTATAGCAACATTTACTATAATCTTTATTATTATTATTCCGTCCTCATACTCTTTTTGTAAAATTCATATGACTCATTGACCATCATTTGGTCAATGAGTCATATGAATTTTACAAATATATGTATCTTTAAGAGTCTTAATAGTATTATTAATTCAGTGCTCCTGAATACGGAATTTTCCTTTTCCTCATTTATAAGGCTCTGTGTAATGGATCACAGTTGCCAGCAAATGATGTCAGGCGAAGAGAGCTAAACATCCAGTACAAAAAGGCCTTAATGTTTATTGAAACATGAACCTGCGTCTCACCTCTGATTTGGTTCGCCTCCAGATAGAGGTACTGGAGGGTGGTGGGAACAACTGGGATTTCAGTGAGCTGATTGTACGAAAGGTCCAGTTCCACTAGACAGGTTACATTGAAGGTGCCAGGGGCCAGCCCTTGGTTTTTTATCTGGTTATGGCTAAGACGCAAAAACCGAAGTCCACTAAATCCTTGGAGGCTGTCCGCAGACATGCCTGTCAGGGCGTTGCTGGAGAGGTAGAGCTGCTGAACAGATGGAGGCAGATGCTTTGGGAAACTGTCCAGGAGATTATGACTGAGATCCAGCAAGTTAAGCATTGGAAGCCCTGGTGATGAACATGACAGGCAGACACAACATCTTATTCCATCTTATTCCACATTTATGACTGTGACATTTATGTTCACTAATTCAATCTTTCCACATAATTTCATTGTTAGAGGAAATGTCAGAGGCCCAGATGGATTTTGAAGCAATGGAGTAACTGTTAGAAATATTTGTTTTACATTGATTATGAAGAGTAGGAAATAGATCTTACATCAGAATTACACATTCAAAAATATGAATTGGATCAAATATTTATTTAAGGACACACCTTTGAAGTCAGCATCTCCTAAAGTCCTCAGCCAATTGCCTTGCAGCAGAAGCAATGTTAGATTATGAAGATTCTGAAAAACCCCAGGGGAAATCTTCTCAATGTGATTGTATGCAAGTCGAAGCTGCTTGAGTCCACTGGGCAACCCTGCTGGTACCTCTGTCAGGTTGTTATGGTTCATGAAGAGGTTCACTAATCGGGTCAGATTGGATAGCAATGTGCGGTCAAGTTTTTCACTGAGAATCTGGTTACGGTCCAAAAACAGCCATTGTAAATTGGAGGCATTAGCAAAGGCTTCTTTGTCAAAGCGACTGATTGCATTGCCTTGTAGGAAAAGGTACTGGGTTCTGGAGGGAAGGTCTTCTGGAGGGTGGTGCAGGCCTCTGTACTCGCAGTACAAAGCAGTGGGCCAGTGGATCGGGCAGTCACATTCTAGGGGGCAACTCTGAGTGCTGACTGCTCGGAACCAACCTGGCTCCATCCGATCTCTCAAGGACAACACACTAGGCTCCCCCAGAAAACGGTTAATCCATAGAGGCACGCCACCATAATCTGTGTCTGCAGTTGTGGACCACGTCGGCCCAAACGCAGACAGTATTAGGAGTAGCGGCCTGATGTCCATCGCACAGCCTGTCTAAGTTAAACAAAAACAGGCTGTAATGATACATTATACCCCTAATACAGTTTATTATTACAGACTGCACAGGTCGCACCTTGTAAAACATATAAATCATGGCATGCGTAGTTTTAACAAATTGCAGCTTCCACACATGCCATTTGGAAGGCGATTGTGATGATGGTAGCAACATGTTCTCTCTCTAGCTCATGAACTTTTGCCCAGTAGTAAAGTGGCCACTTACAGTCACATGTGAACACACCACAGCACACAGTGTGAACTTCTTTACCTGCATTTAACCCATTCACCCAGTGAAGCAGTGGGCTGCCACCAATGAGGTGGCACGGAGAGTAGTGTGTTGGGACGGTATATTGCTCAAGGGCACAGTAGTAGAGAACAGATCAAAGTTCCCTTCCCCTGTGTTTTTTAAGAAGGCATAATATTACTTCCTTACATTAATAGCTTTTTCTCTAGCCGTCACATGTCAGGTAATATCACACATTTTCTTCATTCACAGCTGCAAACAACTGCAAAGCCACTCCCCGTTTTACCCTCATACACTGGATTAATTTTTCCTCACCTACAACAACCCAAACCCTCCCACACCACCACCACCACCACCACCACCAGTCAAAGCCATCCTAAACTGGACAAACAGATGAGAATTTCATTCAAATGTAGCAAGAATTCACATACCTCTGTTTCCACAGCCAGCTAATGATTTTTGAGTCTGCAGAGAGACAGTGGGTTTGTCTTGCCTCTTCTTGCGCAGGTTACTGCAAGCCACTTCTGCAGGCAACCTGTGGAGCTTCCCATGATGCGGAAGCATTCCTCACTCTTTCATGGCCAAGGCCCCAGAGTCCTTCATCACTTCCATTCCATGCCCTGCAGTCTCTCCCTTTTTTTTTCCTTCCAGCCTGCCTTGGCCGCCTATGGTTACAGCCTAGCGTCTCAGCAACATTTGGTAGAAACATGTGTTGGACAGGCTAATGAAAAATGCCAAAGGGAACTTTTTGCACATGGCTTTAAGACATGCTAAATCACACACACACACACACACACACACACACACATACAGACACACACACACACACACACACACACACACACACACACAC
>JBBPCY010000136.1:20055362-20070005 GCA_037974405.1 Brachyalestes nurse | reverse complement strand
AAAGGTAAAAGGGAAAGTTTTGCGCATGGCTTTGGGAGATGCGAAAGAACACACACACACACACACACACACACACACATACAGACACACACACACACACACACACACACACACACACACACAAACATATATGTGTATGTGGGTGAGAGGGGAGGGCTGAACTGTTAATAACTGCTGATAGCGCACATTTTACAGCACAACTACAGCAATGGCTGTCTCAAATTGAAACATTTATTTTCATGAGTATGTGCAGTATTTTATAATGCTCTCAAGCAGGCAGTCAGACACATACTAGCGTTAAAGAGAGGGTGGTGTGTGGGCTTAATAAATGTAGGATGTGTTTTACGACGTGCTTCTAGGCATTTGTTAATAGATTTTCAGACCAAAGATTAAGCCTAATTTGGATACCCTTAGATCTGCTATCCCAGATCTAGACCCCTTTCACACATATGTCATTTTGTCCAATTCCAACTGCTGCCTGAATTCCTTCAACACTGTTAACTTGCTTAAGCACAGGACTGTTGTTCATTCGACTGTGTAAGGTACAGTGTCAAGAAAACTATGTTAAAAAATATGTTATAGATTTTGAAGTACAGGTGTTCAGACCACATTTCAGACTATGTTTCAGACTTTTACAGCCACACAACTGATAAACAAGCTATATTGATTTTATAGTCTGCCAAAAGTATAGTGATGTGTGCATAGATATAAAGATTCAATTCCTCAGTTCCCCATCCACAGTTGAATAAAAAGTATGATGCATAGACTAGAACTGTGGAATTAGATGCTGGCTAAGCCTATGAGTGGAATACAGAGTAGAGAAAGAAAGAGAGTAAGTGTGCATGTGCGTTGCCTCTGTGCACAAACCCTTACAGAGCAGTCTGACTCAGAATCCAGATACAGAGCTAATGCTGAAGTGGACCTAGGGAGCCAAACAGACCCTTGTTTGTGTGCACATTTGCATGCATGTGGTTCAGCTGCAAAACCCTCAGCAAAAACCCACCAGCAACAAAAGCAAGGCATCGTGCTTTGGGGAATGAACATTGAAGGAAGCCAGAGTACCCCTACCCACACAAATGAATGATAGAGCCTTGAGTTTAGCTTTATGTCTGACTACAAACGGGGGTGCTTATTGTACACATATTTCATGTATGACATGTATGACTGAATGACTGTATGACTTAATTGCTCCTAAAATAAAGAGATTTGTGCACAAACAGGTATTCAGTCTGTTTTTTTCTGCAGCTTTTGACTGAAGTTTTACTGAAATGTCCAGCTATCATCAAGTTTCCTGTCTAGAGGCCAAAATGTGTTTTAGACTTTCCCTCCAAACAGAAATATTTATTCTCTGTGGTTTTGTAGGGGGCTATACCTTATCTAAACCTTCTTGGTGTTAGCCATTGGTAATCATTGTGTAGTTCATCTTGCAACAGTGCTCAACTTTCTCAGGCTAGAAAGTCAAATCGAATGCACTACATAGCCCAAAATAAGTGGACCCATTCTTATAAGTGGGCCCAGCTGTTTCAGCCACACCCATTGCTAACGGGTGCATAAAATTAATGACACAGCCATGCAGTCTCCACTAACATTGGCGGAAGTTACGGTTACGGTTACAGTGATGACATTTGGCAGATACTCATGTCCAGAGTGACGTACATCAATGCTTAAAGTAGTCCACATATGTTCTTCATTCCTGCAGAGCTAGACTCAAATCAGCATTTATTCATAACAAAGTTACTACCTAGACTGGGAACGTTACCTCTCAAATGAAAAGAAAAAGAAAAGTCACAGGTTAGTACAAAATAAGCGAAAACATGGACAAGAGTGAAGGGATTTTTTTATATAACAAAAAATGTGGAAGCAATAAGTGTGAGGCCTAGTTAGGGACTCTGATTGCCAGAGGAAGATAATTCCACCACTAGGGGGCCAGGACTGAAAAGAGTCGTGATACATGACTTCCTCTTCTCTTGAGCAGGCAGAGGATGAGAAGTGACTCGCTGCCTGATAAGTACTGGAGTAAGAAGGTTCAAGACGATCCTTGGCCTTGAAGGCAAGAGTTACGGCTAAATTTAGAAACAGCAAGAAGCAACAACAACAACAAAATCTCACAGAACGAGATTACTCAAATGTAACATGTCAAAATGACTGTATCTATCCTCAGTTGTGACAGTCATTAGTGAATTCCACGCAGCCTCTGAAAGCAACATAAGCAAAATAATTGTTAATTATAAAATGAATTGGTTGGGTAGAGTTATGCTCTTACAAAAGGCAGGCAAACTTCTGATGTGAAACTCAATGACCCACGGTAGGAAGGTGGGGTTAAATTACAGCAATATTGTAATGAAGAACTGAACAAAATCTCTCTCACTAACATTGTTTAGACTTTATATTTATAGTGTTAACAGAGTTTTCACTTTTTTCTCATTTCTCAAACTGTTTTACTAGAGTCTGTAATACCCATTTGAAATATTTACTCAAATGTGGTTTGTAACTTATAAATTGATTACAGAATGTCTTTTTGCAAATTCAGTTCCAAAAGTGCTTAGTTACCAGCAATCAGTTTTTTTGGTTTGATTTATAATATAATGTATATTTTTGGAAGTAACCTTTTAGTGTCATCCGTTTTTAAAATTTCCTGGCAGCTGTAGGTTTGATATTACTGATTATTTTAATTCATTACAGATTTTTTAATATTTTTCATGTTTATGATGTTTTACATGACTTGAACAGGGCTCTTTAGTTCCAGTGAAGTGAAATCTTAAAACTTCAGCTCACATTGTCATTCTATAGGATTGTTTGCTTTAAGCTTTGTGGTAACAGTTTGGGGAAGGCCCTTTGTTGTTTCAGTGTGACAGAGCCCCTATTCACATAACGAGCTCTGAAAATACACAGTTTGCTCACTTTGGTGTGGAAAAACCTGACTGGTCTGCTCAAGAGGGCTGATGGCCAGTGGGATGAACTGGGATTTCAGCTGCAAGGCAGGCCTTACCATCAGAGCCTGACCTCAATAATGGAAATTCCTTCATCATGTTCCACAATCTATGTGAAAGTCTGTGTATCCTGTTATATTTTGCTGTTACATAGTAATGATACCCCTGGTTTTGGTGTTCAGTAGGCATATATGGAGGTGACATATGGTGATCCATGTACTTTTGGCCACGTGATCAATTCTGTCAGATTTTTTCTGTGTCTACGCTGTGTTTCTCTGCCTTTTACCCTGTGGGATAGGCTCTATAAAAGAAAGAAAGTCACTCCAACTATTCAAGGCTGTCAAGTCAAGTAGGTTTTTATTGTCATTTCTACCATATACACACAGTACATAGTAAAAAGGAAACAACGTTCCTCCAGGACCATGGTGCAACACAAAAGCAGAACAGAACAGCACAGAGCAAAACATTGAAGATAAATACAGTATTTTAACTGGTACTGCACTCCAGCAGCAAAGATGCAGAACAGAGTTTACAGAGTTTACAAACTCCAGCAGCGGTGAGCAGTAGCTTGAGATCAACACACCGTTCACACACCAGTCCGAGTTGATGTAAACACAAAGCCCCCCTCCTCTTGCTTAGTGGCTACGGTTACCACAGTCGCTTCGGTACATTAGCATGTTGCTAATAGCAAAACAAACTCCAGCTTGCTTGCCGCGCTTCCACTTCCTCGCGCAAGTATGTGGCCACTTAGCTTGAAGTATGTAGCCTCTTGAAGTATGCGGCCACTTAGCTTGGCCTGCTGCCTTTTATCTTACGCCACATTGTCTAATGTTCATCACAATGTATGTTAGCTCAGTCCTGAGTTTTTCTCAAGACCTAAAGATGTTTTGTCTAATGTATAAAATCTGATGCTGTATAGCATAACACGGGCTTTAATCCATTCTAAATGTTCAGCAGGGACAAATATGCTGCTTGAAATGTTCAATTTGAAAATAATATTAAACCTGCATTTTCATACAGCCCAGAGCTAGCCAACATCTATGCACTTTTTTTCGGAACAGCTAAAATTGCCCGTAACTTGGTGACACCCCAGAACAGTTGCCAAGGGAAGTGGTTTTTGCTGTAATGAAAAAACAGGGTGTGAGAAATGCGCGCAGGATGACTAATCAATTGTGCATGATAGCAAATGGTCTGCAGTCTGTAAATGTACGTCAGTATTCTAGCAGGTGAACCACATATCACGACCAGTGAGTGGATGTAAGGTAGGTGGTTGTAGTAAAGTGGTCAGAGAGAATAAAAATACTTGTTATAAGGCACATAAATAGACATTGAGTGGAATATAATAACATTTGTTATTATTAAACATTAGATGTCACTCAAAAAAGATAAATAAAAAGATAGAAGTCTTTTTAGATGTTACGTAGAAATTACATATATAACAGACGTTATACTGATAGACAGAGTGTGCTTCAGCCTTATTCTTGGGAGTGTGTATGAGCTCAGGACCCTTTGCCCTTCCTCTTTTGATGTCTGGACACTTAATTTCATGAAAACATTGACTTAACCCTGAAAGTATTACGTTTTGTCTGAAGCAGCGTGTTTGTGAAAAGGTAGCACATGCCATTCCCCCTAGAACACAGCAGTCAGCCACTGGCTGCCTAATTTCTTTTCCATGAAAACAGAAGGAAATGAAGGAACCATGCTGTGCTTTTTGGATGGAGACCGTCACCCTGCTGGACATAGAATAAGAAGCAGTTCAAAACAGCCACAGAAACAAACACAAAATCAAATGCACTTTAAAACTTTTATGTGTATAGTCAGTAATAAAAATATTATTTATATAATCTGTATAGTTGAATACATATCACTATAATGTGTTAGAATATACTGTATGTATAATCTATTTCCAGTACCTCCTTGTAGGTCTTATCAAAACAATGGTATCAATGCAAATTTGACATTTTCAGAAGAATTCCACTTATGAAAAAACAGTTCAGTCATATCGCATCTTCAGTGAACAACAGTGAGAACTATCTCAAATCAACCGTAAACACAGCAGTGTGTGGAACATTGAATGTCTGAATTTTTGCACATGAAGAGCCTTTTAATGCAACCCAGTGCTCTGCAGCCCAGGCAAGCACATTCCTTGCGCCCATGTGCTCCTAATTGTCCAGTACCGCCATTCACCCTCACCACCAGCATGAGACCACCAAGCAACAGAATGTGATCCGTTCCATGTAATCCTCACATATGATGCATTTAGCCACCCACACATAAAGTAGAGCTCTGTACATTGCAGTGTGCATGTGCACAGCACTGCAGATTTTCCTGTTTGTTGGATACATATTGATCACCTGTGCATTTTATTTTACTCTTGGCTTGCTATGACGGAGCTCTTTGTGGAAGACTTGCGGTCTGCCCTCCGCCATGGGGAAGCCTAGCCAAGCCACGATGACAAAACAGACAGGCTGGATGAAAGTGGTAGGTGTTACTCAGTGCTCGGCAGACAGGGGATTTGACTCATCTCAGTCTCTCTCTTTCTGCTGTCCCACTTTTCAACACACGACCGTTTGGTCATATGGGGACAAATGTGGCAACAGTTACCAACAGTTTCAAGAGAATCAAGAATAAGTGGAGGATGTCTTGAGAGAAAACAAAAGACTCGTTGAGACTTCATCACTCATTCAGTTGTTATATCACTCTTATTCTTTTAAACATCTTATACAAGAAAAAGTAGACTAATTGGAACATATACTCCCCTAAGCTGTGTAAGGTTTTTTTTTAAAAAACAACACAAACACACAAATGCCATGACTCTTAGAAAAAGAGGTAAAAAATTGTTCTTTGGGGGGTTGTTCTTTGTTTAAAGCAGCAAGTGGGGA
This sequence comes from Brachyalestes nurse, assembly GCA_037974405.1. NCBI lineage: Eukaryota > Metazoa > Chordata > Actinopteri > Characiformes > Alestidae > Brachyalestes > Brachyalestes nurse. Next base: position 20,064,193 of record JBBPCY010000136.1, on the reverse strand, counting down.
CGGTGGTGCATACTATTCACAAAAGATGCCTTAAGTTTAATTAACTATTTGACTAAGTGGCTTTTATTGAGTTTTTAAAGAACCGCAAACCCAGAACCATCTATGGCATCACTGCAAGGAACATCTTCCACATCAGTTTTTAAAAGTTCACACTTACAAACCAAAGGTTTTCAAAGGGCTTCTGCAGGACTACTTTTCAATAAGCTCATCTGACCCAGTCCTCCAGGCTAAAGCAGTACAGAAAGGTTGAGTGTGTCAGGATTTTGCTGTATTTTCGCCCGACTCTACCCCGTGTGATGGCTAGAGGGCGCAACATGCCAAACCACTAGCACCACTATGTCCTATTCAAGTCCGTTTCAGCTGTGGTTGATTACGAACTGTATTACAGTGGAGTTTCTGAAATTTTCTCCTCATGTGGTTTTGATAGGCATAGGCATAGGCATATTTATAGGCATATTTAATGTTTTCGAAAAAAAATAACGAGGTGCTTTTGAAGAGATCTTAATTTTTACCATCTGTGTTGGCAGGAAGTGTATACCAAACCTTGGAGGAAATGTATATATTTGAGTCCACAGTCATGGGGAACTTAGCATTTGTTAAATACAGCGGTGAAAAACAGAAGCCACTGAAGGGTGTTGTTTTTTTGCCCTCTTAAGCTTTATCATTCTTGTGAAGACATTAATAATGTGATACACCAGCTTGTGGTTGCTGTTGGATTAACTGTTAAAAGCACGGATGCACTGTGACAGGAAAATAACAAAGCGGAGCTCATTTTGAAAGAAGTTTAACTGCAATTCGACGCAGCAAAGAGGAGTTTTTAAGACATTTCCAGGACTTTTTGTTATGCCACCTAGTTATTCAGTGCACGTCTGCAGTGTACTTCAGGGTAGGTCTCTTTTTTGGAATAATTTTGTTTTCAAATACTTTTTAAATTAAATTTTTACATTAAAAACATTCACTATGTTTTTGCTTAATTATGATATGGCTCGTATTAAGTGTAGAGATAGCAATAATACGCTGTGATGGAGAGAGTGAGTGAGAGAGAGAGAGAGACAAAGAGAGATAGTGTGTGTGTATGATACTAAGAGCTCTCAAGACAAGAAGCCCAACCCCCTCCCCTTCAACTCCTTGAAGTGGAGTTTTCAGTTCTTAAAGGTTTAAAAACTGTATGTAGACACGTAGATGCTCATATTTATGAAGTTGGATCTATTGACTGGTATGCAAACTTTCTTCAATTTCACTCGGGCTAGCTAAGAACCCTGGGCAATGATATTTGTGTAAAATCCTCAAAGGGAAATAAAGTACTCACAGTCAATCATAGTGCTAAAGGCGCTGTACATTAGTTAGGGGATCACTTTTGTTTTGCTAAGAAGAAGGCCTTTGACGAAGTGAAAAGTGTGTTCATGATTCTTGTAAAGCATCTATCACCTTTTTAAAAGAAACCAAGAGCAACAATATGTGCTGACCAAAAACGTCAGTGCTTCAACACATCTGTTCACCTCTGTTTCCTGTCAGTTTGTAAGAACATAAAGCTTCTCTAAGTCAAACTATGAGCACTGTTCTCTTATTCTATCACCATAAAATGTATACACCTATTAGACAGTATGGGCCCCTGAGCTTTCTATGAAAGAATGCATGTCTGTTGTTCTTAGTTTATTGCTTATTCTGTTTAATCCTATCAAGGGTGTAACTTTGTGCTGGTATGTACAACATATTAGTCTACAATTTAACACCTATACCATACAATGATCAATATTTGACTAAAATTAAAAGCATGCCATACTGGGGTCAATTCTGCCAGCAACAGACTATAGATATTTTTGGGCAATTCAGATAAAAGCACCAAAAACCTGTTCACGTCTCAGTGTAAATGAAATGAACTGTGTACACACTGACTTCTTAGTTAACCCTTTAAGCAACAGGGTTTTTAAAAAAATACTGGTTTTTGACATCAATATTTCAAAAGCTTTGGCTTAAAACGGGTTAAAGATAGAAACATACTGTAAATTACAAAAAGGTTTATGTGGAGTATAAATATACTCATCTAATTTGCATATTATGACATCATTATGACGTTTATACAACAACAGGTTCATCAAAGCATTTGATCCAGTCCTGATACACTACCTCGTTTCTCAAATAAACCCAGCCACCATTACCATTGCTATTCCTAGCCCTATTCAGATCCAGATCACCCCTGCTGCCTCTCCTACGTCTCTCAGCTCTCTCACACACACCATGGCTGCGTGTAGCAGGCGACTCCCACCCCTTTGGAGCGCTGGATGGAGAAAGCTAGTGCTACGGCTACTTCCAGCCCTACTTCTCCCACTCCTGCACCCTCTACCATGACCAACACCCCTCCTACGTCTCCCGGCTCTCTTACACACACCATGGCTGTGTGTAGCACGGAGACTCCCACCCCTTTGGAGAACTGGATGGAGAGAACTAGTGCTACAGTTACTTCAAGTGCTATTTCTCCCACTCCTGCTGCCTCTGCCTTGACCAACACCTCTTCTACAGGCACTAAGACCACATTCACCACTGCCACACACATTCCCGTTGGGCAAAGTGTCGAAATAAACACTTGTTTGTGCTTCGTGAACACTCTTGGCTTGCATGGCGGCAACGCCGCTGCAAAGCTGAACCAGGAGACACGTGAGTGTTAGACGACCGACCGTCATTTCCAAAAGGAAAATATTCCCCTTCAGAGTCAGAATAGGTGAATAACATTCGCAAGACATCACGGGTCAACTTTTTATTAGGCGTTTCACAAATCTCACCCGCTTACTCGCACGCTGTGAACTGATTATATTTGGGGGGGGTATACTGGCTGGATCTGATTTTTGGGGCCCCCTAGCCCCCCTGGAAATTACACACCTGGGTGATGTTGTAATAAGGCATGCATCCACAGTTCCAGGAACATCACAACTACAAGGTCTTTGTGGACAAAAACTTCATCTGTGTCTCATTAGTGGTTCAGCTCCTTGATCGTGCAGTAAGGGTGACACAGGGTGGTCTCTGGTGTGTCATCCTTTGCTGGCCCAGAACCACTGCAAAAGATGCTATGCTGAAACAAAAGCTCCAAATCCTACACTGACATTCATTTTTCAGGAAGTGCAATCTCCGTCTCTGCTTTTCAGAGGAGAGAAACTGCTTTCTGGAATACCACTGCAAGAAAATACTGAATAATTTTCATTTAGATTTATCTTTGTATAATATGTATATTCTATTTCCTAATCAAATGTAAATGTAAATGATTATGAATGTAATTATGTGCAAATTCTGCTCTTACACTGAAATTTTTTGGGGGTCATTTTTAAACTTTATACAATTCAATTGTATGACAAATTTCGGTCAAACTAAAAAGAATAAATAAAACAAGCAACTTGCAGTTAGAAACATATTAAGATTTACACAATTTAAATTGTTCAAGCACTAGAGTTTAGCAAATTGATTCAAAGAAATCTTAATAAACCTAGACATATAAACAACATGTCCTCATAAATCATGAATTAATTAAATGTATAAGCTTTAATAATATAGATTTTTATAATGGTCTTTATAAGTTTTCTTTTATTGTTTCAACATAGGGTCTCCTACATCAATATCACACAGGTGAAAAAAGTCTTCTTTTCTGTATTTGGGTCTTACAAATCATGTATAATACAAAAACAACAGTCCAATCATTGTTTTCTCAAATATTTAATAAATATGCTGAAATATAATTATAAAGAGATTTACAATCAGCAACAATAACATCGGTCTTGGTCATGCAAACATCACATAACATCACATTTTCATATTCCTGTCTAGCATAGCCGATGCACAGAATCTTTGGTTTACTTCCAGGTGCAGTGGGTAGGTGCCTCTCTAATGCGCCAGGCATTGTATCTGAACGGCACCTGCCACTGTTCAGCGCCACTAGCGGCGGACATAAGAGGCACCTGCCACTCCTTAGTGGCAGCTGCCACTCTTTTACCATAGCAGGCACTGTATCCGAACGGCACCTGCCGCTGTTACCACTAGTGACCGGCATAAGTGGCAGTTAGAAAGCCATAGGGAGGTTTTTGGCTAATAAGTCCAGTTCCCTGTGGGCTACAGGGGCAAATGAGGGCTCGTGGGAAAGCACTAGGTGAAAAACAAAAAGGGGTGCTAGGTCTTTCCCAGGCTGAGCTACAGGGAAAAATGCTCCATTTTAGCCAGCTCTGAAGTTTTTAAGGCACACGCCGCTTCCCCCTCCTCCATAGAGAACAATGTGGAGCAACGCTGCTCAAAGCGCAGAGGTTCTCTGGAGGGTTACTCCGGTTCACTGGCGAAGTAGTGCTTCGTGCTTGGTCTCATTGGAAAGTGCTCCTGGAGACCTATCAGCCTGTAGAGTTTGAAGTGTTTGCTTAGAAAGTTCATGCTCACGAGATTGTCACGCCGGGTTTCCGGAGAGGAAAGCTTCGTGACCGATCATGTTCAATACATTTGGGGGAGCTGAAAGTCCGTGTAAAATTTTGTGGGAGTTTTTCTCTGGCCGAACTATGAGGAGCAATGCAGCTCGGAAAGTTCGTGTTCACAGGATTGTCGTGCCGAGTTTCTGGAGAGGAGAGCAATGCAACCTGTTACATTTGATAGGTCCAGGCCCAATCCTGCTTAGTTTCTGAGATCGAGCGCTCTCAGGGTGGTATGGCCGTAAGCGAAATCAGGCATCACCACAAGCCTATTTCTGACTGAGGCTTAGCTCCCATAGGTGTATGGATATGGCCTGAATATGGGTGGATTTGACACCTGACTTGGAATGGGAAAGAAAAAAACATTGAGAAAACAGTTGACTTGATCAAAAAACATGTCTCGTGAAAAAGCTTACAGCACCTGGTATTTCCAGGTGGTCTCTCGTCCAAGTACTAATCAAGCCCGACCCTGCTTAGCTTCCGAAATCAGACGATAACTGGTGTTGTCAGGGTGGTGTGGTCGTAAGCAATAGCAAGCCTCACCTAGAGCCTATTTCTGACTCTTTTCATGACAAAGACATCTTGCATTTTGAAGGTATTTTATGTATTTGTTGTGATTTTATCAGGCATTCCAGGACTGTGCTTCCTGGTTGCCTATGAAAATACACTATATTGCCAAAAGTATTCACTTACCCTTGGAAATAATTAAATTCAGGCGTTCCAATCACTTCCATAGCCACAAGTGTAAAACTTCAAGCACCTAGGCATGCAGACCGCTTCTACAAATATTTGTAAAAGAATGGGTCACTCTCAAGAGCATGGTACTGTGATAGGAAGCCATCTGTGCAACAAGTCCAGTTGTGAAATTTTGTCGCTACTAAATATTGCACATCAACTGTCAGTGGTATTATAACAACATGGAAGTGATTGGGAACGACTGCAACTCAGCCACGGAGCGCGGTCAGCAGATGCTGAGGCGTATAGTGCGCAGAGGTCACCGACTTTCTGCAGAGTCAATCCCTACAGACCTCCAAACTTCATGTGGCCTTCAGATTAGCTCAAGAACAGCGTAGAGAGCTTCATGGAATGGGTTTCCATGGCCGAGCAGCTGCATCCAAGCTATACATCACCAAGTGCAATACAAAGCGTCAGGTGCAGTGGTGTAAAGCCCGCCGCCACTGGACTCTAGAGCAGTGGAGGCACATTCTCTGGAGTGATGAATCATGCTTCTCCATCTGGCAATCTGATGGACAAATCTGTGTTCGGTGGTTGCCAGGAGTTCAGTACTTGTCTGACTGCATTATGCCAAGCAGTGCTGGACTGGCCATTGGGCATACTGAAATGCCCGGTGGGCCGATGGTAAATTTGGGCCGGCGCGGAATCCTGTCAGCAAACCAGGCACCCCCACCCACCCGAAAGCACCATATTGAGAAGGATGACGTTAACCACCCCCCTCCCCGGGTGGGCCGGTCTCAAAATGCCCGGTAAGATTTTTTGTCCCAGTCCTGGTGCCAAGTGCATGGTGGGGGGGGGGGGGGGATTATGGTGTGGGGTTGTTTTTCAGGGGCTGGGCTTGGCCCCTAGCAAAGTCCATAAAGACACGGATAAGCGAGGTGTGGAAGAACTTGACTGGCCTGCATGGAGTCCTGCCCTCAACCCGACAGAACACCTTTAGGATGAATTAGAGCAAATACTGTGAGCCAGGCCTTCTTGTCCAACATAAATGTCTGACCTCACAAATGTGCTTCTGGAAGAATGGTCAAAAAACCCCATAAACACACTCCTAAACCTTATGGAGAGTTTGCCCAGCAGAGTTTAAGATGTTATAGCTGCAAAGGGAAGATCGACATCATATTAAAACCTATGGATTAAGAATGGGATGTCACTTAAGTTAATATGCATGTAAAGCAGGTGAGGTAATAGGCCTACTTTTGGCAATATAGTGTACTGAATACATATTGGATACATATACACTAGTAAATCTATAAGTTAGCATAATTAACTTATAGAGTATAAGACAGCATCATTAATTAACTGGATTATGTTTTATGTATTGTTTTCTTCTTTTGGAAGAACTATTCTCACAACAGTTAACATTTAATGTTCTGCCGCCATCTGCTGGTAATTTCCTCGTATTGCAGGTCTTGTACAGAACACCTAAATATACCTCAATATAAAATGTATGTGACCTTAATTTTAACGACACAAATTACGTACAGTTTGGACTCATTTTGTATCATGGGATTCTTTCACTCCCATTTTCCAACTAGTTGAGAAACAAAACTAAACTAAGGTCACGTGTGTGTGCGTGTGTTTCTGTGTGTTTGTGTGACTCGAGTCCAGCCGCTCGTCTCATTCTTGGGAAAAGAAACCGAACGCCGACACCAAAGTAAAACGAAAGTGAACGTAATCCGCAGATCTGGAACTGATCCTCCCTTCGACGGCACTGTCCCGCAGGGCTTGGTAAAGAGTGGTGGGATGGAGGGTTATCTTTACCCCCTCTCAGTGGAGGGACCCTGGGACTCGATCTCCACCAAAACCATCACCAACAAACTTCAGGTGTACTTTCAGAGTAGAAAGAAATCCCAGGGTGGAGACTGCGTGGTGAACTTCACAGAGCAGAACTGCGCAGTTACTGTTCTCTTCAGAAGCGAAGAAGGTGAGTAGACCACCTTAATCGAGGCATTAGTTCTTAGTTGAAGATACGTCAAATGTAAGTGTTTTCAAGCGAACAGCTAACTGCAGCGTCACTGTGGCCACACGGAAGCCAAGCTCCTTCAGTTCACCTGTCGGACACGTTCGTGTTTTTCTTTTTTGACGCACTAAATCTGGGCAGTTCCAGCCTATCGCAGATTGGTGATGTCCCAAGTAAACACACCTGGTTCAACTCACCGGGTTTAGTGAGTTTTTTTTGAGGAGGGGGGCTACAAAACTGGGCATCCAGGACTGGAATTGGGCAACCCTGAGCTAAAGAAACACTCACAAACCTTAGGTTGAAACGTGCTGGCCGAGCTGAAGAAAAAAAACCAGTCGAGCAGCTTGTGTCCAGTAAATTTTAGTTCATGAAATGTTTGTTAGAACAGAGAAGGCGGAGCATCACAGCATTCTTAGTCCTTTTTTGTGTATGTGTTACAATGCTCTTTCTTATTTTTTAGCTTAATTTTGATCTCAGCTAATTCAGTAAAATGTTTGGTTGATTCTGAAACTCTGGTTTGGATGCACACAGTACTCATATTTGTTAACTTAACGAATTAGCTTGTAAACAACAACAACAACAATAATAATAATAATAAACATTTTTAACTGTAATTAATCGCATGGTTTTCTGCCCTCACGTGCCATTAATCATATTGTTTTTATGCAAAATTTAATAATACATTTTCAAAAGTAGTGTACTGCACTTTTATTTTAAAGTACTGCTATATGAAAAAGTGCAGTAACATTTGGTTTGCAAACACTTTAAACAAATAAGGAGCTTTTTCCCTCTAACACAGGTACACAGCTGCAGTTCAAATACTTCTGTAAATCCCAACTTAAACATTAATGTAATCAAATCAAATATAAAACCAAATCTATTTGCCACTGCAGAAAAAATTGTTACAGCAGAAACTTAAATACAACGATACAACACAAAAATAACTTCACCGTGCAGTGTGCGGTTCGTTTTTACAGATGACAGCAACTCATACTGCACGCTAAACCACTCCCACACATCTGATCCACCTTAAAAAAGAGCTGGATGCGGTTTGAGTGGTTCTGGAGAAATTTTGGGGATGGTCCTGTCCAGACAGAGAATGAAAGGCAAAGGCGCAGACTTCCATGATATGAGAGCTTTAACACCGATCAGAACAGAACTGAAACCAGTAATGGGGGCCAGACAAAAGAAACAGAACGATGAGGAATAGCGAGAAACACAGACTGGGAAAAGGTAGGGTAAGATTAGATAACTAATGCACAACACCACATCTGGGGACAGAACACCTTAAATACTTAAACTAGCCCCAGCTGTGAGTGAAGGACAGTTCATAGTCCCACAGCAATCCCCCGTGACTGCACACCAGAATCGTGACAATGGGAGCTTATGGTCATTTGCAAGCCAATTGTTTATTATTTAATAGAGCAATCCATTAATTACTTTATTAATGTAGTGCTTATATCAGGTTATGACAGAGGTCAGTGTAGCTTAGAATGATTGAATAAGTGGTTATATGTCCATTCAACTGAAAATATTTGTTGCCTTATTTAAATTGTACTATTTACTAACATGGAACTAACAGTGAACCCATGAAATTGAGTAACTTCTAAGCATTTTTTTTAACTGAAAGTGGCTAAGAATATTGTTGTAACTGCAGATATTGTTGACAAACATTTTTCTAATATTGGCCGTTGTCTGAG
>JBBPCY010000136.1:20018099-20037423 GCA_037974405.1 Brachyalestes nurse | reverse complement strand
TTATTCATTGTTAAGATGCCATCTTTAAAATAGGTGTTAGTCATATCAACTTATTAACAGCCTGAATTTTATTTTAAAAGGCGTGGTCAAATCTCAAGAAAGAAAATATTTGTAAATAGTTTATTACAAAATTTTGTTGCAAATTCAGTAGCTTGTGACTGTGTTGTCACTTTTTATAATTGACATTAATAATTGAATATATATCATCTGAACATTTCTTAAATCCAGTTATGTTTATTAAATGTAGAGTTGGGCGCTCATTGATATTTTGTATTTTATTTATTGTGTAATTAGGGGTGCTCGTTGTCGTTCTGCCGGGAGGGGTGCTGCTGCTGATGACGGATTTCGTGCAGCTGGGGCCCCACTTACTATCGTCCTTTGGGGGGCGGGGGGATGCTGACGGGATTCTGCGCCGACCCAAATTTACCTGGCCGGCCCATATTTAACATCGTCCCACCAGGCATTTGCCCGGTATGCCTGATGGCCAGTCCAGCACGGGTGTTTATCAACATTCCCTCAACCCTGCTAGCTGATCATTTTCACCATTTTCGGCATGAATTTAAAATAAACACAGTTATTTCCTTTATTTTCTGTGATTTTGTGACCTTTTGTTACCTGACAAGGTCACTTAGAAGGTACACACACCAACACATGCAAACACATACACAATCCCACATATAATATAATGTTTTATCTGTATTTGTTTTTTGAGCTATGTGAGCCACCCTAATTCAAATTAATTCAAAAGTAATTCACCGTAACAGGGTCCCAAGCACATGTTAGATGCCTGACTGAAGAATAATAAACTGCACCATCACTTAAGTGCTGAATCAATTGAGGAAGAGAAATTCTTCAGAAATTACTGGAAAGAACCTAAGCAGTGCATCCTTATTGGACTCTAATGAACACTTTGATTTCCTTGCAAGGTACTGGTTCATAAGTGTGAAACACATGTAACATGGCAGTCAGCCATTGTTTGGGGCTTAAAATGAAGTTCAGCAGGAGCTGCTTAATAACTATAATTATAATTATGTGCTCAATAATGGCCACATTTCACAGAGAGTCTTAGTGCAAAGCCACTGGCCCACTGATCTAACATGTTATTCGAATGAACTCCACTACTTGTTTATGACTTCTGTAGTGTTCAGAGTGTCTCCTTTTTCAGCGCGTACTAACGATGATTCTGTACTAAAATGATGATTAGAATAATTTAGTCCAAGAATCAAACACATTTAATGACAGACAGTATGACAAAACCAAGTGTAAAAATAACTCTTGACATGATTAGTCAAACACTGATGACAATATTTCATTTATGTACTAACACCTTGTTTTTAGTTTAATTCCTCAGGTTCTGATGTCACCAAAACCAGAGGCTGTTATTTTCCACTGACCACTGAGCACCGGGCAATTGCTGTAATAATGACTATACTGACCCTCTGTCATTGCAGGTATGACGCATGACCCATGATGTAAAGCTGTCATATTTGTGTGTGTGTGTGTGTGTGTGTGTGTGTGTGTGTGCGCGCGCGTGCGCGCTAACCTTATTATTATCAGCCAGGTAAAACTAAATTTGCTGAAGTTTTGGATCAGTGCTACAACTGTTTGAAAGAAACGTTTGGCAATAAACCATACATCTTATTAACAGTGGTAAGAGTTTTGATATTTCTGCTTTGCTGTGTTTTTTTCCCTCAAAAACAGGGAAGTTATTATTCCACACCATTGCCTGGACGTCATTAGCTCTGATTAGTTTCCTCCAAAGTTATATATTAAAGAGGAGAGCATTTCAGTGAAGAACAGGAAACTGAATTTTAGAGTAGGGCTAAAACATAGTTGGAAATTGTGTCAATGTAATTGTAGTGTGGAATTTTTTTATGATGTTGAGAGCAGTATAAGGATGCAGTAAAGCAAGCGATGTCAGGGATCATTGGAACTTACAGAAAATAGGTGCAGTTAATTCCTCTTCATGATAATACTCAGCATTCACAAAAGTAAAGTAAAAAGAGTTTTTGCATGTTCAGATGTACTACAAATAAAATCATCAAACAGAATATATTTACATTGAAATAAACATTTATAAATATTTCTTGGCTTGGACGTGATCCTTAAATTAGTGTAGAACCTTTACATAATGTGGAATTTCTCCAAAAGATTCTTCACACTCACAACTCATTTACAGTCATGATTCTGCATTCTTCTGTGGTTCTTCTACAGCATTTCAACATCTGAAGGTCTCTAATGTGTGTCATAATTGACCTAGCCTAGTGTTTACCCTCAGGAAGAAGGAGGAGGAGGAGGAGGGTGGGTATAAAACTCCATCGCTGGAGGCAATGTTGTCATTCACGTTCATGTTGTCCAGGATTTTCATCACCAGTGTGCTGCTCTACAAGGAAGATGAGGAAATACAAGTTTAGCAACATCTCAGAGCTAGTATTCAAAAATCCCACAGCGTACAATGAGGTAAAAGCTGCTTTGAGGTTGCAAGTGAAAGGTTGAAAATGTTAAATTATGATGGGCAGGTTAACAGCCTTTTCAAACATTTGTGTTTCTGTGAATTGCTTCATATTAATCCATGTTAAACTTGTTAATGCTGAAGGAAAAGAATGCAGGTAAAAATCCAAACCCTCATGTTGGGAGCGGAGATGAGAATGCAGATAGGGGCAACTGGAGTAGTAAAAGGGAATATCTGCTGTCTATGATTGGATATGCAGTCGGGCTGGGAAATGTATGGAGATTCCCCTATCTGACTTACAAACACGGAGGAGGTAGGTGGGCTCTCCTTTTATGTGTAATAAATGTGAATTTCACCAATTGTCCTAAATTTCTCCCATAATTAAATGAGTGAGAAGAAAAGTCATTCAAAGTGGTTTTGATGTGAAATGGTTTAATGTAGTGAAACCTACTGATTCAGATTTCTTTACCATAGAGGTGGTGGGAGCCACAATGTGTAAAGTGCAAAAATAGCCAATTTTTTTACCATCCAAAATCACTAGTAAACCTGCACATGTCTCATGTGTTTTTATTCATGATGGTAAACTTCCTTCATGGACCTCTCAAAATTCAAAATTTTTGAACTGTTTACATCTTAATGTTCATTGTTCAAGGAAGATGAGGAAATACAAGATGAGGAAATACAATGAACAATTGAACAATGAGGGAATTCCCCTTAAGATGTGTCATATATGACTTAATTACTGGAATTGTATTATATGTTGAGGTGGTTACCCAGGCATGGATAGAGATGGACTCAATTGTGGGAAAAAAAATGCATTTCAGTTTAACCCAAGACTAATGTTTAATCCACGTCCAACAAATAGTCCCAAGACATTTCCACTTTAACTTGTAATCTAAGCCTGGACTGAGCTCATTTCTAGACTTCAGTTTGGATTTTTCAGCAGAGATTCACTGCTAATCAGACAGTCTTTAACTATAGACTTTTACCACAGGTTCATCCCTTTTACAGGGACGAATCCTACAGGGACAGATCTTCCTTGTTTCCATGTTACTGAGACCAATTTCTTGTAAGTGATATCTTTCTTGGACAATAGAACAGCTCAGATTATTTTTACTAACCCTCATATCTCATTTTCAGGGGCTTTCTTGATCCCCTATGTGATCATGCTGTCTATTGCGGGGCTTCCACTCTTTTTCATGGAGAGCTCCTTTGGCCAGTTCTGCAGCCAAGGACCCATTAATGTGTGGAAAGCTGTGCCAATCCTGCAAGGTATGGCACCACCTCCATCAGTATTAGTTGATAATGTTCACACCTTTGTATGTTTTGATTTCCTTTTATTGATGAAGTTGCAAACAGTATGTTGCTGAGAAGGGTTCATAGTTTAGCTTAAAGAGGAAACTGAGTGATATAAACTGGGTTATACATCCTAATATCCGTCAGTGGCAGATTTAGGTATATGCTACCAGGGCAGCATCTGATTCTTGTTTGTGTACAAGGCAGGCTACTGCCTGGGGAGGTCTTCCGCTCAGAAGCAGGAGATGGGGAGCGGGGGAGGGGGGCAGGGGTAGCCTGACCTCAGGTCTCCCCACTGGAGGTCTGAGGTAGGGGAGTGAAAATAATACGAAATAGAATGCAACAAGCGGAGGAACAATAGTATGCAACAATAGTACTAACAAGGGGAATTTGTTATCTTTACTTTTTGTGAGCAATAATATAATAATGTAACAATTCATTGTATGTATGTTAGTATGCATTTTGGAATCTTTGATCTTTAGAATTTTGGAATACTTCATAAATTATAAATCATAAATTAATCTGTAGAGTAGTCAATGACCCATGTAATCAAGTTTGTGGTGGTAGTGCAGCGACTTAGGACTATAGTCATACACAGTCTCAATATTAAATAAAAAAAAAATTGAATTTTTAATGACCTTGTGTGTCTTTCACAGGTGTCGGCATTACCATGATGCTGGTGAGCACCTTTGTGTCCATCTACTACAATGTCATCCTAGCATACAGCATTTACTACTTGTTCGCATCATTTCAGTACCCGCTGCCATGGAGCGATTGCTCAGGGTGGTCTGACATAGATTGTAACATCACTGCTATGGGTACGTCATGCTCTTTTCTTTTTCTTACTGCTTTTAGGTCACCTATCCTAGTCCAGGAGCCTGCCCTGCCCTGTACATTTTAGTGTCGCTCTGCTCCAACACACACTTTAGGGCTTATTAGTTATCCGAACCAGATGCACTGAGAGCTTGTGCAGAGCCGGTGGGGCACCATGGGAACCTATTCTCTAGAGTGTGTCTGTTTGCACTGAATAAGTCAAACATTTGTGACCTGCCTATTCTAGCATGAACAAACAGCATTCCTAGTGGCCTCGTTTTTGTGGTTGAAGTTTGCTCCCCATATTGAACCAGTCAAATATTACCTTGGTGGAAATTCCTTGTCACAAGAATGTATTTTTAATAAGATTGTGTGGAAAAACATGACCAACCGGCACTTCTACAAAGTCCCAGGGCCACTTACGCTTAAACCATGTGCACAACAATGGGCAGGTTTTGCCATTTCAGTACTCTCATGTGAAGCTTACCACACTAAAACTGTTCACTTTTTTATCCCTACAGAATATTGCAATATGACTGCTTACAATGAGAGTGTTGGAGCTGTGAACACGAGCATGATGGCTGATGGGAGTCCAAGCAATGAAAGCTGTCTTGAAGAGTTTTTAGTTAGCGTGCCCTTACGGAGCCCCAGTGAGCGGTACTGGGAGTGAGTATGTGTGTGTGTGTGCGTGTGTGTGTGTAGCAAGCTCTTTGTGTTTTCATCCCTAAACATGAATATCAATCACATTAAAAATACAATCAATCACATAAATATACAATTGCACACATCGTATAGTCTCCATAGAAAAGCATTAAAAGTAGAATAAAACAAAATAGAGCAGCCACATACACTATATAAACAAAAGTATTGGGACGCCTGACCATTACACCAACCAGGGACTTTAATGATATTGCATTCAAATACGTAGACTTTAAGATGGAGTTGGTCATCTTTTGCAGCTATAACAGCGCCCACAAAGTAGGAAACATGGCATTGTCTTGCCAAAATGTCTTGCTATCGTAAAAGTAAGGGGCCATCTCAATTCAGTAATTAAGAGGCACTTTTATCCATATAGTGTATGAATCAACTCCGCAAGCCCCAATGCCATGTGTCAGCTAGATGGCCGTAGAGTGGCGGAACTGCATTCTCTTGAGTGATTGAGCTTAACCCAATATATTTCGGATGAGCTGGCGTGGCGTTTGTGATCTAGAAGAATAAAGGCTGTTATTGCAGTAACAGGGGGAACAAACTCTTTGTTAACACATTTAATTTCAGAAGAAACACTGGATAAGTAGGCATTCACAAACTTTCAAAAAATTGTCTTCAAGTAGACAAAATACACACTGTGTCTAGTTTACTTGAAACATCTACCTTGTACATACCTTGTACATCTACATTGGTCATTTAATCAGATGTATTTTCTATAATTATGCTGTTTTTTGGTTATAGTTACTGACTGTGCCCCACCATTTACCCCATTTATCTATGAATGACCAGAGGACTTCCATTGGTCAGACATTACTGGGATAGTGAACTATTCTCAACACAACACTGACACTGGCATGTTAAAGGGTGTTACAGTGGCACAAGTGTGTCAGGCACAGCAGCATTGTAATGTATAACTGAATGAATAAATGTACAACTGAATGAATAAATGTGTGCAGAAAAAATGACCAGTAAGTATCTACATTGTTTAAAAAACCCAAAGTGCCTGATAAACTTGTACCACTGCAACCCATACTACCATCCACTGGGTAGCCCTTTTCACTGATAACTTGGGTAGACCGTGGTAGATCAATTCAGCAGCAACATAAGTGTTTAAGTCAGCAAATGGACAGACTGCAGCTATGTTGTAGGACTTATAAGACTGCATTTATAAAAGGTTTGTAAATGGTGTAATATTTATGAAACATGGGATTTCAGAACCGGTAATCCAGAATTGTCTGCCTCCCTTATCACTGCAAAGATAAGATAATACTTTATTGTTCATTGTCAGAGAATTTGGTATTGAACCATAATACCTTACCTATTTAGACCTCCAGAAAGGAGGTCTAAATTATACAAGCCAAAAACACAGTTTATGAACACACACTATAAAACACAGCAGTCTTTGTCACTTGTGGCAACACTGGCCTTGTTTTAAAATGACCTGTATGTGTTGTCCTTTAGCCTGGTGGCCCTGCAACGCACCAGCAGTATGGATGAGACTGGGCCAGTGGTTTGGCACCTGGCCCTCTGCCTGCTGCTGGGTTGGATGCTAATCGCAGGAGCTCTCTTCAAGGGCATCAAGTCCTCAGGAAAAGTGAGTGTTTACATAAGACTGCATATTGATTTTGTATGCCTTTCCGCCACAGTCCTCCCACAGTCATGCATATCAGGTAAACTGGAGATGCTAAATTGGAGGTGAATTGGACATACTAAATTACTAAATTGTGATGGACTGGCAATCTGTCCAGAGAGTTTCTGCATCTTTTACCCTAAGAGTACTGGGTTAGGCTCCAGCGACCCTGGTTAAGGATAAGTGATGATGGATGTATGATGAAAACATTGTAAAACCCTTCACATTATTCACATTATTACCATAATGTCTGATGTATGTAATAAATGACACATTTGTATACATTCAGGTGGTGTATTTCACAGCCACATTTCCTTATGCTGTCCTGCTAATCCTGCTGATACGTGGCGTCACTCTGGAAGGGGCAAGAGATGGCATTGAGTATTATATCGGCTCCCAGTCTAATCTCACCAAACTGGCTGAGGCTGAGGCAAGATCAAAGACTCAAGTCTCAGATTTACTCACACTTACATATTGCCACTTTTCCTTAACAAGGTTTCCATGTTATCTCAGTTTGCTTTTTTTCCATACACAGGTCTGGAAGGATGCAGCAACTCAGATATTTTTCTCCCTGTCTATTGCCTGGGGTGGTTTGACAGCACTGGCCTCCTATAACAAATTTCATAATAACTGCTACAAAGACTCCATCATAGTGTGCATAACAAACTGTGGCACCAGCATCTTTGCTGGCTTTGCCATATTCTCCATCCTCGGGCACATGGCGCATGTCTATGGGCGGCCAGTTTCAGAGGTTGCACAGGCAGGTAAGTTATTTTCAGCTCTCTGTTTTATTTCCGCTCTGTCCACATAGACACACACTCTGGCACACATGTATGTTGTATTCACTGGTGGGGACCAGTACAACAATTTGGTATGTAAATCTCAAATATGGATGGAATTATAATGGGTATCATAATTTGCTAAATCTTTTTTGAAGTTGTATCTGATCATGATAAAAATATACGGTGTTGGCTTGTCATTACAGCAGTAGCACACATTCTGTTGCACCAACATTTGAAAGCTCAGCGAAAGCCAGTAATATGCAAAAAGTAAAAATATCTCACCTGAATGTTCACCACAATAACCTACAAGTCAGAAACAAAAGAATGTTTTAAAAGTTGTGGGACTTGTGAGAAGTGGAGGTCAGTAATTACCCCTTGAAAAATACCAAATCGTAATGTATTCCTTATCTTCATTTGTTTTGTCAACAGTGAATATATATATCTTATTTTAATATGAAATGCCGTATCATACTATAACATACTAAATTTACCAGTATGCCTATTAAACATTATCTTCAGATATTTAGTGTCTGTGAAATGTTTTCATACCCTATAAAATGGGCATTATTTACTGCTGGCTTAACTCTTTGTTGTCTATAATTTTATTTCCATTAATAATTACCATGCTCAAACAAATTAGGTTGCTAGTTAAGCAATATCTCTACATGCATGTCTTGACTTATATGCACTGGACGGAAGTCCTAGCATGTTAAATTGTAACATAGTATCAGAAGAATCAATCAGTCGTGTTTTAATTTCCACTAGGTGTCCTACATACATTACAGACTGCAAATCTGAGGCATGCATTTGTCACAGTTATTTGTTAGAAATGGAGATCAGTAGTAGCTCTGTAAGATTCAATGTAAAACTACTACAAACAAAGTAAAATATATAGTGTTTTTTTTCACTAGCTTTGAATGGCCATATTTAATCTTTAACATTAATCTCTGGTATCAACAAAGTACAAATCTATTTATTGCTCATAGCTTAGCATTAACATGCTACTAAAATCCCACACAGGTGCTATTAGAAACAAGCATTCTTGTAAAGGTGATTTTTCCATCCAAACTGATGGTCTTTGTCTGATACCCTTGGTCCATCACTAATAAAAAAGAAATCTAAAATGATATTCTGCACCCAAAAGTGAAATATTGACTCTCAATGTCTCTATTTCAGGCTTTGGACTGGCTTTCATAGCTTACCCTGATGCCCTTTCCAAACTTCCCATCTCTCCGCTGTGGTCCATCCTGTTCTTCTTTATGCTCATAACTCTTGGTCTGGACTCTCAGTTTGCTGGAATAGGTGAAACTGTCTGAGAAAAAGAAACAACAAATATTCATTGTCAGACAAAAGTTTGGAATCACCATTAATAAATTCTGTTTTTAAAATTCTGTTATTTTTATAATTTGTATTTTTATTACTAAATAGATTTACATCTCATAATCAAAACATCAGAATTACAAATTACAGAATTACATTGATTAAATTATAGATCATTATAGATAATATACTGCAATTTCCTGCTTAAAGACATTCCGTATTTTATGCCTCAGATACAAAAAATGTTCTGGCTGTGAATTTTATTATAATGAGGACAATTGGGTTTAATATTCCAGAAACTTGTAAAGTTTCATAATAATAGCATGACCAGAGTGACTATATGTTCTGATTGATTTGATGTGATAAACATTGATTTCAAACCTTTAAACAGTAATGTAGATGTCTTTCACTTACCTCCAGTTAACATGACCATGCGTGGCCACTATCTGACAGAACCTCCTTGTGATCTGTCCTTCAGAGGTCATCACAACATGTCTCCAAGATGCCTATCCCAAGATTTTAAAGTCCAAACGTGGCTTCATTACTGTTTTCATCTGCGTAGTTCTCTTCCTGCTCGGTCTGCCTTGTGTCACTGGGGTAGGTCCTTTGCAACCATGTCACTCTCTGGCTACAGAAATAAAACGTTTTACTCAGTGACTTGTCATCATTTTTCAAATCAAGCGTACTACATAGAGTTGGGTGTTCACATGAAAATGAAAAAACATGTATGTAACTACAAGGAAGGGGACAGCTCAATGACTAATGTGCTCTTCTTAAAGGCAGGTATATACTGGGTGAATCTGATAGATACTTTCTGTGCTGGATGGATTCTTCTGGTTGCTGGACTGTTGGAGGTTTTAGGCCTGTCCTTCCTATATGGTCAGTTTATGACTTTATTGTCTTTCTGAACCTGTTCCACAATGGCATGCCATATCTCTGAGCTGTACTTCTGCTTTCAGGTGGGAACCGGTTCATTCAAGACATTGAGATGATGATTGGGACCAAGTCGGCCCTCTTCTGGATCTGGTGGAGAGCCTGCTGGTTTTTCATCACGCCGCTTGTTCTTGTGGTATGTATACTAAAATTCTAAGCCTTTCACAGTTTGGGTACTTTATCTAACTTTTACTCAGGTAAGTCAAAATATACTTATGAAAGAAAAACTATATTGAAATAAAAATAAAAATTAAATAAATTAATAACAACTACTTTGGCAAACAACATTTTTGATAGTGTTTGATTTTTTTTTTATGCACAGCACAAAAATAAATGAACATAACGGCAATTATCATTTACACTGATATGGATTTGAATTATTGAATTCAAATAATACATTAAAAACAATAAATAAAACACTTTTGCCAAAGTTAAATTAAAAATACTTGAGTAAAGTACAAATCTTTGAAAATAATACTCAACCACAACACTCAAGTACATTTATTCTATAACTATTTTCCACCCCTACAAACTGCTACTCAAGCCACTCATCAAAAGTCATTTTCTCTGCAAGTGTCACATAATATTTTTTATAATTATATTACATATTGACATTTCTTAGCCAAAAAGCTAAAGTAGCTTATATTTTTCCTT
Source organism: Brachyalestes nurse (assembly GCA_037974405.1). Lineage (NCBI taxonomy): Eukaryota > Metazoa > Chordata > Actinopteri > Characiformes > Alestidae > Brachyalestes > Brachyalestes nurse. Next base: position 20,026,835 of record JBBPCY010000136.1, on the reverse strand, counting down.
TATATTAAGAGATTGCATTAATCACTTAATTTAAATTAGATGTTTTATTTGAACTGTTTATTTGAACTGTTTAATTTTATATATATTATAATTAACCATCTGGGTATTTGCAGGTCATTCTCGGCTGGTCAGTGTACATGTTCACAACGCCCAAATATGGTTCTGTTGAGTATCCGCAGTGGGGTATTGCTCTAGGTTGGTGCATAACCGCCTTCTGTCTGCTGTGGATCCCAGTTGTGGCCATCTGGCAGCTTGTGAAGGCGAGCGGAAGCCCATGGCAGGTAGGAGGGATGTCTGTGTATTTGTGTGTTTAGAAAATGCAGAAACAAATTTTTAAGCCTTCTTACAGAAAAAACAATTTTCCAGACAGGCACCTATGTAACATTCTGAATCCAGATTCCCCATTGGAAGATATAATCCAGGATTAGACTTAAACCCTGTCTGAAAAATGGACAGCTCTTCATATGTTCTTCTGCTCTGATTTGGTTGCTTCCATCTCACAGCGTCTCAAATCAGTGTGCTCACCTGCTGGAGACTGGGGTCCCTACCTGGAATGCCACAGGGGCGAACGATATCGTCAAGCAGGGATGAACGACACAAATATCTATGTGATCTCAAACAAAAAGAGCACCAGACTGTAATATAAGTAGTCATTTTTGTAGTCAGTTTTGTATTTTACATTTTTATTCAGGTTTTTTCAGCTGTAATGTTTACAACACTTCATGGATTAGCTACTAAAGCAGTATCAGTATCAAATGCAACTTTTCCTTTACCCCAGAGGTAGTCTGCTTCTTTATCCCTAGAGCTGTGAGGCTAATGTTGCTAACAAACACTGGAATCAGTAGTCACCCAAACTGCTTCCGAAAATGCATCCCAAAATAGTACTCAACCCACTCAAACCACATGCTACAGGGGCGCACCTTATTAAGGTATAGTAGACTTACTGGTGTGGCTTAGTAGTAAGCTTGACTTAGTGTGAGGTCTAAAAATTAATAGAACTTCTTGGCTCCAGGGCTAGAGAGGACTGGTCATGGATCTTCTATATTTTTAATGATCATTGTCAGAAAAACTAGTCTTATTGCCCTAATCCGGGTGGCTTCTGAAAACAGACCTTGTTGTCCAAAATGCTGTCTGAAGTCTGACTGTGTCCTAAACTATCTTAATGGAGAGCTGGATGTGGTTTAGTCAAGCTGAGAAAATTTCTGGAGATTACTGACTTCTAGTGATTGTTACCAACTTTAGCCTCATAGCATTATTGCTAAAGTAAAGAAGTACAGTTTGGAAAGCCCAGCATGTCATGATTGATCAGCTACACCTTGGGTACATGGAAAATTGTGTCAGTTTGATTTGCCTCTTCATACCTTTTAGCCTCTAAAACGCTGTTCCAGATGAAAAACAGCAGTATGTTTGCTGGAAACTAGAATTTAATTAAGTCATAACTGACCTCAGCTTCAGAAGGAGGAGCAGCTCCTAGCTGAAATGACTAAAATAAAATTTTGTATAGAATTTGGTCTATTAATATAAAAACACACCAAAAATGGTGTCATCCATGCATTGCACATGTCTGTAGAGTTTATACAGTTTAAAGCACCAATATTCATAGAACATATTACATCAAAAGTTTTCATGAATTTGTGATGTGAGCACTTAGTGCAATGGTTCACTTGGTGTCTATGGTTCTGCACTGTGAGTGTCGACAGTAAAGTATTTATATTTCGTACAATGTTCAGTGTGTATATGATGTCAAGCTGCCCTTATATTTTTATTGTCAAATGATTGTTGTAAATTTCAAATTCATGGCCTTCAAAGGGTAAGTGTTTTGGGGTTTTTCAGACTTTCAGTTTTGTGTCATCTTGATTGAACCAACACAAAAACATTTGTATTGTATTTGAAATAAAAACTGAAACAAATACAATTAATTTACTCTCACTGGATGATAATCGTAGTGGAAAAATCTCTGATAACTCTTTCTGATTAACAATGAGGTTAGAGTTCAGATTCCTTAAAGCTGTTTATTTTTTTTTGTGCAGAAAGGAGAGTCGATCTCATCCATTTCTTAGAATGTCTGAGATACAGAGATTATATAGGAATGCATGCATATATTTCATATCTGCTGATTGGCTGCTTATGGTTATGGAGATTTCTTACTGGTCGATACTCTGTGCACGCATAGCTCTTGTGCCCCCCCATGCTCGGTGCACACATAACTCGAGTGCAATTCTTGAACAAACAACTTGTTTTTTAGAGAGGATGTTTACTCTTTTTTGTACGTCCATGACCGTCTTCACTGTGCCCTTGTATGCATCGTTGTCTGCATGGGCCCAGTTAACAGCTGTACTCCCGACCGGTCCCAGGTGGACGACCAAGAGGCATCGTAGTTCCCCGATGGTTGTTCTGTATTCTCCGACAAGTTTAGCCATTCTTTTCCAGTCTGTACTTTGCGCAGAGAGGTGTCGACCTCCGATTCAGCTGGCCCTGCTGTAGCGGCATCATCCATGGGCTGGTTCAGGTTCTGGCGAGATTCATCAAAGCTGTTTATTTCTTTTCTGCAGAAAGGGAAATCGTTCACTCCTTAGAACGTATAAGAGACAAGTCCTCCTTCCGTACAGAGATTATATAGGAATGCTTGCATACATTTAATATGTGCTGATTAGATGCTTATGGTTATGGTGATTTCTTACATCCCCCCCGTGCACACAAAGCCCACGTGCAATTCCTACATGTTTTTTAGAGTGGATTTTTCTGTCCTAGGAAGGACCCATGATGTTGACAAATGTGATAGATGTTGGCAGATGTGAAAAATCATTCCATTCATCTTTTATTCAGAAGCAATAAGGATAAGACACAGGGCTTGGCTTTGCTAGTTTTATTTTAGAATACAGATTTTCATGACTGAAGATCAATCAGAGAAAAAGCAGTCTGTATGCACTCTACGTTTTGGGAATGAATTTAAGCCCAGTTACAGCAAGAGCAGCTAGTATCGAAGACCAGGCCAGTAGCACAGTGCTCAAGGTAGGTCTGGCCCTGGTTGCAGCTGTAGAACTTGTTCTTGTTGGTGGGGTCGGCGTACAGGCCATTACTCTTGCCAGCACAGAAGCCACTGCCTCCGCTTGAACTGCTGCCGCCGCTGCTGCTGCTGCCACCACTGCTAGGCTGGGCTGGGGCAGCAGTGACAGGGGGCAAGGGGTTGGCAGGGGCAGAGCAGCCTGAAATGGAATGTTTAAAATGTAATAGTCCTTTGTTTATTACATTTTCAAAATCACAGATTTGGTCATAATTGTAGATGATTCTAAAATAACAGAGAAAGCATCAGGAACAAAGGTAACACTTTACTGTCAGACAGCATTCATAAAGCTACGTAACAGGCTTTCATGATTATAAAAATGATTAAAGTTACAATTGATTCCAAACATTTGTAATGTGTAGATACTATGGCTGTGTTTATATATGTGTTTGACTCACTTTGGCCAGTTCCCAGACCACTCTTCAGGGTGTTGATCAGAGGGTATTTGCCCTGGTTACAGAAGGTACCACTGAAGTCGTCCAAGTCCAGAGACCACACCATCGCACCTCCAAAGTTGTTCTTCTTCAGCCAATCAATCTGTAGGGCATCAGAAATAAAACATTTTGGAAAGGAAATTCCAAAGATATCAAGTTGGATATAATAGTACAATTTTGGATATAAAGTTGCTAAAATTTCTAAAAGGTAGTAATCTTTACCTTGATCTGGAAGCTCTTGATGTTGTCATAGCCAACCCAGATATTCTGGCTGTTGTAGGCATATGGCACATCCTGGGGAGTATCCCATGCTTCAGTGGCTCCTTGAGACAGGAAGGTACAGATCTACAAAGAGACCGTTGGATTAAAAGACAATTAAAGCTTCTATAACAATTCTTTACCAGTTACAGTATTTCCTCAAACCATACTTCCCAATAATCACTAGTACAGTTAATACAGATACAACAAAAAATTGTTTTTGATACTAAAAATTGCATCACAAGACACATTAGTGTTTTCTTTCTAAGAGCCTCACCTCATAATAGGCCCAGAATCCACTCTGCCTGGTGTAGGGTCCAGCTGGGCCAGGTCCGGCACTGGGGGCTCCAACACCAGTGCTGGAAGAACTGTCCAGCTTGAAGGTATGTCCGTAGGTGGGGAAGCCAACAAGCAGTTTCTCGGCAGGAGCACCATTGCTCTTCCAGTAGTTCATAGCGTAGTCCTGAATTGGCAGGGAAATGACATTTACAACATAACAGAATCCAGGCAGCAGCTACTTTCACTCTGGTCATGAGTATAGAGAATCACATACCACATTGAAATAGATGTAAGATCCCTGGTCAGCAGGTCCTTGGTACAGGGGGCTGTTCTCCCCAGTCTGCTGTTCCCAAGAGCCATGGAAGTCATAGGTCATGACATGGAAGAAATCCAGAACCCTATAAGCAGAGAGCAGAGTGATAATGTAGTCCACTGGTAGCTGAACACATTATGTATGTTAAAATGCTGAAAATGCATGTAAAAAGGACTACAAACTGGCCAATCTGGGCAATCTGGTATCCACTTTCGATGGTGCCCTTGCCAGCAGAAACGGCAGCAGTCAGCATCAAACGAGGACGGTTAGTCTGCTTTCCCTCAGCCACAAAAGCAGCCATCATTTCCTATTATAAAATGAGTGTATCAGCAACATGTAGAATGAAGGAATGTGACAATATGTTATCTTACTAAATTGTATGTCTCATGGTCATTATCAGTACATGCATCCTAAAAATACATATAGACAATATAGACTGGATATATTTCATGGAGAGACTGCAGTATATTCAGACCAGCACTGCCAGGATCCTGATGATCCTGAAGCATGACCACATCACCCCATCCTGAAAACTCCCCACTGGCTCCCTGTCCCACTCAGGATAGAATACAAGGTCCCCTCCTACAGGAACTCCTAAACCCCCATAACTCCTCACGCACCCTCTGTTCTGTAGACACAAACACCTTTCAAGTCCCCAGAAACAAGCTCCGCAGCATGGGTGATAGGTCTTTCTCATCTATGGCTCCGAGGCTGTGGAGCCCTCCCTGACCACCATCAACAAGATCATAAACCACTCCCTCCTGGCTGGCCATATTCCATCTGCGTTAAAAACTGCTGTCATCAGACCTCTACTGAAAAAATCCACCTTGGATCCAGAAGTTTTCTCCAACTATATACCCATCTCCAATCTTCCTTTTCTTTCTAAAGTTCTGGAAAGAAACGTTGCAGCCCAACTTCATGAAATGGATCTGCCTGACTTCTGAAATGGATCTGCCTGACTACCTGAGAGCCCCACAGTCCATTGATGTTTTTAAACTCATCTTTTTAGGAAGGCATTTTGCTAATGCTTTTTATAGATTTTCCTGTTTTTCCTGTTGTTTTTTTGTTTTGTTTTTCTTTTACTCTGTGGCACTTTGAGATTGCTTAAATATAAAGTGCAATACAAATAAAATCTATTAACATTATTATTATTATTATTATTAGACCAATTATAGAGCATGTAAACCTACCAGTAAATGGCAAGTGTATAAACTGTGTAGTAATAAAATAAGGAAACTGCATAATGGGCAGACAGCAATTTATGATTTATTATTTACTAACGGTTTATATTAGTGCCAAAGATGTTCCCAATCACCTTTTTGGCACTATTTAAAATTGGGCACTACTGTTTTTCTGGCGTATGTTGTCCATTTTCTCTTGTTCGTAAACCTCTAAAGAAAAAAATAAATACTGTGATAAATGTTGGGTTTGGTCTGCTCTGATTTTCAACATCTCATCTGAGACGGATAGATTTTCTGAACAGAAAAAAGCTTTTCCCAATCAGAAGCATGCCATTTATCTATGTGATTCAAATTCCAATCTTTGTATATGCAACTCAGTTTGACCAGATAGATCAAATTCCAAATTCCATTTTCCAAAAGTCAGTGCCGTACATCATATGTTATAACTTAAACATGGAGAGCTAAAGCGTAACATTTGCTTGACATTTAGGTGACACATTTTTACTGTGCAGTTTTATAATGACTTTTAGTGAAGATTTCAGTGACTTTTTGTCTCTGAATATGACTGTGAGAACCCTTTTTTTGCTAAAGTTATCTCCTGACCAGGTCATCCTACTATAATGTCATGTTTTATTTGCATTTTAGCAACTTTATATTGTATGAACTGAGTTGACAGCACCAAGCTGGTCACGGTGATACCTACATGTTTGCAGACCACTGATTTGGGACATAGCATTCTATGAGGATGTTAGTGCCAACCTGCACAAGAGTGGTGTAAAGCGCTTTGTCCTGAGCAGGGCTACCACGGGATCCAGGGTACTCCCAGTCAATGTCTAGACCATCAAACTCATACTGCCTCAGGAATTTAATCACAGAGTTGATGAAGGTCTGACGAGTAGCAGAAGTAGCCACCATAGCAGAAAACCTGATAGAGAGACGGGTGTCTAAAAACTGCTGAATCATTCTTTTGGATCATTTTAATCATATCATGATAAAATATTTATGTACTTAGCCGTGCCAAAGTTCCAGCCACCAATAGCAAGAAGGGTCTTCAGGTTTTTGTTCCTGTTGAAAACAAAAGCAGCATTTGGGGATAAACATTTTGGCCAATCATGAAAAAAATTATTCAACTGTAATCAATCAGCTGGATAACAAGTAGCAGTGAAGCAAATGATCGTACTGGTTCTTCAAGGCCTGGAACTCGCCATAGAGCTTGACATCATCCCACTCATAGGTAGCAATCTCATTGTTGTTCATTCCAGCAAAGGCATAGATCAGATGGTCACACAGGCATGGGTCAACATTGGTGGGGAAGTACTTTCCTGCTCCAGGTCTGTACTGTCCCCAGTTGGTGAAGTAACATGACAGGATGTAGGAAGATCCTAGGTGAGGCAAGGTAAGGGAGAAGACAAGGTAAAGGAGAAGGTGATGAAGGAGCTTTTGTTTGGGAAGTAACTACAAATGAATGAATTTAAGCTGTACATTTTTACAAGAAATATCTTGTCCTCCGACCCAAGAGGTAATTACATGTCCAGTCTCTAAACTCTTCTTCTTTATTTTTGCACAGGGGCTTTAAGGCTAAAATAATATGAACTTATTTAGGGTGATAAAGGCTTTAGTTTCTTTTTCTATATTTAAATATAACTCAGTATATATAAATGTAAAAAGTTAATGTTATAAACAGATAAATGTTTTAAAATTTTGGTGTGATCTGGTGAATAATGGATGGTACCGGTTCTTATACAATAACAGTTTAGTCAAGTTGCACTTATTCTGACACATCTATGAATTTGGTTGCATAAAACATAACATAACATAAAAGCTCTTAAAATAAAAACAAAATTAAAAAATAAAATTGGACTTTTTTCTTCTGGAGATGACAAAATACTTTGTCAAAATGGAAAAGTAATGAGCAAAAAGTATCTAACTCAATAAAAGTGCAAGTAGTCTATTTCAAGTATACCTGGATCAAGAGCAAATCTTTTAAAATAATACTTTAAGGGCCCATACAGTATGTTTTCCTTGCATTTTTTTACCCTGAGGTCCACTTATAAGGCTTTTGTGGTTTTATGTACCTGAAGCAGGTACACTTTTTCTCTCTTGGAATTGAACAGGCTGTTTTTGCCTCTGCGCCCTTGAGACTGATATTCGTAAATGCTGTGACTGACTGATCTAATTTTCAGCAGCCTTAGTAGTCCCAACTAAGAAGTAAATAACTAAAAAGTTGTAAGGAGTGATTTAGTTCTGATTCAATATTTTACACCCCGGACTAAGTATTTTCCAATACTGACCACTCCTTTTATGTGGCTCAGTGGTCATGTCAAAATTCGGCATAAACAGCAAGAAGGAAAACTGAAAGGAGCTTACCTAGCTGCACGTGCAGCAGAAGAGCCAGTCCTAAAAATGAAACAAAGACAGTTTACAACACATCTAACATGCAGGATGTTTAATAGACAAAAATCAATCTGTATACTAGCAACTTACCAACACAAACCAGTAGCTTGCCCATGTTGCCTATGTGCAATGCATAGTGAGTGTTTCACCTTTATATACCCCCTGGCCACAACACTTTCCTTATTCCTTTCTCTTTTACATGTATTTACCCAGCTTTAATCTGACATCCATCAGCACTTTTAGCAGGTTTGAACAATGATAACTTCCCAGACATGTCTCCCTGATAAACGTAATCTGCCCTTGTGTTCAAAGAACAATCTATTGCTGACATTTCAAAAATGCCTCTTAAATGCAGACATTTAGGAGATGTATGAGGTCACCATATTTTGTTTTGGAAAATTCATTTGAAAAAATAAACTGCATACCTATTCATATTTAACATTAGAACGAAAGTAACACTTTGTTAGAAGCAGACATGTGCAAGATTACATAAATTCAAATATGTTTTAACGGATTTGTATTGTTTAGATAACTATTAAATGAAGTGTATATCTGAGGAAAGAATCTACTAGTTACATTTTAGTCATTAAAAACTAGTCACTTTTCTAATTACTAATACTGATGAATGCTGAATGTACTAAGATGCTCTACTATAGTGCAGTGAAAAACACTGTAATGCTCGGTTTCACAAAACAGTAGGCAATATAAAATATTTAAAGTTGAGACTTTTGCACTGAACACTGCTACATTCATTCTTGTGACAAATTGCTCACCTTCAGGAGAACAATAAGTTGCTCAACATTGTATATTGTA
>JBBPCY010000136.1:19985086-19998561 GCA_037974405.1 Brachyalestes nurse | reverse complement strand
GTCTCGTTCTTATTCGTCAACAATAATACATGATATATTTCATTATATTTATCATCACATGACCAGCATTTATGTTGCGTCTCGTCTTGTTTTTGTCACGTGATAGATGTTCGTTGACAATGATATTTAGTCAATTTTTTTGTTGACGAAAGCAACAATAGCTTGAAGTCGTGCTGGTAGTAAAAAATATTGTGAAGGTAGTAAAAAGGTAGTAAAAAGGTAGTAAATAGGTAGTAAACTCAACTAAAGAATCTCTGTATAAACCCCTGATTAAAACCGTAGATCCAAAACTACTTACAGATACTTACAATATAATCCAGTTAGCATTTTCTGTAGAATGTTGAAATGGAAGAGGAGATATTTTGTGTCGATTTGAGTTCCTTGAAAAGTTATTTGGGACTTTTGAATACGACTCTCTGGCCTTTCCTGCTGTCCGGCTACGGCAGAAACACCGGATTAATTTCACGTTTTTCTTGTATGTTGAACTAGAAATTAAAGTAGATAACATCACCCTTCCCTCAGTGAACTTAGTGCACATTTTTGAAAGACACAGAGTCATTTAGTCAATTTTCCCCATTTTTCTAAAGGCATGTCATCAGGGCAAAAACAATGAAACGCTGTCATTGTGAGTTATTACCTAATGACTTTGGTTTCTGGGGCCACAGCTTCCACTTACTGCTGCCTTTTCTCCAGCTATGCGTTCCTAAAAGAAAGAACATCACAGAAAGATTTTTACCATGAAAATAAAAAACAAAACAAAAAGAAAATCAGGGAAATAACTTGACAACGAAAGGCTGATTCCTCTGTCAAGTCCAGAGCCGACCCTGTCCAGCTTCTGAACCACAGGTCACCCCTTTAGTCCCTTTCAGTTTCACATAATGAGGGATGTAGCAGTGGTGACTCGGCCACTGCCGAATAATATTAATCGCACCGCCTGTGTTAGCACCGGCTAAGCGCTTTTGCTGTCCTCATGGCTCCCAGCGAATCTCAGCCTGAATAGAGGACCTCAGCAGAATTACTGCAGCGCATGGCAGTTCACCAAAGACGCCTTCAGCTCTCGGCTGGAGGTCAGAGGTTCATGACGTCTCTCGTTAGGTACAGTATGTTGCTAGGAGAGACATTCTTGTTGAGAGAAGACAAGAATATTTCATAGTTGAGGAGAAAATAGGCCAGATGTTCTAATCCCAGGCGCTGGCACAGTTGGCACAGTTGGCACAGTTGTTTGCTGTTCTGGCACAGTTGGCCCTAAAGCTGCGCGTGACTGAGTTTATGTGTGTTTCTATACGACCGTATGTGTGTGTATCAGTCATATAACCTGATGTAGAGCACATTGAGCAAATACACATCCAAGATATCTTACAGAGATGCTGTAAGATATTAATACCAAACCACAGCTGAGTACAAATGACTGTCAGTCTGTGTGATTACAGAACAAAGTAATTGAATAAGGACGCCATCAAAGCCTTGAGATTTATTTTTCCGCTATTTATCTTTATAATGGAGGTTGTAGCACGGAGATGTCAGAACACGTTATGTGATTTCTGTTTGATGAGGAGGGACTGTGTCTTTAGGAACACTCTGGAGAAAAGGGAAAAATACACGTTTCAGATTCTGAGACGTAGATTTGAAGTGTTTTGGACTGTAATATAAAGGTACATTGTGATTTTTTGAGGTAGATTATAAATCCTAGGGTTATTTAGACTATTGTTATGGGGCCTGTACGACCTGTGCAGAATGATTTAGAGCTCTGTGGAGTCCGGATATTTTAACACCAAATACTGAAGAGCAAATAGAAACCTGAGCTCAGAATCAGAACATGAAAATATATTTGTTGCCACAAACCTAATGGACTACAAGCATCCTGTCCGGTTGAGTGTTTCTGTCGATGTTCTGATGAACTAAGGCATTTATTAGGGATGCACCGAAAATTCGGCCACCGAAGAGTTTTGGACGAAAATGGCAAAAAATGCATTTTCGGTTTCGGCCGAACTTTTTTTTTTACGCGACCGATGACTGTGCATCCTTAGTATTTATTCAATATAACAAAAGAAAATAACTTTGGTCAAATGAATGCAGTCCAGTCTTTAACACTGTCATGTTGTTTTAGTCTCTAAACTGGGACACAAGAGGAGTATCTGTCAGGACAAGTGGGGTTTCGTCTTCATTGTGTTGTTGCCTTCAGTAGGTCATGGATATGTTCTCCATTACAAGACCCTACTTCAGTGATCTTCAGTAATCTTGAAAATCAGGGTTCTAAAGGCTCACTGCTTTGTCCGTTTTAGTACGTTCTGTGCTCTAACACACCCACTTCAAATCAGTAAAGAGTTTCTTAAGACGGAGAAGGGGAAACACTAAAATGTCCAAGATCAGGAAACACTGTAATAAGGAATATCACAGTACATTGCAAGATATTGTCAATACTAGCATTTTGTCCAGGTAACCCTGGACCAGCCCAAGCCTGAGAGAGAACGAGAGTTAAATCGGCGTGACAGTATGTGTCAGGGAACCGAATCGGGGCTGTGACTCAACATTAACCTGCACAGGGTCACAGGCCTCGAGGGCGGCACTGCAAGGTGGATTTGAGTCATTGTTCAGTGAAGCATGAGGACGATAAGCAGGTCAGAGTATGACCAATAGTCTCTGAGATCACATCAGTTTAATGAGAAATACAGTGATCTGTAGTGTAGTACTGGAGCATGGAAATCATTTCTTTGTTTCTTTATATCCAGTTACAGTCAGTGCCCCAAGCAGGCGAGTGTTACGTAGACAGTATTTAGCTGGACTTAATGTTAGATAAGCCAGGATATCATTTTAATGCGCATATGTTACTAAGTTCACCCCATGCAGTGACCCTTCGGCATTTGAAACAGGATCAGATGGAAGGAGCTGCGAGAGGGATGGAGATTCTTATAGTGTTTGACTGCAAGGATCCAAATCTCAGACATGCTGCAGGGCCTCAAAATGCTAAGAAGCCCATTTATGCAGTTTTGTGAGAGGAGATTAACTCACAATAACTGATCCTTTTTTCAACTTCCCTGTGTTGAGATTTCTGCACGCAGTAATAAAAACGCAGCTGGCTGATGAGTTAATGCTTTGACAGGATGAGCTACTAAAAGTAGCTGCTAAATATGAACAAAACCAATTAGTGGTCTGGTTATTAATTTGTATATGAAGATCATCCTTTGCATAGACAAGTAATAGTAAAGAATATGTTATTTTAGTCAGAAGATGGCATTAATGCACCTAAAAGCTGCTTCCCAGCTCCCATTAAACAACAGAAGAGGAAGAAGAATGTGTTGTTAAAATGACTCTGTGAAACTGACAGGAGGAACGTCCTGAGCCAGACTACCAGAGTTGTTTCATGTTGAACATGAAAATAAGGTGGTGAGTGTGTGTGAGTGTGTGTGTGTTTTGATATAGGAGGGTGGTGAAGGGGGATGCTGGGCTTTCGGCTATTGCTGAAATCGTCCTTCGGCCCAACCCTAGAACCATTATGGCTGAAAACATTCCAGTGCTTGGCGTTAATAATGTAACATTGTGAGCTTTAGTGCTTTGTCGTAAGGGAAACATTATCTCACCCTGACAAATCACTGCAAACTTACAGTGCCTCCTCAGAACCCAGCGGTAGATTAGTTTAACATCAGGGTGGAAGAGAAGCTGCTGCTTACCGATTTTCACTAAGCTGTTTCATAATCAGCAACACCTAGTTTTTAATTAGCTTCCAAGGAAAGCGAAGTCAGACCATCATGTCTGTACGCGGGACTGATGTTGGTAACATGGAGACACAAATGCAGGACATTAACTCAAAATATTTAACCCAAAAGAGGTCCCATCATACAAAATAAACAAACCAATCCAATTTTCATAACAACAGAACTCAACTAGAAAAATAAAACTAAAGCACACACACAGACTCAAGCACAGACTCGCTACAACTTAAAATAGTGCACAAGCTGAAATGCAAACATAAAGGAGTCTGCATGCACACTGCTAAGAAACAACAGACACAAATTAAAATGACGGTGACCGGACAAAAAAGATGCTTTATATAATGAAGACAGAGACATAAAACAGGTGAGGGGTGAGACTGCCAACACAACGAACAACCCAAACAAACTAACCTATGAAAAAAACGATCAACCAAAAAACCCCCACTTAACTTATGAAGAAGTAATAACAGATGACAACCCTTATCAATATTAAACTGAGCATAGCGATCTAAAAAAAAGCAAACCCAGGATCAGTAATCCGGTGACAGGGACCGCTGGGGGCGGGGTGGAGGTGGTGAGGCTGTTACTTTATCCTTCACTTACAGACGTTTTCGGCTTTCAGCCATAATCATCTTCTTTTGCTATCTTTTCATAGAGGCATTATCTTATAATTGAATTGCCCTCTTCAGGTTAAGTAGTGAGCTCAGTGTAATTGCTTTGAAGATGTAAATGAAAAATCACTAACAGAAACATCTGTGTGCAGTTTTGTGTCAATGTTATTGGCATAATATCGAATAACAGTTTGAGTCCTGATTTGACTGTGGTTAGAGGAGAGAGGTGGTGTAGGAGGTCCATCTGATCTGGCGATTTGAAGAACAAAGAAAACTGAGGTTTTTTAAATTCGCATTTTGGAGTTTGGCATTTTAACACCAGCATGTGTCTGGAATCACGAGAGAGAAGAGCGCCACCTCTCAGATTAGGTCGTCATTATGCAGTTGATAGATTTCTGAGGATTTAATTAATGGATTTGTCAGCAGCTCCACTCTAACCCCTCTTCTATCACTCCACATGCTCATACACACACACACACACACCCCTCTGAGCGTGGAGACCGGGGGGGTCTCGGGGGACGATCTATTCTCACCGCTTTGCTCGCCAGCGCTCCGCATGTGGCAAACAAGGGAGGAGGAGGAGGAGAAGAGGCAGAACACGGGTGGGGGGGGGACAGAGGGGATGCCCTCTCCCAGGAGGAGCCACAGCTCAGCCAAACCCATCAGGAGTCCCGGAACGCCTCTAATCACCACGGTAACCCCGGGCAGATGGGCTCCTACAAATTAGGCCTGCCAGCTATTTCTATAAGCTTTCTCGTCTCGCGAGCTAAACTAAACTAGCGTTCATTAGCTCGGCTTTCTGTGATTACATTTGGTCACGTTTCTGTTTTTTTTTTCTTTTTTTGGCGGATAAATTTGGAGCTTTTTTGTCTTTCTAATAAGATCCAGACCACGGTTCCAGGTTTAAAATAGGATTTTCTTACAGAATCTGGATGGAGTCAGACCCCCTTCCATCGTTAGAGCGATACAAGGTTTCAAACGGCAAACTGGCATCAGGGTGCGTTAAATATTCATGACTGGCCTGCATGTGACCTCTAGATCCACATATGGAAAACATACAGTCCTAACACAGAGCTTAGCATTCACACGGAGATGCAATATGTTACCGCCATTGGTCGAGCGTCAGATATAATTCTGCCCCTCAAACGAGTCTCCAGCAAAAAAGAAGCTCCATTCGAAGAATTCCAACTCGTCTGTGGGAGCCTGTGACTTCCACATGACTCTCACAGTTCAGTATTTTATTCATTACGTAGAACTGCAGAAATATATGTATCAAAAAGTCGCTTCTTTAAATGGTGAGATGATGGAAAATACACTCTTTGAAAAAGAAACAAATACAATGAATCAAAATATTTGTGATGGCACAACATAAATTAGAAAACAGAACAAATGTGTAAAAAAGGAAAAAGGAAACTTGTATTTACTTGTTTGTGTTGCTTGTTGTTTCCAGCTCTTATCTGCCAAGGTCTTATTTGGGCAAATAGAAAAAAGAGATAAATGGAAGAGAAGGCATATCATCAGTCGAGTCAAATCAAGTAGGTTTGCTGTCATTTCAGCCGCAACACAGAAACGAAACAACCTTCCTCCAGGACAAAGTGCAGCACAAGAACAGAAACATTACGAGACTACATCAGAGCAGATGGGACAAAATACACAGAGGACAAAGAGAGCAAGAAAAACACAAGAGCAACAAAACAACAGGACAAGAACACATGTAGGGCAAAAATGCAAGTATTATCGCAGACAGCAATAAATAAATGAAATAATAGTGCACGAAAACATATAAAAGTGCATGAAAACATTGGTAATGCAATTTAAAAACGTGGCACTGGGCGTCATGGAGATATGATTGTGCTTCTCTGAGAATGAGGTTTTCTGTTCATTGTAATTTCTAATACGAACATCCATCACCAATCAACAGCCCCCTCCTGCAGGCGGACGTCACACGCCATGCTCCGCCCAGCTCTAGTCTCTTTAGTAGATGAGGCTACAATGAAATACTGTCATTTATTTCCAGTTTTGTTCAAAAATAATAAGAATATCAAACCATGAACCCAGTACTGTGACCTGAATTGGACTGTGAGCTGAATACATTGTTAAATTCCTTTAATTTAATGTAAAATACATTTAAACTTTACAGTACAATCTCATCCAGTAAGCAACCATACTGTTTACTTCTCTTGAGTTTAGTAAACTGTTACTATTACTGTTTAGTAACACATCACACTCATTTCTTTAAGTGATAGACTCACATTATATTTGTATTTTAAATGACTGACCTCCACCTTCGTACAATTATTTGTACCAATTGGATTTTTTTTTAACACAAGCCATAATATATTACTGAGATTCTGGTGAGATTATTAGTGCAGTTTCTCCCTCTGCACTGGAAAGGGATCCTGCATTGTGCAAAACTACTTTATATACATTTATATTTTTATGATATATATTATATATATGCTTATATACATTTAGTGTGTTGGTCGTTATGGTTTATGTCTGTGTCAGTTTTTAGGACTTCCTAATGTAAGTAATGTTCTGTGGAGCTAACTCAGGGCTTCTGTGCTTTCAAACATGCTTTTTAACTACACACACACACACACACACACACACACACTCACGTGCACTGTTTTGTTAATGGGGATTGTAGCTCTGTTATCACACACCCTTTGGGACAAGCTTATTGGACACACACACACACACACACACACACACACACCCCTCTCACCCGATGCTGTTGCTAAGGAGCCCTAGCGACCAGGTCTGCCACTATTGGCCAGGGTGGAGCCTGGGGTGAGAGCAGGCTCACAGGAACCGAATTGCAATTTAGATAATGAGCGTATTTTATTTTTCCCTTTTCAGAAGCGGGACGTTGGGGGAGGGAGCGCTCAAACATAAAACAAGAATGAATACGGGTAATTACACACACTCCGGTTTTCATTTTTTATTCTTCTTATTCTGTCATGGAACCTGTCCTGCTTTGTCTGATGTGAGCTCTGCCTGGAGAAATGGCTGAAAGATTTTGGACTTTTTTTTTACCTCTTTTGTAGTGTTTATAGTGGAATAATCCCTAAAACCCTAAAAACAAGAATAACACAAAATAAAGAGCGTTCAACTATTGTTGACTGACAGTGAAGATCATCAATAGAGAGATCTGGAAAGAAAATGTGTGAAGAGGCAGAAAAGGGGCGTATTGGAGAGAATTAAACAGAGATGGGTGTGGAACTGATGTGCTTTACTGGTTGAGGGGAGCACAGACATTGTAAATATTTCAGATCAGGCAGAGGTTACATCTGGACATGAGGGAGAAAGATGAAAACAAGGCGACTAATAGGCCCACCGGTGTCCTGCCGCTATGCTGGGAATCCCCCGGCGCTGTGTGCTGATGTATGCGCAAACTAACGAGGATGTTCTTCACTTATCACTGAGCTTTTAAGTGTCTGCATAAAGATTTTTAGGATATACTGGTTGGTAGATAAAATCAGCCAATACTAAGGTGCCATAAATATGTGGGTGTCGATGATAATCCAGTCTATTGATCAGGAGTTGCTGGTAAACTCAGTGAACTTTAATAGTTTTGTGTTGTTGTTCCACGGTGCAAAATTGACAGCCATCATCTCCTGGTTGTACACGGTCGGTCGGGCCCTGGTTTTGGTGCCTGTCTGTGTTTTGACTTGGAGCCACGACCCAGATCCAGTCTCCTTGCCTCAAGGACTCCACATCCACTCCCCCCCTTTTCATCTCATCATTACTGTTCATCACTGCAGCTGGCAGCTTCTGGTGGTGAATCCCGACAGCCCTCCTCTCCCAGACTGTCTGATGAACTGAAATTTGTCAGGCGGCGGTGAAGTGATGAAACTTGCTTTGAGAAGTGGGTGCCGTGTGTGTGGCGAGGTTTCTTTCACCGGTGCAGCACCAAATTGATCTCAAGTCTGTCCGTGATCTCTTTCAAGGATTTTCTTTTAGCAAACACTAAGGCCTCGAACGCAAAGAAAACGCCGGCACTGCGTTGGCATGGTGTTTGGTTGACGTTCTGGAGGGCCGAATATGTCCCATGATTCAATTTCTCTGAGAACCGCAACAAATTTGTTGAAGGAAAATGTAAAACTACAAATCCCAACACATAAACAATCTGGAGAGAATGATTACTGCCCCCACAGGTGAACACAGGTAACTACACATCGGGCTGCAGGCTGGAGTTAAACAGCGCCAATCCAGCGCAGATACAAAACACTACAAAAACACCTGTGGAGTTCAGAGCGCGTTCATTTATCCAAGATCCAAACGTCCGTGTGGACAAGGCCTAAGAGTACTAATGAGATTAAGAAGAAGAGAGTGTGTGTTTCTGTTATAGTGTCACTTATAGTTCCCTCCTACCTTGTACCTTCACTTATTCATTCTATAGGTTTACAGTTACTGACTGCAGCCCATGCGTCGCTCCGCGGTTCGCCGGTAAACCCTTTACTCCATCTGTCAGTGGAACAGACCCACCTTAGGACCACCACTGAGAAGGAATTAATGGGGTGGTGGCCGTTCTCAGCACAGCAGCGACACCAGCAGTGAAACAACAGACACTCTACAGTCTTTAACTTAGTCTTTAGCCTTCAAAGTGCACCCGTTTCTGATGAAAGGGCCAGTGTGTGCAGGTACGAGGTGATAAAGCTCTGTGGATTTCGCCTGGACTTCAGTCCTGGACGTAAAGGAGGAGGAAGAGCAGGAACATGCAGGATGGATTGATCTGTGATTGAGCAAGTCACTTCCTCTGGCTTTCCCTCAGGGCTGAAAGGAGACGCTGCGTTCGCTGTCCTTACTTCCATGCCCTTTCTCTTTCTCCTCCTCTCTGTGTCTGCCATTCTCTCTCGATCTCTCTGTCTCCCCCCCTGCGCTCCCCCTCCTCGCATCCACTCCTGTGATCCCGCAGCTGAAACTAGGTCATCCTGCAGCATCCAGCCGTCGCTCCTGCCAAGCATGAGATGTGCTCTGCGCTGCCGCACTCGTCCTTCCCTGCATCTTACCTTCCCCAAGGCCCGGCGGCCCTCCCGAGACTCTACCTTCCCTGAGTCCAGGGTTAAATTGGCCTGGAACAAACTGGAGTAGCGTTACAGCACCCTCTAGTTTACCGGGAGGCAAACAATACAGGCTCGTGTGTTTCTCACTGATAAATGGAAGAGTGTCATTATTATTATTATCAGCCCAATATTGCAATTACGGCCAGTAATTACAGCCAATTACTTGGTGCCTCATTCATCCTCGCGCATGCACTGATGGCTCAACCGACACCACATTTCCACCCATAGGAGGATTCCCCTTCCAGACAGAACCCACTGCTGCACCACACTGTCAAACACAATGTACTTAAAATGTGCTTAACCCTATCTTAATTTACCCCTGAAGATACACCAACGCCCTCCATTTGAATTAAGTGGCCATTCATTTGTGAACGGATCCCTTAATTTGACCTTAAAAGTGGATTTAAGGCATGAGTGTGAAACCCCTTAATCCTAGACATAAGGCGTTAATTCAAGAGTTTCTATTATTTAAGTATTATATTAGTTTTAAGTATTAAGTATTAATAGTTAAATAATATATAGAATATTATTTAACTATTCTAAAAAGTAAAAGGGGGAAATTCAGTAGTTTTACCTCTTAATCACCTTAATCTGTGCACTTTTCCCCGTAATTTTCCTTAATTTCCTGGAAATTAAGGGAAACGTTAATGTAATTTTAAGAGATAAAATTAAGGGGTTTGCTTTCGTAGAGCCAGTAAGAGCTCTTAGTGCTGCTCAAGCCCCCTGGATGAGAACATCTGGTAAATGTGAGGTGTTTACAATAATTGAGTTGTTATTGATGTCAGTTACCAATTACCGGTTGATTATTGGTTATCTTTACTGGCTGTGAAATACGATATTGACGAATCCATAGAAAGAAATAGTGTCACCTTTCTTACTAGAGCTCTGGTTGGATAAGATAACATAAGAAAAACCTTTATTAGTCCCGGAAGTGGGAAATTCGCAAAATACACCCAACACGACTGAATGGACCAAGTGGGTTTCAAAGGAAAAACTAAGGGCCAATCATGTTTCAGCTCTGAAATGTCTCCTCATCTCCTGGATTGTGGAGTGTGAGTGTGATGGGATGGTATTGAGAAAGGTTTGTAGACATTGTATGAAACTCAAGGCCCACAAAGGCACACAGAATTGATTTTGGGCTGTACTGACTTGAGCTCACCGTCGTAGCTGAGCTTGTGATATACGATCTGCCGATCTCACCTTTAATCCAGCTCCAAATGTGCTGTGCGAGGAGGACTCTCACTAGACAGCAGTCAGATGATATAAATGAGGTTCAGTAGTTAGTGAAACCTGGTAAGTGTGTTTCTATTCAAACTGTCATCTAGACAACATCATTTTTATTCATACCAGGATAAAGTATATCAGGAAAATGTAGCACACGTTTCTGAGCATACTGTGATATTGCCAGTACCTACAAAACTCTGGCTGACTGCCTTTTTCACTACAGAGAATAATGATCACTGTGTATTTAGGGGTGTTGAAATTAATCACATAATCGATGCAGAGGTGGACGATGACGCATCGATGCAGTGGCAGGACATAATCGATTACATCATGATGACATTGCTTGATTTAAGAGTTAAAAAGTAGCACTGCAGATTTTTTTTTTGAAGGCTGACCATATTAATTAAAGATGTAGGCGAGGCCTATATACTTATTTTGGTTACAATTTAAAGCTATGGGCGCAATTTCTGTTTACGTTTTGATGAGCTATGTCTATATTCTTTATTTTAATTTCAATTTAGTGTAATGGTCACAATTTTTATTCACATTTTTTAGGGTTTTTATAAAAAAAAGTGAATCATCTATAAAATTAATGGGATGCATCGAGATATCGAATCGAATTGTTGACATGATAATCGTAATCAAATCGAATCGTGAGGCCTGTGAAGGTTCACACCTGTAGTATTTAGTGCCGTATGTGAAGCTTAGAATTTGAACATTCTTTGAGTGTTTTTTTTAACGTCACTACTCATCCTTTCTTTTCCGTTCCAACATCCTGCATATATGTCCTACACTATAAATACTGTGAAATATAACAGATTGCGAAATTTCATTATATCGTAAAGTATCATTGTGTGGTCTTCTTCTTTTTCCAAGTATCAGTTTCTTAAATCTGAACCTCATCTGCTGCTTTGCCTGTTCTGCTAGTCAAGTGGGCCCATGTCCTTTTATTTAAATATTTTATACAAGATCTACATGACATGTGTTTATACGTATGTGTGGTTGTATGTACCAAAACAGCCATAATTCATTTTACATATTCAGTTTTCAATCTCTCTTCATCCCTTATAATTAAGAATTAGATATTATATACAGTATTATATAAGACTAATATATGTCATTTGCTCTGCTCTGATTGGCTGATCTCATTCAAAGCTTTGGTGTTCATGGGAAAATCTAAGCTGTTACAGACTGAAAGGCAGGTATCTGTTATCTGTATAACTTGTGTTGGCATTTGTGACATCACAAAATCAAAGAAATCAAAATAAGAATTATGTTATGAATGTAATTTGCACAGCACGGTTCCAGTCTGGATTACAAAGGGATACGGTTACAAAAAAATGAGAAAAAATACAGGTTTTCCATTATATGGGCCCTTTAAGGAGTGTTTATGACCTATGAGAGTTCATTAGCAGTGTGGCTGTGACAGCTGTCCTCTCCACAGAACCCGAGACATTAGCAGAGTGGATCATGGAAGAGGCGGCTGGGTCACAGCCCTAAGCCCTCTGACCCTGATCTCCGGTTATTACTGTGACCTTCTGACCTGTCCAGGTCCATAAAGCCCTGAGTCAGAGGTCGGGGCGGGAGAGTAGTGCCGGAGGTGAGATGCTGGAAAGGGAGAGGTGGACTCTTCAGGGTTCTGAGCAGGACTGGGCAGATGGGACCAAGGTCAAGAGCCGTCTGTGACCTACAAGCAGGAGGAGTGCAGAGCTTCCAGAATGAAGGCTGTTAGTGTGTTTGTGTGCGTGTGTGTGTTATGAGGTTTGTGTGTTTGCGTGCGTGTGTGTGTTAAGAGGTTCGTGTGTGTGTGTTATGAGGTTCGTGTGTTTGCCCCCCCCCCCAGGCGTTCGCAGTGTGTGACTCGGTTTTCTAAGCTCCTGTCCTTGTATTTGTCCTTTGATCCTCACAGTCAAAGCCCCATAAAGTGCAGCTCTTATTAGTTTCAGTGATATTGGAGTGAAGCCACACTGCTTCACTGTTTTTTTGTGATAATTGTGTGATATATTTGTAAACAGCATTAAAATAAATATGCGGCACTGTGGTCCAGCTATTATTTCAGACGTCAGTTTTAGAAACTGCCATCTTATTTTTTTTAAGAAGTTACATCACTTTGCTACATAGTCTCATAGTTTTTTTTAATACTATCATTTTTTTAATGTCATCAGCAAAATGTTTTGGTGCAGCGCTGCTTTCACACCATTACATGACAATCTTCTTCCCTTTAAAGCTTCTATGAGCCCCAGAAAGCTGGAAATTAGATGGTATGATGTGGTTAAAGGAATAGTTTGGTTAACAATTAGATTGACTGATGACCTCAGCTGTCGTCAGTCAGCTAAAACACTGGTTTTCCACCCAAGCTACGAGATCAACAAACAAATAAAAAAACAAATCACCTAAACTTCTCTCACAGTGCTCAAACCACATACACAGATCTTTACTAAAGTAGTCCAGCCTGGTTTAGGACACAGTGTGACTTACTATGAACTACACAGTTATTTCAGAGAACACCAGGACTGGTATTGGAAAGGAAATCATAACGAAGACTGATCTAGAATCAGATTCTATATCAGCACAAATGATTTGTTCAGTTTTATAACTCAGTGAACCGTGCTCTGTCCTAATGATTAGCTGGATGTGCTTTGAGTGGCTGAAGAGAAATTTTGGGGCTGTATTTGTGGAGATGGTTTGGGTGACTGTTGACTTCTAGTGTTTGTTAGGAATGTAATCTTCTAGCTCCAGTTCTAATA
Source organism: Brachyalestes nurse (assembly GCA_037974405.1). Classification (NCBI taxonomy): domain Eukaryota; kingdom Metazoa; phylum Chordata; class Actinopteri; order Characiformes; family Alestidae; genus Brachyalestes; species Brachyalestes nurse. The sequence goes on along the minus strand of JBBPCY010000136.1, from coordinate 19,985,200 downwards.
AACTGGTCTTGATTGATCAAATACATCTGGGGTAGGACTGTAACGGTACATGTATTGGTACTGAACCGTCACGGTACATGGGTCACGGTACATGGGTCACGGTACATGGGTCAC
>JBBPCY010000136.1:19964594-19975705 GCA_037974405.1 Brachyalestes nurse | reverse complement strand
AGTGTTTGTTAGACGGTTTATTAGTAAATGAGAGAGCGAGAGAGAGAGAGAGAGAGAGACAGAGAGAGAGAGAGAAAGAGAGAGAGAGGGAGAGAGAAAGAGAGAGAGGGGGGAGGCGGAGAAAGACAGAGAGGGAGAGAGAAAGAGAGACAGAGAGAGAGAGAAAGAGAGGGGAAGAAAGAGAGAGAGAGGAAGAGAGAGAGAGGGGAGGAAAGAGAGAGGGGAAGAAAGAGAATGAGAGAGAGAGGAAGAGAGAGAGGGAGAAAGAAAAGAGAGGAAGAGAGAGAGAGGGAGAAAGAAAAGAGAGGAAGAGAGAGAGAGGAAGAGAGAGAGAGGGGAAGAGAGAGAGAGGGAGAGGGAGAAAGAGGAGTTTGGGGTAAACTGTCAGATCTGTGTAAAAGCTCTGCTCTCTCTGACAGCTGCGCCGGTGCAGAGATCTCGATCCGCTGGAGCAGAGAGGTAAAGTCATGCTGCTGTAGGTGGGGTCACATCCCACTGCACTGTAGTAGAACTAACACACAACACTTAGTTTATGATGAAGCATCTACACCATAGATACTGTATAAATAATACAAACATACAGTATCAATAATACCATATTCACGAGGCATAGTACAAAGTAATAGTGCAAAAATGCAAAAATGATGTGCAGGATGCATGGAATGCTGAGGTCTGTGATGTGAATGGCCAAGGGGGTGATGACCCAACTTCTCTACAGTTCAGGAGAGTGATGGGAAAGCAGATGTTCTTGTGTTTGGTTGTTTTTGTGCTCAGGGATCTGTAGCACCTGCCAGAGGGGAGGAGGGCATGAAGTTAGTATTTATTTAATTTTTTTTAAGTATTATAAAGACATGGTTTGTGACCGTGAGCGTCTGCAGAAGCTCTGTGTAGAGTTTTAGTTTGAGTGTAGTTCTCTGGAACTGTGACCAGGCCTCAGTCTCGGGGGAACCTGGCCTCAGCTGAAAATGTAGGCCAGCTGTAGCCTCCATGTGTTTCTGCTGCATTTTCCCATTCACTCATCTTCGTAATGCAGGTCCATACTTACAGTACACAGAATAGTATACTTCAGATTAAAAATTGCATACACATGCTGTATCTGGTCAGTGCAGAATGCTGTGCATTAGAATTACAGCACATGGTGCTTAAATACAGCATCACTGTGGACCAGGACTCAAACCAGCAGTCCAGCAGTGTTTTCCACACACTGGTTATAACTGATAGAGACAGAGATGGAGGTAGTGTTCGTGTTCTTACCCAGTATTGGCTGATTCTTGAAAATAATTTTTTTATTTATATGGAATTTATATGGAAAGTGTGAATTTGTTGCTTTTGGCATAGTACCGGGCAGCGACCGCAGGTAGTCGCTGCAGGACCAGGGACCGTAGCATCAACCTACCTGCCAGCGACCACCCGGGGTCGCTGTGGGCCGTTTTGTAGTGAGATTCGCTCCCACACCTGTTCATAATTTAGTCCTAATTTACCCACTCTCTCATTGGCCCTTCCCCTTCCCCTTCTAGTATTTAAGTTCATGTTTGTCTTTTGTTCAGGTGTGGGAGCATACTAGTCTCTTTATCCGTTCAGGGTTTATGTTTTCGTTTCACCTTCCTTCTCGGCCCTCGTGCCAGGTTTCTGTTGTAAATATATTGTAAATAAAACCACCTAAAATGTCTGCTTGTGCCTGTCTGGAACAGCACCTGCCGTGACAGCTTAACCTTCCTTACTTCGCAAAACTATAAAAGCGTTATAAAGACTGGAGGTGTTTTAGCAAATAACATCACGGCTGAAAACTCGCTTCCAGCAAAGTAGTTCAAGAAAGTACCTTTTTATCTAAACTCAATTAATTGAGTTTAGTCAACTGACTGTGCCAGTCTTGGTGTCAACATGAACTTAAACCTGTTACATTGTTTCATAATTCTAAAAAATGAAACTTTTTTCAGTTGAATCGTTTTCAGTCGAATCGTTTTCAGTTGAATCGTTTCAGAATCAGTAATCTTAGAATAAGAAAATACATTAAATGTGCTTCCAACCATGCTGTTGGCATGGGTCCATATAAAGAAAAATCTTTTTTTTATTTAACTTTTATTTTTAAATAAAAGTGTTTAATGTGGTGCATAAACACCTTTAGAGTATTTACTGTATAATATTCACTCCTCGGTCCATTAAGTCCATGTCATGAAAACAAACGCATGTACATTCTCCAATCAGCCATATCATTAAAACCACTTGCCTAATATTGTGTAGGTCCCCTCGTGCAGCTCTGCGCCGTCGAGGCATGGACGCCACGAGGCCTCTGAAGGTGTGCTGTGGTGTCTGCACCGAGACGCTAGCAGCAGTCCTGTAAGTCCTGGAAGTTCGAGGTCTCCATGGATTTCAGTTTAGTTTAAAGAAGTTTGAAGAAAAATTGTATCTCACCCACCGACAGGGGGCACTTTAACGAGACACTCACTGCTATTCATTTCACATGTCAGTGGTTTTAATGTTATGGCTAATCGGAGTGTATCCTCTTAGACTAGAGCAGGTTAGTCAGACCCATTCTCTCTGAAGACGGAGAGGACTCAGGAACAAGGGTAGAAAACTTGTGTAAAAGGGGATTATGAGTGTTTTGGTACTTAAAACCTAAAAACAATGGACCTCAAGAAAAAATAACAAGAAAATTTACCACATAGGGCCTATAAAGACATTCGAAAGTTTCGCTTAAAATAATAGGGTTAACTTATTTCAACTTTTTTTACGGAAGATTTTTTTTTCATCCCACTAATTGTTGAATTATTGAATTTATTGAACATACAGTTTCAGGAACAATCAAGATACAGTAATCCCTCGCTTTTCACGGAGAATATGTTCCAAAAGCACCCGCGTGTATTAGAAAAGCCGCGTTGTTGTGTTTTGGTAAATTAAAAAAAAGCCTAAAAATGCAAATGCATTTTTATTGTTTAAACCCTAAATATGCTCCTAAACATGCTCCCAGAACACTTTAACTTCATTTTAAACTCAGTTTAATGCATCACCCTTAAAGAAAATGTAAAGGTAAACCCGTATTCGCCTCTTTTCAAGATAAACCCGTCTTTTAATTTAAATTCCTCGCCGAGATACACAACTGGGAAGGTTGCGTGACAAAAGTATTGGGGCACCCAGTTTCGGAGAATAAAACCTGATCTACTCTAAAAATACAAATGAGGGCTCGTTGGAAACGTCTCCTGGAGATCTACTGAACTGTGGAGTTTGCAGTGTCTGCAGTGCTTTTCCCGCTGAGATATGCAACTCGGAAGGTCGCGGGACAAAAGTATTGGGACACCGTGGCTAGGTGAATGGGTCCCCTTGTGTGAAAACATTAAGAAAAATATATTTATTGGCACAAAAAAGCAAAAAAAAAGGCGGAGGATATTTGCAGTTTTCGCGTTATTGTGGGGATTTCTGCGTAAAACTATGAGGTAAAACTTTGAGTGCTCCTGATCCGCATAAAACTGGGGGATTACTGTGAAAGTTTTAGTTTAGTATAAATGTGTATGTTTCTTAATTTATAATAGGTGATTCATGTTTCAAATGTTAAAGGAATTCACACATTGATACAAATATGTACAATTTTTTAAAGTTTTTAAAGTGTTTGTAAGGTAAATTGTTGTTATAGTTTTGCTTAGTTAGAAATCTATTTTAATCTATTTGAACATGTAATAACATTGTGACTGGAATATCATTGTGGTAAAGTATAAATTTCTATCCTCCAGAATAAAAGCTGGTTCTCTGGTTTTGTAAAAATAAGCCTGTTTGTTGTCGCAGGTGGAAGACGCTGCCGGAGTGCCTCTAAGCCAATCAGGAGCCGGGAGGAGCGGCGGGCGTTCGGCGGAGAGAGAGATGAGGCTGCAGGGGCGGCCGGCGGCTCTGGCTGTGCTGTCCATCATCGCCTTGCTGTGGAAGAAGGCGGCTCTGATTGAAGTCCCTCTAGACCGTGAGTCACGTGCACAAATCAGGGCGTGTGCAGACCATCAGAACGGCGGATGGATACGTTTTTAATTGGCGTAATGCGGCCTTGCTGGTGTCGACGGAGTGTGATGTTTTAATTGCTTATTTTGATTTCGCAGATGTGTTTAATGGGACGAAAGTGTGGCGAGTTGAGCATCTCAGTGATGTGGAAAAGTGGCATTATAGCATAGCAGTCCATGTTTAAATTTACACAGGGAGAATGGAGTGCATCACACATCACCCCTCCCTTCTCACACACACACACACACACACACACACACACACACCTCACACTCTATTTATACCACTTCAGTGGCTGCTCTATCTATTATCTTTGAGTCCTTATGCTTTCTGTCATCCTCTGTCATTATTTCACACCTCCCAGGGAAACCGGAATGAGTTCTCTTCCGCGTCGTGTGCCGTAATGGGACAGAACCGTTTGGTTCTTTCTTCTCCATTTCCATTCTGCACTTATGAACAACAGCTGATGGATTGCATGAACACTTTTCATGATGTATTCTTTTCTATTCATTATCATGATATTATCAGCACTAACACTGATAGTGTGGCTTGACTTCTAATCTGATCTTAATAATCAGTATCTTCCTTTAGATACAATAAAACGTTAAAAATTGCACAAAACTTTACAGTAAACCAAAGTACACAAGTTAATAATAAACTGAAATGCAGTTAGTTTGTGTTTTTTAAATACCTATGATGTCAGAATCAGAATCAGTGTTTAAAACTATTGTATAAAACAGTAATATGTAAAGATACAATGAAACAATATAATGAACAATATTATATACTAAAAAGTATACATATAAAGATAAATATTAATATATGTGCATAGATCTTATTTGTCCATATAGCATGTTTCTATTATATATAGATATATATAGACAATAGTGTATAAGCATACAAATGAACAATACAATATGATGTACAGTCTAGATATGCTTAGAAAAGCTTATAGTGACGTAGTGATGTCATTTTCCATGATGATAAATATTTTCAAATTGCCACAGGAACATGACGAGAGTATTATACAGCTCTACAGAAATCTCAGTTTTTGTCATGTTTTGTAAGGGCAGGGGATTTGAGTGTCTCTGTGCTTGTTTTGATGAGTTAATGTAATTTAAGTAAATCATCTGGATCAGATCTTTAACTACAGGATTGATTCACCAGTGTGTTTTTAATTGCAAATTCAGGAAAATGTTTAATATGTAGTGAAATAATCACAGCACTGGTTCATGTGATGCAGTCTTAGGCAGAAGAGAAGTTAATATGTGATTTTTTTTTTATTTCTGGGAAGTCAGCATTTTTGCATCGTGTCCCAGCCGTGCCGCTTCGTCTGAAGGGAGAGGAGAAAACCCCTCAGTCTCCTCCAGAGATCTTAAACAAAGGCAGAGATCATGCAGTCTCCCTTCTGCTGCCTTCAGTTCCCATTCTCAGCTCAACAATAGTGCTGCAGGTTTCACACTGGCCTTTTTATGAAAAATGATTTGAGAGCGCCCCCCACCCCCCCTGCGCCCTCTGGGGGGGGGCTGTCCTCGCCGCTCTGAACAATGAGGCCAGATTCGGCACCTCCTCGTCTCTCAGCTTCCTGATTTCTGTCCATCTCACTCATTTCTGTTTTGTTAGTGTCATAAATCTCTATTGATCTGAGCAGAAGGAGAAATCCAGCAGGGCATAATGGCCTGTGACCTTTTGACTTTTCCAAATGGACTCATTTGATGCATTTGCTGTCAGAAGATGATATTTTGCTGGACGTCGCCGTTATTAGGAGGATATTATGAGAAGTTTTTGGTTGGTTTAGTGTTTTAGATTATATTACATGAGTAATATTTTGTATTGGGTCGAATACTATATATTCTTTAGGGCCAGAAATGGACTGAAAGACTGAATGATATGTTTGAACAGAAACAAAGAAATGAGCCAACTCTGTTTTTGTTTAAATACTATAAAAGGTTTAAAGTTGTGAGTTTAAGAAACATTTGTTCAGAGTTCTGGCAGTACTAATGAGACTGATCTACTCAAAGCGTATTGTGAACAAATCATTATCACTCTGCTTGTTTAGAACCTACCATCATGTTGAAGACGCCTCACTGAAAGGGTTTTCAGATTAGTCTCACCTTTAGAATATAGAAAACAATCAAATAATCTGAATGTATTCTTTCATTGAAAGGGCCAGTAGATTCACTCCTGGGTGGTTAGTTCTCCACACGCAGCTCTTTGTGTTTCTCCATTCTGTTTAAACCACTGTTCCATTAATTATCTATTCTTTTTATTGACGAGTCGTTCATTTTTGAGGCCTGTGGTCGCCTTGCAGCTCCTTTCTCTCGCTCTCTCTCTCTCTTTCTGTCTCTCTCTCTGTGTCTGTCTCTTTCTGTCACTCTCTCTCTCTCTTTCTGTCTCTCTCTCTCTGTGTCTGTCTCTTTTTGTCACTCTCTCTCTCTCTTTCTGTCTCTCTCTCTCTCTGTCTGTCTCTCTGTCTCTCTCTCTCGCTCTGTCTCTCGCTCTCTCTTTCTGTCTCTCACTCTCTCTCTTTCTGTCTCTCACTCTCTCTCTGTCTCTCACTCTCTCTCTGTCTCTCGCTCTCTATCAGTCTTTCTGTCTCTCGCTCTCTCTCTTTCTCACTGTCTCTCGCTCCCTCTCTCTTTCTATCTCTCGCTCTCTCTCTCTTTCTGTCTCTCGCTCTTTCTGTCTCTCGCTCTCTCTTTCTCTCTCTCTCTCTCTCTCTCTCTCTTTTTCTGTCTCTCTCTCTCTCTTTTTCTGTCTCTCGCTCTTTCTCTCTCTCTCTCTCTCTCTCTCTCTCTCTTTCTGTCTGTCTCTCTCTAACTCTCTCTCTTTCTATCTCTCGCTCTCTGTCTTTTTCTGTCTCTCTCTCTCTGTCCCACACTCGTACACACCCTTCTGATTTTTTGTCCCCTTGGGATTTTGTGTTTATGGTGTGACTGAAGTAAGAAGATTAATTTTGTAGTCGGAGTTGGATCTGTCGCACCGTCACTATCAAAATAACACCGCAGACACATAAATGTTTCTCTGGAGCACTGACCTTTAAATAAAGGTCAGCTCTTTTAATTAAGGGACAATAGAATGGCAGATTTGATTCCTCACAATCATAAATCACAATGATTTCAGTTATTATTTAATACACTTGCCCCCCAACCAAGTCTGTCACTTTAAACAACAAAAGAGTTGCACTTAAATGCAAATGTGCTGTCAGGTTCAGATGTGAAAAATGTCCCAGCTGTGAACTGTTTGTGACAGTTATGTATTACTCCTCATCGTTTCTGTGCCTTTTTTGTGTGTTTGTCATTACAGTACAACTTTAGAAATGTGTTTAACTAAAATCATTCTCTTTTTATCCAATGCTCCCTCCTCTCCACACATCTGGAATACATTAACAGGTATGTTCTCTTCTTTTTGTACATTTTATGTCTAATATGGAATATTAATACTTGTCTTTATTCCTAGTCTTCAGACTATTAATGCTTTGTAGAAATATGCATAGTTAATGTACATTAGCACTCTCTGTAACTCTAAACTAATGAAATAACCTAAAAGGGCCCATATTGTACATTAGTCTTGTTTTTTTTATCACCCCTTCAGTTCCTGTTATGACAGTTTTAATGGGTTTATGTACCAAACCCTGCCATAATTAATTTCATGACCTTCTCTGATTTACCGTTTTACCATTAATGCTCTGATTGGCTGCCCTGTAATTGAACTTTGTTCACAAACAATCCGGGCGGAAACGTTCTCATAACTTCAGCATGGATGGCTGGGACTAAACTGCTGTAAACTGATTTAAATTAATTGATTTCCATGGCATAACAAAAACAAAGAATTTAAAAGGAACTAATTATCCATATATGGACTAATTGGGGCGTGGCATGAATGATATATTTTCAAGAAGATAAATAATGTACAAGGTCCATCAAACCATTTTGTTTCAAAAGTGAGAAACACACAGTTTTCCTTGATATGGGCCCTTGAAACGTCCAGTTCAGGCTTTATTTAGTCCTCCTGTCCCGTTTGTGTCTCTCTCTGTGTCTCTCTTCCCTCCCCTTCACCATTTCATCTTCTGTTTTTCCTCACTCTGGCCACCTCTCCCTGGAACTAACAGCAAGGATCCAGCGGGACTGTAAGTGCTTCATTAACACAGATTAACTTGTTCATTTAAAGACTTGTTCCAATTAAGCTTTAAGCCGAGGTTATCAGATCTAAACTCTGAACCATTCAGTCACTGCTGCTCTGTCTTTGGGCCCTGTCCCAATTCCACCAGAGCGCTGTGTACTGGAGATTAAGGCTCATATTGTGGATGTTGTAAGACCACTAACTTCCAATTGTAGCACCCTGAATACAAGAACTAAAACATTCTTGCCAAAAAAGTGAGTTTAGAAGAAGCAATTGTGTTGATGTGACTTATTTTATTTGTGCACAACACTTTTAGTCATGAGCCATTTTTCCAATGTAGACTAAAACATTGACTTGGTACTTGTTCACGTGTTTTTATTTTTCTATACTATTCAAATGTATTTACACTCCAGCTGTTTCATGATCAAGCTACAAGGAATTTAGAGACAGTTTCACTGGTTTTGGCAAGTTTGATATCAAACATTTTACTTTTTACACTTTTTTTTCAACGTCAGCAAATAAAAATATTTGACAAATGTGTAAAGGCTGGTTTCTCTTTCTAAAAACTTGACTGTACACACTATGAAACCAAACACCTTAATTTTACCCCTTAAAGTGACCTTACTTTTGACCTTAATTTCCCAGACAGGAAATGAAGGAAAATTACTTTTTTAAATGTGCCCCTTAAATAATAGAACCTCCTGAATTAATTTATGATTAAATCTAATTTTAAGATAAAATTAAGGGGTAGGTTTCACAAATTAACAGGCACTTAATTCAAGTGCAGGGGTTTGGTGTATTTTCAGGGTAAATTACGGCAGAGTTAAGCACATTTTAAGTACATTGTGTTTCTTAGTGTGGAGGGGTCAGTTATATATGTATAGTGGAGAGAGCCCAGCGTTGGAGGGGTCAGTATATGTGTAGGCTGCTGCTGTGCTTCTACTGAGCCCATTTTTGTGAGCAGGTCTAAATGTAGGACGCTCTAAACATAACACTTGAAATCTGTGTTAGTAGTAGCAGTCGGTGAGTCTTTTACAGCATCGCTATATTAATCACATTAGAGACATATTAGAGTAGATTACTGTAGATTTGGGTTATGTGCGGAATGTGGTCTGAACACACCAACACCTAAAGAGGACAAATCAAATGTGCACACTTTTCCCATCATCCCCATTCCTACTCAACATGCCTGCAATGTTTGCTACTGTAGTTTTGGAGCTAAAGGCTAATGTAAAAGGGCTAAAAAAATTAGCAAAGGATATGTGTGACACTTAACATGGTAGAAATGGTGACCATTTCTGTTCATTGTTACGCATAACAGTATGTGATACAGTGTCAGAAACCCAATAATCCAGGTTACTCAGGGTCGCTTTGGTTTCGGAGAACATAGAGCTAGCTGTAAAAATTGATGAAAGTGATTAGCATTGCTAAAATCGATAGCTTTTGAAGCCGTTTTGACAGATTACACTACAGTAAGCCACAAACTCGTTTCTGCTAGATGACTTGACATGGTTTGAGACCAGTGTGATTAATTAATCTTGCTAATTGTTGTGGTATAAGCTTCTATTAATGATTAGCTACGTTAGCCATGTAGCTACTGTGCAAACTAAAGGAGAAACTTTATACGACACACGTTTGGCCGGTTTACATTTCTATTAAGAGGAAAACTGGGTTCCACTGGCTCATTTAGGGTCAGTCCAATGATATTTGTTTCTCTCCTCCCCAGTGAAACAGCCTCCTACTATTGTGAAGCAGTCTGTGAAGGACTACATTGTGGACCCCCGTGATAACATCATCATTGAGTGTGAGGCCAAGGGAAACCCCGTGCCAGTGTGAGGATGCATAGAACCCTTTATTTCTCTCTCTCTCTCTCTCTCTCTCCCTCTCTCTCTCTCACTCTCTCACTCCTCTTCATTTCTCTTCGTTCTCTCCTTCTTTGTCTCAGTCGGTTCTGTCCTAACTATAGCTAGCAAGCATTTCATTTATTTACATCACAAATAGTCCTTCCCTTATATTCCTTTATGTGGTTTTCTTTTGTTTGGTCTCATCATCCGTACTGCCCGGCACAATATCCTGCCCTTTGTCCTAGTTTAGCCCTCTCATCGCTCTCTCTCTCCCTCTCTCTGTCTCTCTCTCTCCCTCTTTCTCTCTCTCTCTCCCTCTCTCTCACTCTCTCTCTCTCTCTCTCCCTCTCTCTCCGTGTCTCTCTCACTCTCTCTCTCTCTCTGTTTCTCTCTCTGTGTCTCTCTCTCCCTCTTTCTCACTCTCTCTCCCTCTCTCTGTCTCTCTCTCTGTCTTCCTCTCTCTCCGTGTCTCTCTCACTCTCTCTCTCTCTCTGTTTCTCTCTCTCTCACTCTCTCTCTCTCTCTCTCTCTCTGTTTCTCTCTCTCTCTCTCTGTTTCTCTAATGAAAACTGATAAACTGATGTCTGTGAGTGTGGGTCTGGGATACCTGACCCGAGAGGGGCACTGTGAGTTTCGCCCCTTCCTCCCCCTCTGTGCCCTCAGAGAGATGGACGTCAGACGGTGGGCTCCGGTCCCATCGAGTCCCACCGAGTCCCGTTCCTCTCCCGGGTTACGTAAACCCACAGCTGAACACAGTGCTCTATTCAGACAGGCTGTTTGTTCGGAGGCTTATTGAGCTTTATGTAACCTGCCGCTGGCCGAGCCTCCGCTGGGCCGAGCCTCCGGAGCTCTATTGTACTGGAATAATGCACCAGAGCCTCATTCACAGAACACTCATACAGATCATTCAGGCTCTCCCATCAGAACCTAAACTCTCCCATCAGAACCTAAACTCTCCCATCAGAACCTAAATTCTCCCATCAGAACCTAAACTCTCCCATCAGAACCTAAACTCTCCCATCAGAACCTAAACTCTCCCGTCAGAACCTAAACTCTCCCGTCAGAACCTAAACTCTCCTATCAGAAACTAAACTCTCCCATCAGAACCTAAACTCTCCCATCAGAACCTAAACTCTCCCATCAGAACCTAAACTCTCCCATCAG
>JBBPCY010000136.1:19939694-19955401 GCA_037974405.1 Brachyalestes nurse | reverse complement strand
TTCTTTTTCAACTCTTATTGTATATCTTTATTTCCTCTTGTTCCTCTTGCTGCATTGAGCATGTTTACGACAAAAGAATTTCCCTCGGGATGAATGAAATTCTTTCTTATCTTATTTTATCTTCAAGTAGATTTATTGTTATTTCAGCCACACACAGTGAAACGAAACAATGGAGCAACACAAGGACAAAAACAGAATCACCACAAAACTACATAAGTGCAGACAGGACAAAATACACAGAGTGCGAGGAGAGCAAGAGAGAGAGTGCAAGAAACGTGTCAGCATGTTTTCTTTATTTAGGAAAGAACAGAAAAGCTGTTAACTAGAAGCACGAGAAGCTGGTGGGCAGTTATCTGTCAGTTAACATTCCAGGTTATGATGAATTCTGTAGTGAGTCATTTCAAATGTAAGCTAATTATCCAGCAATCCTGTATAATACATTGTTTCAGAGATGAGGCTCCTTCTTGTATGTTAGGTAAGGTGAATGTAACTGAATTTTCTTGTGTTGCTCCAGTGTCCAGTGTTTGAACACTGGATAAAACTTCAGAAGATTCAAGATTCTTTATTTTTCACATGACTGTGCAAACATTGTAAACAATAAGTAAATTAAACATTTTAAATTAATACAATACAGCCTTGACGGAGTACAACATATTTGCTGAAGTATTGCTGTAATATTTGTTGTATTTTAGTAAAAAATGTTTGACAAATGAAGTTTTACACCAAGATAATGAGATTTTTTTGTAACTGCTCGGTAGTGCCAGGGGCTCCGAAGTTCTTCAAGATTGTTCAGAGGAACACAGACTCCATTCACCTGGAGTGGGACAAGCCCCTGGAGCCGAACGGAATTCTGATTGGGTACACACTCAAGTACCAGACAGGTCAGCTCACTTCATACCTTTAAAGTTTGTCCATCACACAGAACAATCATCTATCATTGCGGTTCCATTTAGAGCAGTCTTAGTCTCAGTCTTTCTTTTTAATCTAGTCTTACTTTTAAATGTGCAATTTAGTCTTACTTACAGTTTACCTACATATATTTATACTCTTACTTTACAGATATGCATATTTATACTCCTAGATTTTATACTGTACATTTTTATACTGATTTTATACTGTACATTTGAACACTTTATTGTATACTGTGCTGTGACATAGTATTTTATTCTATTCTATTGTTTTTCTAAATTTTGTTGCTCTTAACTTTATGTCATCTTATCTTATCTTATCTTATCTTATCTTATCTTATCTTTTCATGGCGGAACAAAGAATTTATGTTGGTTACATTAGCAACCTGCTCACAGTGCTTTCAGAGCCTTAGAGGGTCAAAACGGATGGATGTTTGAACGATACTAAAAGAAAAACAGGTGGTGCTTCTGAGAGAAACGAGGAACAAGGAAACAAGGAACAAGGAAAAATGAGCCAAAAAGGAAATCTGACGAAGCATATCTTACTCTAGGGTTCACGGTTAAGTTGGAAGGAGATGAGGAGATTTGTGTTGATTTTGTATTTAAAATCTCAGGCAGCTGACAGTATGACACCCAACAAATTAAGAAGACACTTAGTCGCTCACTACAAAACACAATGTACTTAAAATGTACTTAAAAATACCTTAATTTACCCTGAAAATACTCCAAACCCCTTCGTCTGAATTAAGTGGCCATTAATTTGTGAAACTGACCCATTAATTTTACCTAAAAATGGTGTGAAAACCCTTAATTTTATGGCGTTAATTCAGGAGGTTCTATTATTTAAGGGGCAAATTTGAAAATTCAAATTTGAAAATGGATCCTTTTAAAAAAGCTCTGTCAATGTTTGTCCTAGAAACATATAAGTAACACCATTAGAAAGCCCGAACCCTCTGCTTTTCAAATATATATGTTTACAAAATAAAATATATCGATGGCACTTTGTAAATAGGATTAAAAGGAAGCATGCGATTTTCTGTCTCGCTGCACTCTGTAGCCACGCACCTCAGCTATTCAGATGTAAAACAGCTATTTGAATAATTGAAAAAAAAATTAATTACATTCACTTTACTCACATATTATTGTTGCTGACGTTTTCCTGAATATAACCATATGTGTCACCTTTTGCATAGATGTTTTTAGTTAGATGAAATAGTTAAAAATGTAAAGGTGTAGTAAACTGCCTCAAAGTGCCAGAAAGGCCTTGGACCTCAGAGGGTTAATTCCTGTAGTGGTTTCAGCCCTGCTTTTACACTCATGATTCTAAAACAACGATGCAGAGCCTTCTTCTGAATGTCGAAGTGAGATGTATTAGATAAGGGCTAGAATAACAACTGAGTATCTCAAGTGTGAAGCAGACAGGTAGAGAACAGTTCTCATGTAAATAACTACAGCCTAGTGCCAGTAAGGATTCTCTGGAGTGGCGGTTCTCTAAAGAGGCTTTCGGTGGACAGTTCATTAAAGAAAAGAGGACGTGTATATCAGAACTTATATCAGTATGATATATCAGTAGGATACCATAAAGGTTATATGCAATTTAAAGGTTTTTCCTAGAAGTTAGGAACCATTGTGTAGGACAGGCATAAATGAAAAATAAAGAAATTCCTCACCAGCTTTGATTGGATATTCAAATTTATTGTTACTGTGTTTGTTTATCCTTTCTTTAGTTAATGGGACACAAGTGGGAAGTCAGCAGGTCCAGAACTTTTTCGCCAATGAGACGGAGCACACCATTCACCTCCCTGACCGCTTCACCCGCTACAAGTTCTCCCTGGCGGCTCGGACGCAAGTGGGGTCTGGAGAGGTTTACGCCGAGGAGTCGCCCCACTTCACCAACGAAGGTGAGCATCAGAATCAGAATCAGAAAACTTGACTGATCCCAGAGAAAACTGCTTCATACACACTGATGCTGCTGCCATCACATGCTTGTTTTCAGTCGTGAGAAAGTTCTCGTTAATGCTGTAGTGAGATCTGCAACATTCTGCATGTTAGTGAGGCTACAAAGAAACCAATAAACCACGATGAGCCATTCATTACAGTGGTTTACCGCTGCAAATAAAATTAATACAGAAGTCAAGTATTATTCCATCATTATTGGGTATTAAAATGGCTCTGATTTTAGAACTGACAATTTTCCAATTTATTATTACTGTTTAATCACTTTATTTATATAGCATATAATCTGATAATCCATTTTGCTCTGAAAGCATCTTATAGAATACAGAACTCACCTGATTCTCGACAACCTTTCAAGCAAACAACTAAAAAAGGCCCTGTGTCTCAGATCAAGCACTACTGTGATATACAAGCCACTACAGTGGAGAGTCAATCGATTGTTAATTCCCAGATTATGTACCAGGACTTCTTAACAATTATATCATTTAAGTAAATGAAACAAAATACCAATTATGAGTTAGATGTCTTTTCAATAACTATATTTCTATGTAACTTTATTTTCATTCGGCTGTTTTCAAAGCACAACTAGGGATTTCAGGTCTGTAATAAAGGCTACCATGCATGTGATAGCTAACGTTAATAGTAATGTATCGTTATGTAGAAATGTTGTACATTACAACATTGTAAAAGTGATAGTTCTGTGTAATAGTAATAGTATCTTTAGGTTATTATGAAAGAATATAGTCTTACAGTGCTGGTTTGAGACAAAAAGAAGTTTAAAAAAATGTTAAGGTCCTGCTGTTAAGTGGCTGTTAAGTGCTGTTATGTGGGATCCAGGCTCCGTGGCCTTTCTGAGAATGAGTGCCTCAGATAGGGAGTTAGGTAAGTACTTTGTACAGGACCTCTCCAGAGACATGGCTCTAGTCTGCACTGAACAGAAGCATCTCTTGTAACAGTGGCGCGCTCTGAAACCGGCTTTCACTGGAACGCCTTCCACTCTCTAGGTCATCCTCTCAAACTCGCCACCGGTTACTGTCACTGGAAGCAGCGAGTGGATCAGTCACTGAGAGCACAATCAGTCAGTCTTCCTGTCCGTGCTCCTGTCCGTCCTTTCCTTCTGTCCTCTGTGTGAGAATATACTCTTTCTGTCTCTCCGTCTTTATCTCTGTCCCCTTTTCTTGTTGTTTGCTTGCCATTTTGTGCTTCTAACTCTGCCTTTTGTGGTTTTCTCTCTCAGCCTTTTGATTCCTTTGTTTTCTCTGTTCTGACCTGTCCTCTTTTCATCTGTTCCTCTCCATTTCTCTCTCTCTCTCTCTCTCTCTCTCTTTCTCCCTCTCTCTCTCCTTCGGTGTGAAAGAAGACTTTATAACTTCAGGTACTGACTCTGCAGGTGTGGGTAATGAGGAGGTGCCTGCCTGTCTACCTGCCTGCCTGTCTGTCCCTCTGTCTGTCTATCCCTTTCTCTTTTTGTCCCTCTGTTTGTCTGTCCCTTTCTCTTTTTGTCCCTCTGTTTGTCCTCTGCAGCAGTGCAGTTCAGCACTCAGAACCCAAAGAAAGTTTAATATCCAAGTCCTATGCTACTATAGATAAAAACAGTAGCAAAATTTAGTGCTGCACAGACAGTTAGGGCCGTCATGATTATTTCCTTTGTAAAATCATAGATTAGTTAGATTTTAATTTGATGAGATTTTAAATTCTCCTTATGGCCTTATACAATAATTGGGATATCTCATATTTTTAATACATTTCACCCTGCATTGTGTATAAAGACTTTTCTTTAAGTCTTTCAGACGCCCTCTAGGTTCATCGTTCTCCACTATAGGATTTTAAAATCCGGTTTTTGAAGCCTACTTTTGGGGACACCCACCCTCAGCCGAGTAAAAAAATACACAATGCCCAGTAATATGTTTCAATCTGTGAAATCTGTATTGCAAAAGTCAGTATTGCGAAACAATGATCAAGCCATATATTGTGTGGCCTTTTATGTTGAAGTCTGCATCAGACTTGGGGTTAAGAAAGGGACACCTTTCACATGATTGGGCGTATTTATAAAGTGAAAGAAGTATTTATAATGTATTTATAAAGTGATGTTAACTGCACTGTCTACTAAAGGCTGTCTTTCAGTTTGTTTGTCTGTCCATCTGTCCTGGTCCATATCACTGTGTGCTTTCAGGGATGGGATCGTTTACTGCACTGCTACTGCTGTTTACTGACACTCAGTTAGAAAAAGGCTGTTACACTCCTTCACTGTGTCTTTACCTCAGTGTTTTTCAGCCCAAAGGCTTCATTTATTACTGTGTAGGCAGTTTCACAAATGGCTTCAGGAGTAAGAGAGGATCAGTAATGTTACTTTTGTTTTGTAATTCCTTTGACCTCCAATCCCTGACGGCACCTTGCCACCTTTACCCAGCATCCCTTCCTCACATGTCCCATTCGGCCTGTCCCCAGCATGCTGTTCCGACTGCGCCATTAACCTTTAGAGGTTGAGTTAGTACTATACTTTTTCGTATCAGCAGTACTACATAATGTATTTAAGTACATTCGTTCCACAATCAGTTGCATTTACAAGATATTTCACATTTTCTATTAACAGACTTCAAAATTGTAGAGAAAGGAACTTTTTATATATAGCAAACAATGATTTACACTGTATGTAAATCACAATTAAATATATTGTACTTAGGAGTACAAATGCTTTACGGACTCGAAATTTAGAGTCCGTACTTTTTTTCCACAGAATTCTCCAGATCGGATTTCAGTGAAGAATGCAGCTTCTAAGGGTTAACTGTTCAGGAGAGTGATGTCTTCGTAAATGGGTGGCATTTAAATGGTTGAGAGACAGAGATCTCTTGTTGTGATCTCTGTTGCCTGGTAACAAAGTGTAATCGTCCTGAGCGGTTATCTTTCGGGGAGGGTTGAGAGGGCCACCAGCGATGTTACACAATCACCACAATGACCGCGGAGGTGTATTAGGGGATTTATCCTCTTTTGGAAGACTCACTAAACTGATTGATATCAGAGGCTCTGAAGAGCCCGAATGAGTTTCCCTTCAGCATTGAGCATGCTTCCTCCTATAACTTCCCTGAAGAGAAGTTTAGGAAATGTCCGCTTGTCACCTTGATGGCAGTCCATAAAAAGGACGGCCACATTTCATTCGCTGCTCACGCCATTCACTGCTATTGCTTGCGCTTCTGCCACCTTTGATTTGTTTGTCGCTCTTAGTTGACCCAAACGGACGGCACAGGTAAGAGCGCACCCAGCTGCTTGCTGATTGGCCGTTCAGAATGGAGAGCCCGCCTCCACTGAATCCTATAGAAAGCATCTCCATGAGCTTGTGGCTGTCTTGGTTTGGGAAGGGTTACTGTCGCCGAGCGGAGAGGGACTGTCCTCCAGGCCTGACCTGGCCTCAAACCGGTTAGATGTTCTTAACCGTCACACACATTCCATCTCGTGCCTGTTGATTGGTTCTGGTGAGATGCTGGTATGCTCGAGCTCTGTTTTGGTGCTTATTCTGCTTAGGCTGCCTTTGCATGAATTAAGGAAAAGTTATGGTTCTGAGAAGTGGCTTTGTTTCTAATGACATCAGACAAAGAGGTGAAGGTATAAAACTGCCTTTTCTGTTTTCATTTCTGTTGTTCACTGTTGTTTTTTTGTTGTTTAAACACAGTGTGAACTTGCATTGTATGTTTTTAATAGACTTGATGATGGAGGAAGTGTTTCCACTGATGTCTTCCCACAATCCCATTCGCTCTCAAGATAATATTGAAGAAGGAATGGATGTTTAAAGCAAAAGACCACTTGGTGGCACTGCTGTACAATATAAACGACCACCTGCTTCTTAGGACTGGACTTAAATACTGTGGCAAAACCCAAAACCTGGCATACAAGCAAAATATGAAAGGATAATTCCAGCCAAAACATAAGCATTACTACATCTGCTCTTAACGTACAACCAACAGCGGTGCCAGATTAGTCTCTAGACCAAAGATTTTCTTCTTTAAAGAGGAATACCCCCCTTCTGATGATGTATCTTGAAGTTGTGAAAAATTCAAAAGGCTTTGGGGTGGATTTGCAGGAGGGACGGTATAAAAGCAGAATGGATTGTAGCGGATAACTGTGCTACCTGACTTTAAATCTCTATTACAATGAAATAGCTGACTGAGGATCTAAAACTAAAGACAACTGACTTTTACAAAGTGACAGAAGACTATAAAAGATAGTGACTGGGATGTCATACATGACAGTGCTGAAATATGGCCGTTAATTAATTGGTGACATCCAAATAGGGTTTAAACAGGTATAAGCTGTACTGTGTATGCCTGGTTTAAAAGTGTGATACTCCCCTCCTCTTGGAACACACATCCGGTGTTTTATCCTGAGATTGTGGGAATTCTATCTGATGTTGCACTTTGTGATCATTCTCTTATTATCTCTGTTCATGTATCTTTTGGTGCCGCTCTCTAGGCTGTTGTTGTTGTGTATAACTGCTGCTCTCTTCCTCTCTCAGTGATTGATTCTACAGATGCCTTGGTGTTTGCAACTCCTCCCCCTCTTCCCCCAACCACCATCCCGAGTACAACCATTAGTACCTCAACAACTACTACCATTGCCCCTACTACTGCTGCTACCCCCACCACTCCTGCTCCGACTACTCCGACAACTGCAACTACTACAACTACTACAGCCGCCACTACTACCTCCAGCACCACAGCCCTCCCTACCCCGCGGGTGGATTTGAAAATGCTGGGTATTTCCTCAGACATCACCCGTATGTCAGTGCAGAAGTACAAGGCAGTTAGGTTTAAATGACCTTTGCAGTTGAGAGCTAATCAGAGCTAAGCTGGACCACATGGCATAGAGACCCTGTCTCGTTAACTTGGCCGTTTTTTAAGGAGACGTGACTGATGCTTGCCCCGTTCTCTTAAGAAGGCACTTTGCCCAAATTAGTATTGACATTGATAAGAATTTGTATCGACAGTAGCATCCAATTATGTTGTTATTGCTTGACGAGATTAAAAGACCGCCGCTAGGGAATTTGATTGCGGCGCGTAGCGGAGACTCCGGCACTTAGAAGGAAAGCGTTAAAAGTCATGTGGTCTAATGTGCTGAAATAGTAAGTATTAGCCTGTTAGTTGTTTTTTTTCTTGCAGTGCCTGTGGTTGAGATTTGTCAAATGTACTCCTCTCCCACCTGTTCTGCTCAGCGCCGCATTTAAAGATCTGGAATCTGACCGTGGATACTAACAGTGGCTGTGCTAACGTCAGCTGGAAACACAACTTCCCCGTTGGCAGCAGCGAGTTTACACTAGAGTACACACTGGAGAGTAAGACCCAGATGCACTTGCTGAGGGCTTATGAAGGGAACGCTTGTACTTTTATTAGGACTTTGCTGGAGACCCAATATCACCACAGGATAACAGAGCGTTCTTGACTGTGGGCGAAGGTTCACCGTGTTTACCGCAGAAACTCGAGCAGACCCGTGCACTGCTGTGAGCCCCAGCTACTTTTATGCTGTGATAAAAGTGTACTAAATGTTGTGCTGAATAATAAAACATTCATTATATCTCTCGGCTACAAGCGGCACAGCTCTGCGAGTTGTTCGCATCTTTTTTGTGCGATGATACCGAGAGATATTCCGCCCAGACGCTTCTGGAAAGAACAAAGGCACAGTGCTCTGTTTTATCTAGCGTCTCCGAGGGATGAAATGAGCCTGCCATTGTGTCTCCTGTGGGGCTTGGTTTTGTGTCCTCAGCAGTCCTTGAAGTTCCCTTTAGGAAGCTCTTGTTCTCTCTGGTGGCTTGCAGGAACAGGGAGAGAATGGAGTAAAAAAAAATTTAAAGGAAGAGAGAGCGATTGAGAGACAGAGGAAGAGAGGAAAAAGAAAACCTCTTGTGTAACTGGCATTGGATTGAAGGTCATTTGGAATTGCGTACAGATCAAAACGACCTGTAGGACAGGTCCAATTTTCATCAAACCTCAGGCTAACAGATATTACCACCCCGAAAACATCTCCCCCTCTTCCTCTAACGGCTACATAATAGCCGTGTTACCTTTCTGCCCATTACACAGGCTAATCCTAGACTAGTAAAGGCCATTTTCTGTTCATGCCAGTTTGGTATCACTTGGAGATTATGGCATCATGTTGAAATCCTATTTAGTACATTTATATCTGGCATGTAAAATGGGTAATAGTGGCACTTAGCAATGGCTAACAACAGTGTCCCTCTGTTTTGCGCTCTCTCTTTCTCTCTTTCTTTTTCTCTCTCGTCCTTCATTGATCTGTATTTCTCATTGCCATGGGATCACCGCTCTCTGCCCGCACCCCATGTGCCTCTTAGGCTTTACCTGGCAGCCTCACTGCTGCTTGGCTCACGGTGGCTAGCCAGGTAGCAGCATGCTTGAGTCTGACTGGCACATTTCAAGCTAATCTCAGTTTTGTTTTTTTTTTGCCTCACTGCCATACGTTTTTAGGGCAGAGGGATAATGAGGGGGTTAATGTACCCAGCCCAAGGTCATCTCTAGGGGTCCATTATAATCATATCCTCAACCTTGGAACATGCACATGGGGACTCAGTGATGCAATCGCAGCCTGGGACAGTGTAAAAGCAGGACAGCTGGAGGTTTCATCCAAACGGATCTGACACAAAATATGAACCCACCGAGTTGTGCATGGAAGAGTAGGAGGATATTGGATATCATGAAAGTACATCAGTTCAGGACACACACACAATGAAGCACAGACAACTTTCCTCACAGCACCGAGCTTTGAACACATCCTAATAAACAGATGTTTATTATGAAGGTTTAGTTGCCCATAGATGCCCTGTAAATGCTAACCTTGCCCTTAAGCGAATATCAGTTAAATGAACCGTAATTCCTTAATTTTGCCTTCTTCCCTGAACTTTAGTCTCAGCCCAAAACATAAACATAACCTTCTTCACTGTAAGAAAGATGCCACAAATGGTTCTTTCAGTGGTGCAATAGAGATCCCCAACAAGCCGTGTTTGTGTGTGAAATGCACAAAATCTTTCAAAGGTATGAAGGACCTTCAGGACATGTAAATGTTTTTTTTTAACCACTTAGAGTATTCTTCCTATAACATTTACGTTATGATTTACTGTACATGAAACAGGAGATAAGAGAACCCTTTATTAGACCCACAGGTGGGACATTTAAAAGGCTTAGGGTTTACACTCACAAGCATGGTTCCCTAAAGAACAATCCATTGGAAGTTTAGTGAACCAAAAAATGGATCCACAATGGCATCACAGGAAGAAACATTTCTGGCACTTACATTTCAGGAGTGTAAACTTAAACCTGACGTTAATCCTAAACCCAGCTCAGTGGATGTCCAACTGCAGCACCACTGGCGGTACACGAGGTTCCTTGGTGTTATACTAAATGACCCTCCTAAATTAACTGTGGGCATTAAAAATAATTATGAATTTAGAATGTTAGAACATTTGTGAAGCTTTCATTTGTACTCTACGCAATATGTTTAGAGTTTAATGTAATAAAAATACTGTTAAATATGAAGATGATAATTCATTTTCTGGTATAAAAAGGACATACTTGTGTGACTGAACCCCAGATTTAGATTTTTGGATGTCTGTCTCATAAGTCTGGGCATACTGGTATAAGTACTAGTCCCAGTTTAGATTTGCTTTACTACAGCTTACCTTTATGAGAAAAGCTTCTCAGCTCTCTTTGCAACCAAGACCATGTACCATTTTAAAACTGGTGCTGGATCAGTGGATCAGTGTTGGAAGCACACTGCCTTCATCCCTATTAATTATAGGCCTGCTGAGTCCAAGTGTGTGTGTGGTGTGTGTGTGTGTGTGTGTATGTGTGTGATAGTTGGTTCTTGGAGGTTTTGGTTTGGTCATAGGTGGTAATTGGTCTAAAATGGGGCCTAGTGGGTAGGATACTTGCCTCTGGACCCAAAAGGTCATGGGTTTGAATCCTACCTTCAGCAAACCACCACTGGGTTCCTGATCAAGACCCTTAACCTCAAGTTGCTCCAGGGACACTGCCCCCTGTTGTTAGGGAATGGAAGTTGCTTTGGATAAAAGCGTCTGAGAACAACTGTACTCTCAGATTTTAAGTTTGACGATTTGAAAAGCTTTAGATAATCTACAGGGGGCTCCAAATGAGGTGGGACCAACTGTTTTTGTCGTTATGCCCAACAAAGTCTATTTATTCAGTGTGTTCTTTCTTCACGAATACAGTCAGAGATATGAGGAGCATCATTTTTGATGGTGCAGACATGCTCAGAATTTTACAACAATAAATCATTTGAAGCCCTAAAGCAACAGATGATGACCAGTTTTACATGCTTAATAGTAATTATACTGTTCCAGAGATGAACACTAAGTTCATGTTTGTACCCTTTGCTCCACATACCTTATATTTTCATCCAGCCATCACATTTTGAAGTAATTTGTATTTGCTCCAAAAAGTCCTTGTTATGCTTTGCAAAGCACTGCACTCTTAGCAGTAAAGGTGCAAAAACAGAGTTGTTTGTTGGCCTCAGACATATTTACTGCAAAAGTATAAGTAGGGAGCAAAAATGTGCAGAATCTGGGGTTACTGGAGACCCTTGGCATAGAAAAACACCTCCCTAAAGAACCTTAAACTTGAGGCTTTCTTAAGAACCCAGTTTTAAATAGATGGGAATATAAAGAACTCTTTAACAAAATTAAACAAGCTGACCATTATATATGGGTCCTATAGTTTTATTCCTATAACTATTCATCCAAATTAGGAATGACCTTTATTTATAAGAGTGTTGTGACTGTTTTAATGGCTGTGGCTGAATTTTAGCTGAGCATTGTGCTTTATTGACTTTATTTTAGCACGTTGCATGCTGTCACCAACCCGAGTTATAAAGAAGCTTCACTGAAGTTCTTTGCACTGTTATGGAGACTCGCCAGTTCTCTGGAAAGACAGTACATGTTTTGTTGGTGGTGTGTGGTTTCCTCTGAGATGAGAAAAGGTCTGTGGATGGTTGAGACTGGGTGCATCTCCTGTTTCCTGTAAATCCACTGTTTCATTCTGTCACTCCCCCAGTGGAAGTATTAAGTAACATCAAGGACTCTATTAGGGATCAGACAGATGAAATCATTCTTGTAATTTCCACGAGTTAGACTTTGATTTATGGTTTACAAGGACAGTACAAAATTTGGCCAGTAGCACCAATCGCCATCAGAAAACTTTGTACTGCCTCATACTGCCTCATGTCCACCCCGTTACAAGCTCACTGAGATTTACGATAGTGTGGAAGTGGGCTCTCCAGTCTCAATCAACATGAGCCACCATCTCATGGTAGGAAAGGCATCGCTGACCTTCTGTAACAGCAGATCGCTCTGTCCTGGCTTGATGGACACTTGTCTTATGTCTCCTCCTCCTA
Source organism: Brachyalestes nurse (assembly GCA_037974405.1). NCBI lineage: Eukaryota > Metazoa > Chordata > Actinopteri > Characiformes > Alestidae > Brachyalestes > Brachyalestes nurse. Next base: position 19,943,129 of record JBBPCY010000136.1, on the reverse strand, counting down.
AGGTAATGGCTCTGTGACTCCAGTGCATTTCAGTCAATCCCCCGTTAAACTGGCTGGTCTGGTACCCGGGGCCAAGTATCGGGTCCGAGTATTTTCCCTTGAGCAGCCTTCCATCTCCAGCGAATATGTCACCTTCGAGACCAGCGGAGGTGAGGGCTAGCCTGACACCAGACTAGAATTTAGGCTTTAAGTGGAAAATAAAGTTTGATGTAGCATATAAACATCTACTCTCCACTCTATATGGTCCACATGTAGAAATAAAAACTCAATTTTTTATAGTCATTGTTTTTGTGATGTCACATTAAAGAATGCATTTGCATATATTGCAACTTAGCCTAGCTTATTTTACAGGCTGGGTTTTGGCCCAGAATCCTTTCTGAAAAAGCCACAGTACCAGGCAGGCAGGAATAAACAGGGATACTTACCATAAATATACAGATATAAGAGACATACCTTTTCATCCCACACCTCTCTCTCAGCATTAAATATGTTGAGAAAGAGTTTGGAAAATGGACTTGAATGAATATATGAAAAATAGACAGTTTGGCCCCTTAAAGTTAAATTACTTGGTAACTATCATAACGGTATGCCTTTTTCTTTTTAAAAGAGGATGCAGCAAGAGAAGAGTTTTCCATTGAAACAGGCAGTTCCACTAAGACTACTGTAGAGTGCAATGGGTGGTATAATGTAACTGTGTTAGCTATATTCATGTATACAGTGAGACGAAAGAGACACACAATACACATACAGGGAGTCCTCAGGTTACGAAATTCTTGACGTACGATGTTTCGAGCTTATGGCACTCACTCCCATAAAACTTTAAAAAATTGAGACGTTAGTGTTTCGTCGTACGCCGTTAGCCTCATACTTACGCACTACGTGGGTGATCTAGTTTGGTTGCATTCTTTTCTGTGACTTAGTTGTGCTTTTATGATCTAGATTATGATTTTACTGTGTTAGGATCAGTAGGTGAGTGAGACTAGAGTGAGACTGTTCAGACTTACACCAAAATTCGTGTCTGTCATAGGAACGGATCTGTGCCGTATCCCAAGGACCCCCTGTATATTAATAAACTACACATATATAAATACACATGTATAACTAAATAAATAAGCATTAAAGCTATTTTCTGCATTTCACAGATAAATAAGTCGATTAACAAGCTTTGCCTCTGGAACAGTAGCCTGGTTTCATTGATTGTAATGTCTTTCAGAATGCCGCTCAGATCAATAAGCAGATAGGGATGTTTTCTCACGGAACCTGTGATCATGGAATACGTGTGTGCCTCAGGTGTGGCAAACCAGCTCTGTAATAACATGCAGAATACAATATCGATCCTTTATCTCTCGTTCCACCTTGTTTCCCCTCTGGCTTGGACTCTTCTATGATATTAAGCATATTGAATGTATCTGGTTAAGAACAGCATAATATATCTTTTGCCATGATTTTCACGTAGATGAGAAAAGCACCTTACATGTACATGGACTGCCAATATAACCTTAAAAATGGCAAATGCTGTGCATAAGATGTGGAAGCTTAATTGAATATTGCCAAAGAGTATACAGACTGCATTATTTAGTTTTAGTTCAAAAGTGCTTCACTGGGGAATATAACTCAGTAACAGTGGTCAGAAACTTATAATGTCTTAGTATTGTCTTAATCTCTTAATTTTCAGTTTTCTTAAAATAAAGTTTTAAACTGTTGAGGTTGGGCCCCCTAGTGGCGGAGCTGTCTGGGAGATTGTGAAGTCCATCCCCCAGAGTCTAAGAGAGCAGAACTAGCTTTGTTTAGATGCTCCAGTGCTGGCATCTGTCTGCTGTATCAGAACTCTCTTCCAAGTGGGCGGAGCTCCGATGATGTTGCGTCAGTGGCAGTTCGAAAGATGAGGTGGCGCTTCCTGTTTAGAGGTAGCACTTGCTAGCCTTTACACTTCCAGTGTTGGTGGTGTGATGTGATTGAAGGAGGCAGAGCTTTAGGTGGGACTGGAATTTGTGGGGTAAATGGGAGGAAAGAGATTGTTGAGAGAACTGAAGCTCTGTACGATTTGAGTTTTACTCACCAGCTTCATTTTTGTAGTTTTTCTTACAGTTTCTTACAGATTTGTTTGTTGGTCCAGTGTTAAGCCTCTAATGTTACTTCAGTACTATACATTTACACTTTATAGCATTTGGCGGAAAACGTACAGTTTAGTCATGTTACAGAGTTACGCTAATGTCATATTAGGAGTGTTGTAATTTCTTTTTTGGTTGGGGAATCAGACCTTAGTCTGCTGGGTGGAGGGCAACAGTGTTTCCCACTGTACTACTCCAACTGTAACCTAAGAAGAAGAATGTGTAATGTTACCATGGTCATTTCTAATAATATCATGCCTCAACAAGTACTGAATAACCAGATGTAGAAGGTACATGTCTTGGAAACTGTTTGCGTGTGTGCTATTCATCAGACAGCGCATGTTATTCACCTGTTAAGACAGGATGTGTGTTCAAACAGCGATGGCAAGTGTGTCCTTCAGGCCTATAGATTGTGGTTTATGCCGCACAGTGACCTCTACCCTTTTTTATTTCTCGGTCAGGAAAATTAGCTTATCTCCAACATGATTAGACTGGAAGTAGTTCTGGATAACCGTGTCGGCCAAATGCTATATATGTAATATTGTTGAAATTACCCTTTTAAAAACGACTGGCAACTCAACACTGGATGATTCAACAGATCAGTTAGAAAAGGGAAGCAAAAGATGAGTACAGAAGCATATGTTGAGAAAACTCTAAAACCTTAATTATTATATCTTGTTACCTAGATATTTTGAATTCGCTCAACATTAAGAATAAAGATTAAGGTGGGATGCATTTTACATTTGTGGAGTTTTGTATTCAGACTTGCTTTATTGCCACAAGACAGTTGCTGTAAAGTGAACAGATTTAATTAATCATGTAAAACACGTTTCTTAGTGTAGTTTTTTTATTGTCACAGCAATAAATTATCCACTATAAATAAGCGTCTTATCCTCCTGAGACCCGGCCTATTCATTTATGTCCTTTATAATGGACATTTTGTTCACCTGTATCTTCCTTCAGTATTTGGAGTTCCCCATCAAGCCCTATAGTATTCTGTAGAGGACATCCCGGACTTTCCAGTGATGTGTCATGTGCAGTGTCGGGCAGTAACGCGTTACTGTAAGTTGATTATTTTTTTAGTAACGCAGTACTCTAATGCATTATAATTTTAAAATGGGTAATTACATTACAGTTACAATTCAAGTAACGTTGCTTTACTAATAAAATCAAGTTCACAGTAAAGTGTCAGAGGCTGGCAGATGTCTGTCTGACAGGCGCACGCGTGACGTCATTTACGTGACGTCATGTAACTAATTACTTTTGAAATAAAGTAATCACATTAGTAATTTGATTACTTTTATAGGGAGTAATCAGTAATCAG
>JBBPCY010000136.1:19916288-19929993 GCA_037974405.1 Brachyalestes nurse | reverse complement strand
AGGTATCCATATAGATATAGATATTTGGATATATATATTTTTTTTTTTCCCAAAAAATAGATCTGCTACCCATATACTGTAGCTAAGACCTGGTATATCATGTGTTTTTTCTGCCTCTCCAACAGTAGTGATGAGGACAACAAGCCTCTGCAGGGCAGCCAGGCGTCTCTGGACGGGAACGTGAAGGAAAGCGACGACAGTCTGGTGGATTACGGGGAGGGAGGGGACGGCCAGTTCAACGAGGACGGTTCCTTTATCGGCCAGTATACAGTCAAAAAGGACAAGGAGGAGACGGAGGGCAACGAAAGCTCGGAGGCCACCTCACCCGTTAACGCTATCTACTCACTGGCGTAGAGCTTCCTTCGCCTCAGCCCTGTAGACAGCACCACCAGGAGGCCGGAGGCCGCAAGTATACAAACATTTAAACACGTAGAGAGGAGAGTGATGGAAACACGCATTACACACAGAATGCTGGGATGCCTTGTTCCTGTGAGAAGAGGAGGATCAGTGATCGAAAACAAACCCCAACCCCACGTTATCTGGAGGGGAATTCGGAACAGCGCCCGAGTCCCTGCGCCCCACACAGACTGCAGTGTGCCTTTCGGCCAATGGGGTGTAGGGAAAACGGCAACTTGGGACTTTCTCGCATTTTGTGTGGCTTTTTTATTTTGTTTGATTTTATTTTTAGAAACCCTGAACCCGCTTTTACCCCCCTCACTTCCTCTCTCTGTAGCTAGTATCAAAGAAGGAGACACATGCGGCAATCCTGAGACATATCAACTGTGGGCCGACTGTGGGAACGTCGGCAAATGCGTTTATCATATTGATATTTCAGCAACGAAAGATCCATTTTCTTTTCCCTCACAGCCGATAGATGTGTCAGCAACAACACAAAAGATACATGAATGCTGTAATCAGTGCCGGTGCAGCTCGCTGTGCCATTCAAAGCTATGCACTATGTATTACCACACAACATTTTCTTAGGTTTGAAACTGCGTGATAAAACGTATCATTTTCCTTATTTGTAAATGTTGTCTTGCGCAAAAAAAGCAAAACCTTAAATCACTGAAATGCTATTCTTCCTAACCTTGTCCTCCCCGCAGATGTATATGTTTTCATTTGCTGCTTTCAGAAAGCTTTTGCTTGTGCATTTTCATTGGCTGCGGCTTCAGCATTGCCATTATTGCTACTGACATTTATATTTCCCGACTCAAGCACCATCACTCACAAAACATTGAGAGAAGATGTTATTTTGAAGCATGGTAGACTTTTAGTGCAAGAGACAATGGATAGGATGAAAAGAAGACTTGTTCTCTTTTAGGGAGACATTATCTCGATAAAACCACAATTGTATAATCATTTTTTTATAACCGGCACCATATATTAGAATAAGGGGAATGACGACGGACCTGACGGCCAACATTTTTTGTACTTATTTGGGCCGAGTCCTTTGTTTTAGAAACAGTTCAATGAGTTTAGAATGGCGGAGGTGCGGACTACCATCAAACACTGTAGAAGCAGTAAATACTGAATGGCTTTCTTAAAGACTTATTATTAAATTATTGTTTTATTTTACATTTTCAGCATATGTATTTGTTTCATGATTAAAAATAATGAAATTAACCTTGCTCTTGTAGCAACTATTGGACTTTTACAGGACGTTGACAAAAATCCCATTTAACCTAATGAGAAATTGTAGCACAGTATCTCAGAAGCGTAGCATTTTTAACTGGAAACGCAACGCTGTGTGATTCTAAACAAAGATTTCTACAGTTTCTCATTTGAATGGAATTTTGGCCAACAATCTGTCCAACCTTGCCACAGTTACAAAGGAATGCGTCTGTGGGCAGAGCATGGAAAAGATAATTGTAAAGAAAAGCAAACTGTCGTGTTAAGGAAGCCATCAGGTGTCGCATGCTTTCTTTCTAGAGATTTTCCTCAACACTGCCCACAAAATCCATTCGTCCGTCAGTCTAGTGCCACTCAAAGCGGTGGACGTGACCACCAAGCTTCCACACTCACCAAAACGGCACCACTTTTATACTGCACCAATATAGTCACTTCCTCAGAGGGCTTTCTGTATGTAGAAGCCAATATTTATTTGTTTTTTTAATTTATAACATTCATAGGACTAATGTGTTGATGATGAATCTATTGAACACCCAACGTTAACTGCTTGTTTCACAGAGTCGCCTAGTTGGGGCTCTCAACACAGAAGGCTGTGTCACGAAAGCTTCTTACCTAACTTAGGGTAAATATATACTTTAATAAATCTATATTAGACCCATACTACATGGCAATGGATGGGCGATTCCGCTGTAAACTAACAAACTATAACGTCGCCATTAAATGTACGTTCCTGTCTGTTGATTGTGCTGCTCTTTTAGTATTACTGTTATTGTATTACTGTTATTATAATGTGTTGATATATTTAGAATTTATTTAATGTATCTTTTACATGACACAGAAAGGAAATTATTGTTAATTTATTTTACTCGGAACAGGGTCCCGTGTCCTCTTTCATCAGTGTAAATATTGATTTGGGTTCTCAGTTATACGTTTTACTAAAGAGTGGAAGGGCAGTACTTGGTGCAGCCCCAAAAGGGTAGATTATGAAATGCCTTTCAAATAATACTAAGCATTGACTGGGTATTTTGTCACATTCAACCAATATGATGGACCTGTACGGGTCTGGGTTCGTTTGACTGAGGCTAACTCGTGCGCACTCTTGTTCTGTACTGTATGTAAGTGGCATAGTTGTCTTCTCTGCAGTGTTTGTTTGTTACTTCTCTTCCAGTTAACCTGCACAGTCTTGGGTAGGGATCTCACACGATGATGTAAATAATGTAAAAGAGTGCTCTAAAACTCTACTACTGTAGCATTCTGCACCCGCCTGCACAGGGTGACGCTTAATCTTTGTCTCGGTGATCAAATGGCAGTGTGCAAGGTGAAGTATGTTTGGTTTTTTTTGTGGGGTTTTTTTGTTTGGGTTTTTTTTTTGGTCATGTCACCTTGTCTCGGTGTCGTCCAGTCAGAATGCAGTTCAGTCCAGTTCTGTCATGCCTTTCACCGTCAGCATCTACGAACCCATCTGGCGAAAAGCGACGCTCTTTGGAAGGGCTCAAAATCAGGTACTAGCTGATCCTGAAAGCGTTGTGATGTCCTAAATGCCTTCACATTAAAGAGAGTTTCGTCAGGGGAACTCATTGGAACCTCCCTTTTGGACTTTTCTCCAATACCTCAAAGCAATATTTTGCTTGTTTGTTTTTTTTTCCCTCATTGTCTTTTTTCCCCTTTATTATCAAATAATCTGCCATGAGAACAGCAGGGATAGTTTGAAGGCACAGACAACTCATGAAGAACACAGGGCTGGAGACGGAGACCTGTGAGGTTTTGAGATGTTCAAAGTGACCATTTAGAGGGTAACAATATTTTATGTTAATGTACACTTAAAAAAAAAAAAGCACGGAAGCACGGAAGAACCAGTTTTAGACCAACGGAGAACCTTTCAGTGAATGGGTCTTTTAAGAAGCACTGTTGTAAAAGAGGTGTGGGTGTGTGAAGAGCATTTTTCAACAGAATTCAGTTGTGGCGACGTAAACAAAGTCTAGATTCAGGAGTCAAAATGTCTCGGAATGACGCAGTTTACACCTCATTGAGTGTGAAAATGTTGAAAAATCAGTGAAATTCCTCTGCTAAGCCAGAAAAAGTGTGTTTTTAAAATATCAAGTGTTAACAAGTTGCAACCAAACAGATGCATTTGAACAGCATTTCACTTCACATCCTTTTTTAAGAGTTCTGTGAAAACAGAATAATCATTTCATGGCCTCATTATTATTATTATTATTATTATTATTATTATTATTGTTATTATTGTTATTATTATTATTTGTCACACTAGTTTTGCATTAATTCCAATCACATTTTTCCTGTAGTCGGCGTAACCAAGACAGCAATTTGATTTACTGCTTCTACCTGCAGGGTAACAGTGTTTTATGTAAATCTAGTCAAAAGAAAAATGGCATATTACCATATTCACCGTGTATGCGTGTATGATGAGATGCTGCAACTTAATCTGCTAGGAAAGCCTTTCTTTATAGTAAAGCTATGTCATTTTCTCTACTTTTGGATGTTTGTCTTTACTACTGTTTACATGTGCAACAAAGAGTCAGTTATGGTGTATCTTTTTATACACTGTTACAGCAATGTTAACATTTAACATTTAAACCACATCCAGAACTGGTCATTTGAGGCACTGAAAAGCCAAATAGCATAATATCCCTGTGTACACTGAGTCACATACCTGGTGCCTACATTCATTATGCATATAGGAGATTACGGTATCCCAGTAAAAGGTGTTGCTAAGGCTCTCAGAGTCACTGCTGGGTTGAAAATAGTCCACCAATTAAAATGGCCGAGCCAGCAGTGGTCCTGTGTTCAGAAACTGGCCACTCATGAAAGCTTCAGTTGAGCTTTGAAGAGTTATAGTCTCTAACTGTACACCTGGTGTTCCAACACAGTAGGTGTGTCTGATGAAGTGGACAGTGAGTAAAGCTCTGGTCAGTAATGGATCCTTTTCCTTTTATGGAGGGCGAGAGGGAGGCTGATGAGCTTTGAGCTACAGTCAGTCACTGTAAAGCTAGAAGGTCCTTTAGGGCAGCTGGTGCCCTTGAGCAAGGTACCGTCCCCACACACTGCTCCCCGGGCACTGTGTGTTCCTGGCTGCCCGCTGCTTCACTTGGTGAATGAGTTAAATAACTTAAATGGGTTAAATGAGTTAAATGGGTTAAATAACTTAAATGGGTTAAATAAACAAGTTAAAGGAGAAGTTTGGTGTAAAATGGATATTGAGTATGAACTTTTGTCAAGTAGCCCACCTTCATTCACCCCCCGGAATCCAAAACAGCACTTTTAGCCGATGCTAACCTCAAGGCTCTACTAGACTGATAATGCAAGTGCTTGGGGCATCAAGTAGCCAGTGCAGATAAATCGCTATTTCTACACCATTAACGGAGCTCAAAGTAGCTCCACACTCCATTTCTAGAATTCTGAGGGCCTTTGAAACTGAACAGGTAGTTTATTATTTGAGAACTCTGAACTGAATGAAGGTGGGCTATTTGGGGATTACTATGGCAAACGAGGGGTTGTTGGAAAGAGTGCGAGATATGAATAAATAATTCCATAAAATTATTTATTATTTTCCGAGTTATGACTCACGAGTCACAACACACAAGTCCGAGTCAAGTCTCAAGTCGTTGAGTTCAAGTCTAAAGTCAAGTCACAAGTCTTTGCTTGTGCGACTTAAATGCGACTTTTGTCCGAGTTTCAGACTCGAGTCCCCATCTCTGGCTACTCAACAAAAGTTCATACTCGTTATCATGTTTCAATAAACCCCAGGTCCATTTTACACTGAACTTCAAATGGATTAAATAAGTTTAAATGAGTTAAATGGGTTAATTGAGTTAAATATGTTAAATGAGTTAAATGGATTAATTGAGTTAAATGAGTTAAATATGTTAAATAGTTTAAATGGGTTAAATGTGTTAAATGGATTAATTGAGTTAAATGTGTTAAATAGTTTAAATGGGTTAAATGAGTTAAATGTGTTAAATAGTTTAAATGGGTTAAATGAGTTTAAATGAGTTAAATGGATTAATTGAGTTAAATGAGTTAAATATGTTAAATGAGTTAAATGGGTTAAATGAGTTTAAATGAGTTAAATGGATTAATTGAGTTAAATGAGTTAAATATGTTAAATAGTTTAAATGGGTTAAATGAGTTAAAATGTGTTAAATGGATTAATTGAGTTAAATGAGTTAAATATGTTAAATGAGTTTAAATGGGTTAAATGAGTTAAATATGTTAAATAGTTTAAATGGGTTAAATGAGTTAAATGAGTTAAATGGGTTAAATGAGTTAAATGGGTTAAATGGGTTAAATGGGTTAGACGCAGATAAATAATTTTACTGTACTCACTGTGTACTGGGGTGTGTTCATGTATGCCAAATGGTCACGTTACATTTGTGACAAAATGGATAATGAATGTAGGAACAGGATGGGTACTCGTTGCTGTATTCACTGTATGCAGATTTATGGTACATGAGAAGTAATATGGTACTTTTTTGTATCTGCTAAATCAGCCATTCTAGTGCTGAGAGGCCTCAGAAGCAGTCGGCCTTCAATTCAAATCAGCAGACATTAAACTCAAAAGCCAAGGGAAAAAAATCCCAGTTTCTCAGCTTGGTTTATGACCAGCTCTGTAGGAAGTGCTGGCAAAGGCCTCTCTCTGTCTCGCGCACACACACACACACACACACACACACTGCTGAGTGATATATTTCTCCATTGATTTATCCCCTCGTCAGGAAGTCCACAGTAGCTTACACAGCGTCCATTAAAGCGCACAGCCAGCGTCCTTCCCTTTGGAGGCAAAAAATAAAAAAATAGCAGATGCTATAAATCTACTCAGGATTCGACAGACAGAGCGAGTGTATTATGACCATCTTTTATTGAAGAGAAGTGAATACATTTTGGTTTGACCCCCATGAGACTGGTAAATATTAATGCCCTCTCCCTTTCTGCAGTCACTCAAAGCTGCAAAGGCACGTTACAAATCTACGGCAGGAGGAAGGGACCGACTATATGATGTCATTGTTATTGTAATAACTTACAATGCAACACACTTGACTATATCATAAATGTCACTACTTACACAACTACACACATCACAGAACAGACTGAATAAAATATGGGGACAACAAAAACCAGTGTGTGGCTTAGAAACAAGCAGCTGATTAAACATCAGCCCTACTTATTTATTCAAATTGTTTGTTTTTTAATGGAAGGGTTGTACAAAGACATGTTTGGAATTAAAATTTTGCTTCAGGAGCCACTACGAAACTAAACCCCTTAATTTTACCCTGTAAAATGACTTTTTTTTACCTTAATCTCCCATACAGGAAATGAAGTAAAATTAAGGGGGAAAGTCTGCAGATTAAGGTGAATAAGGGGTGAAACTACAGAATTTTCTCCTCACTTTTTCAAATTCGCCCCTTAAATAGTAACACTCATGCCTTAAATCAAATTTTAAGGTTAAATAAATGGGTCTGTTTCACAAATTCACGGCCATTTAAGTCAAATAAAGGGGTTTGGTGTATTTTCGGGGGTATATAAGGTAGAGTTAAACATATTTAAGCACTTTGTGTTTCGTAGTGTGCTGCAAGGATAACACAAAATAAATCATTTCCAAAACCTCTTTCAGAACACTTCGTTTTCGTGTTTCAGGCGGTGCAGAGCTCTCGCTGTGATTTAGAACACAGTATAACTTACTGTAAGCTACAAAAAGTGAGCAAATCTTCATATTGCAGATGCTCAAGTTTTCACAGACCACCTCAGGAGCAGGAGTGCTGATCTACGTTAAGATTTTCTACCGATAATTATCATAAATACAGAGGAACCAGACCAGAGACCAGCCCACTCGAGTGCTGCTGTTGTCTATAAAGGCTATCCATGGCGGTTAACAGTATTGTGTCCTATCAGTAACTGCACTACCGTAATGAAGAGCTGGATGTGGTTTGGTGGGTTGAAAGGTGTTTCAGGGATATATTTACAGCAAAGATTGGAGAGAATATTGCAGTGCCTGGGTCCACCAGCTTGCATGGAAAAATCCTTACAGGTTGTTCAGAAGGCAGCAGCTCAGCCGGTTTTCAACCAACCCAAAAGGTCACATGTCACCCCACTGCTGACTGACCAACACCGGCTACCCATGGCTGCCCAAAGTCACTAACTCTTGCCGCTCTGCCCTCCCTACACACAAGGTAAACCCAGTCCAGACTGGTATCTTTCCTGGTTCCCCAAAGGCAACCAGAGCAGCAGAATCCCTCTCTGTTATAAAAAAACTGATTTATCATTTTTGCACTACTCCCTACATAAAGTTTTCAGCACTTAGAACTGTCCTCTGTCCGCTTGTTTCAATCACATGATACGGTGCATCAAAAATGTAGCCCACAAACGAACAAACATGAGTAAAACAGACATATTTGTGGAGCTTCTTCGTATTTTTGTACCGGTCCATGAATAGATACTGTTTTACATAAAACTGGTCCGTAGTGCAAAAAAGGCTGGGGACCAGTGTCTTAAAATGTCCTAAAACTCGAAGTCGCTTTGGATAAAAGTGTCTGCCAAATGAATGTAATATTAACTGTTAGGAACATTAGTTAAGTGAAAACATTAGATTTTTCACCAAACCATTTGTTTAAGAGAAGTTAAACAAATGGGTTAAATGAGTTAGACACTGTACTTGTAACGTAGGACTCACAACTTGTATAATCCCCATATCGAAAGAATTCCCAATAGAATGCAACGAGGAGTGCCAAGTGTCGGCTGGGGGAGTGTAAGGTCCTCTATTGGGCTGTGGAGCAACAGAGCTGTGTTCTCTGGAATAATGGAGCTCTATCCAATACCTCTGGGACGAGTTGTTTGTGATCTAGTACTAAACCAACATCAGAGCCTGACCCACTAACGCTCTTGTGGCTGAATGCAATCAAACCCTCACAACAATGTTCCAACATCCTGCAGAAAAGCTTCCCAAAACCGGCCATATTATCAACAACATTTGGACTAAAGATCTAATAACACCCTTGGAAGAAACGCGGTATGAGCAGACGTCTACGTCAACATTTGGACGTAATATCCCTCCATTAGTAGAAGTCTTCAGCTGACGTTTCCATAGATGGAGCTGCTGTGGTTTCATGATTTCCAGATAGAGTTTGGTAATTACTTTTCCGGGTAAATGTGTGTTCGCTTGCTCCCATAATAGGGGTGTAGTGACAAAACTCCACTGTGCCATGATTAATTGGAAAGAGAGGCGTAACATTAAAACTGAAATGATTTTTAATTGCGTCCCTTGTTCGGTAATGAAAAAGTGCCTGGAAGAGCGAGTAGGTTACTGGATGCGTCTGTCTTTCCTTTAAGCTGAACTTCCTCGCTTCGTTCGCAGACGCCGCTGCCGGGAGTCAGATATTACACTAATTGTGCTTTCGGGGCAGACGTATGCTAATGATGAGACACTGCTGCCAGTTTCTGCCACTTTTGACTGACTCAGCTGGTGGTGGTGAAAATCTGAGCTCGTGTGCAGGGCCGTAAAGCTCCTTGTTATCTTTTCTTTCATGAACAGACTTTTGAAAGGTTTAGTCTTTTCCCAAAACTGCAGACTGAGCCCCACTCCTGCTTCTTCACCCTTGAGAGGATGACACAGAGATTGGAGAGGTTACGGTTTGGGAAATCACGCCAACAACAGAGATTTTAGATCCACTTCACAAAGCAGATGCCTCTCTCTTCCGCTCTCTCCCTCTCTCATTCTTCCTCTCCCCATCGGGGACAATTAGAATAAACACAGGCAGATGTTCCTGACACAAACTCATGCCAGGTGCTGCATTACAACCTGTCCCGCTCTCCGCCTTAATCTAACAGAGTGCTCCGGCGCATCCCGCCGCATTCTAATTCACTCCTTAATTCATTTTCATTACCCCTTCTAGGGAAAGGGACAGCAACCAGAGACAGGATTACTGCCAAAAACTTGCCCCTTGCTCCCCAGCAAATATGATTTATCACATGCATCTTGCCCCATTTCATTTTACAAATGCAGCCACATTGCAGATTGTTTGTTAGAAGAATGGATTGGGCAATGTGGTCTTTGACATTGAAAGATGCTAAAACCTTTACTTAAAGGAGCCAAATTTTTATGTGCATGGTCAGAAATAATGGACAAAAGCAGAAAACCTGGTGACTTAAAACTTCATTGAGTCATTGAAACACCTGCCAGTTGACTTTTTACAACAAAAGCTTGATTACCGTAATGCGTAATGTGGGAATGTAGTAATTTTCCTGTAATGTGGGAATTGAGCTTGTGTTGTAAATACAGATAAAAGAATTGTGCGTAAAGAAGTAAGATAAAATAGTACATTTTTAAAAAACTCTGGACTTCATTAAGGTGGAACAGACTTGTGGATGTGGTTCAGCACATAGGACTTACTATGAGATACAGAAATCCAACCACTTCAGGAGTAGGAGTGCAGATCTAGAGTCAGTTCCTGTGGCAAAACTATCCTTTCTAGCCCTTGTTTTGTGTAAAATAGAAAAATAGAGTTTTTTGTAAATGCTGTAACAGAGCAGTGGGTCTGGAGGCACACTCCCCACAATTTGGTCCTTTTCCTGCTTCAGCACCTCAGTCAGGGTCATATAGGCAATCAGATTGTCTACCAATTTGTGTGATGACTACCTGGGTTGACCCCTTTAGAACCCTAGAACACTGTTAAAAAAGTGTTTCATTATACAGTAGGAAAATTACAGCAAAGGCTTATTTCTATTCAAATCTGAGAGACAGCTCTTTAACATGAAATAAGCAGGGGATAAAAATAAACACACCACATCTGAGACCAAGAAAATGGAAAATCTGCATTATACAGTGCTGTGAAAAAGTATTTGCCCCTTTTCTGTTTTCCTATTTTTTTTTTTGCATGTTTCTCACACTTAATTGTTTCAAATTATCAAACAAACTTGAATACTAGGCAAATATAACCCCAGTAAAGACAAAATGTTGTTTTTAAGTGATGAGTGATCTCTTAATTCAACAGGTCTGGCAGCTGATAAAAGGTCTGGGTGTGGCTAGTGGAATTGCACTCAGCTTTCCAAACAATGTGATTAACCAAAGTTACTTCATGCTTTTACAAGGGGGGGCAATTACTTTATCACATAGGGCCATGTAATAATAACAATAGGTTACATTTATATAGCGCCTTTCACAAACTCAAGGTCGCTTTACATGGCAAGGATAAAACCACACACATCCATTTTACATAGTCATGGTGGAAGGGAATATATTGAAAAGAAAAGTCTTGAGATCGCGTTTGAAAGATGAGATGGAGCAGCCGTCATGGAGAGTTTGCGGAAGAGAGTTCCATAGTTTGGGAGCCATGGCACTGAAAGTCATACCACCAAGAGTGGAGAGTGTAGTGCGTGAAACAAGAAGGATATTAGAAGATCTGAGGGAGACTAAGAAGTCAGGAGTTGAGTACGGCAGCAAGGAGCAAGGCTGTGGAGAGCTTTAGGTTTGGATAGTTTTTTTCCTTAATAAATGAAATCATCACTTAAAAACTGCGTTCTGTGTTTACTTGGGTCATCTTTGCCTAATATTTAAATTTGTTTGATAATCTGAAACATTTAAGTGTGACAAACATGCAAAAAAATAAGAAGCACTGTAAATGTAAAGACCATTGTAATCAAAGAGTTGTATAATGTATAATCAAAGTAAAATTCATTTATTCAATTGGATAAACAAAGTGAAAATAAATAAACGAAACGACTGACAGCTAAAGCAAACATGCTCAAAATTATAGTGTCCTAATGAATAATGTGATAGACTTCTAGTCTATAAAAATGACCATCATGAACATGTAGCTGAAACTAGAGTTCCCTACTAAAATGGAAATAACTCACCAAGCCATCAAGATTGATGTTTTCCATACAAAGCGATTTCATTCATGGTTGAGTAAAATAATTTACCAGATAAAACAATGATGAAAAAACAGGGCTAAACAAAGTTTAAAAATGTACTATTTGATCTTATTTCTATGTCATCACTGCTATCCAGGTAAGCAAAAAATCCCACCAGACGTTACATATAAGGTCTAAAAACTCTTTCTAGTGCTGTCAGCCAAAAGGGACTTGAGTGCTAATATCTTGCTCTTGTTAAGAATGTTTAGGCTTCAGAACCTGATTTAAAAATGATCTGTAGACACTATTGTTACCATTGAACTAATCACTTAAATTTAAATTTTAATCACTGATTTTTATATCGAGTGCTAGACTATCCTCTAGTAATCGTGACACTTCTGAAATATGGAGGGACATCAGCCTTCAGTACAGGGGCTGGGAAAGTCTGGCATAAAGTACTGAAGTACTAAAGTGTAGTGGAATGCACCTTTTAGTGAAGGTCCTGAAGCGTCTGCCCCATTGGCTTCTGTTATGATTTAGAGTCTGTAGGGTTCTGTTTTTACTAAGTACAGGGAAATGCACTGAAAGGGTTGTCCAATGTAATCTAACATATGCTTCAGATGTAGGCAGCGGAGATTAGCCTGAAAAGCGGTAGGGTGATCTTTTAATGGGTGCACTTGTCTGATGGCATTTCAGACGGTTACTGCGTTCTAAAATATGTTAAAAGGCTCAGCGAGGACCACATGACGACTGTGTGGCGTGTTATTAGTGTTGGCATTGTGAAAATCAAAAGCATTTGCTTTTAAGTGCATTAACCTCTTGTACACAGAACGGAACGGTGAGCTATTATCCAGGTTTATGGGACTGCACCTATTTGCTTAGTGTTTTCCATGAGGCAGAGAGACATATTTCACATGCTACAGGCATATTCGTCCTCTTGCTCAGCTGCTGACAGCGCCGGTTGACCATTTTATGTGGGTAATAAAAATGGCCATAAGTCAGGTGTGCCATTATCTGAGACAACATGTGAAGAGACAAATCAATGGAACTGTTCCATTAGACATGTTTGAGCTTAGGATTCACAGGGGTATTGTTACACCGAGATACATTTAGTTCAAGTTAGACCACCCTGAAGAACCTTATAGGCCTTCAGTGTGAACATGTTTAACTTATCTCTATAGTGTGGAGGTCATTTGGAGGAGGAAGTATGATGATATTGATTTTTATCATGATAAGCAAACATGGCAAGATGCTTTTCTAAGGGCTTCATGGGTGTCGTCAGTACAACTAGAACACTGAACGGCCGCATGGCTCATAATGACAATTTGTGCAATTACAGAGAGTGTGTATTAAGTGCATAAACTGCATAGTAACGTATCGCAGATTTGTTTATTTTATTACAATTTGAGTGGCAACTTTTTAACATGAAATCAACAATGGATAGAAATAAACACACCACACCTGAGACCAAGACCAAAAGGAAAATATAAATTTTATACATGTAAAGACTATTGTAATCGTAGCGTTGTATAATGTATAAAGTAAAAGTCATTTCAAAGTCAAAGTGAAATTTATTGTCTTCTCAACCATTAACAGGACACAGAGAGACAAAATGGCAAAGCCACAAGTTCCACAGTGTACGTATTTATTCAATTGGATAAACAAAGTGAAAATGAGTATAAGAAACGACTGAGAACTACGATAAATATGTTCAACATTATTCTCCTAAAGAATAATGTGATAGACTTCTAGACTTACACATTGTAGCTGAAACTAGAGGTACACCTCACCTAGGACTCTCTACAGGCGGACCCCTCCAGATTTGTTGGTGATTTTTTCTTCTGCTCATTCTTAAAGGGCTCATTTCATGCAGAACTGAACTTTTCTCACTTTGTTTTAGGAGAATATGTAAGTTGCAACATGTCCAAGCTACACTGGCAAACATTAAATTCAGTTCATTTCAGATGATGTCACAAAAGCAAACCCATTTATAATATCCCCCCCATTCAGGTTACAGCTGAAGCAGTTCACCCCATTTTAAAAGTGTTGACTTTTTAAAGGAGAGACAATACAGCAGGGCTATTGCTAGCACTGCAGGAGTTCAGTGTAAACTGTACAGTACAGTCTATAGTGAGGCTCTAGGCTTGCCGTAGGTAGATCACGTGGGTGACTGTTTTGCCGCGAGTGCTGCTCAGCGCGCTCCCAGCGTGTT
>JBBPCY010000136.1:19875971-19887511 GCA_037974405.1 Brachyalestes nurse | reverse complement strand
ATTCAAATAACAGATTTATTTCAAAAACATTAACAAATTTCAATAACTTTCTTTGTTGTACATACAATACACATTTCTAGATTTAATAAAAAACCTTCTGTTTTCAAAACAACAACTGAATGTTATTTTCTGAGCTGGGAGACATAGGAGAGGCAGTAGGGTGATCTGGATCTGAATAGGGCTGGAAATAGCGATGATAATGGTGGCTGAGCCTGTTGATGTATAAATGTTATAATGATGTCATAATATGCAAATTACATAAGTACGTTTATACTCCATGTAAACTTTGGATCATGCCCAACATTTTTCAAATTTTGAGTAAGTCTCTATCTTTAACCCCTTTTAAGCCACAAGCTTGTGAAATATTGATGTCAAAATCCAGGTTTAAAAAAACCCCTGGCGCTTAAAGGGTTAAACTGCTGTCATATAAATGTATCAGCAACACTCGACGATACATATCGTGACATTTTTGTATCGCGATATATTGTGCCGCGATATATTGTTACACCCCTAGTGGAGACAGTTGTTTATTCTTGTTTATAACTTCAGTTTGCTCTTTATTTCTCCCACAGTGGGAGAAATAATTGCACCATTTGATATTGCATTTGTTTCGCTCAATTAGAAAAGGAAGCTGTATTACAAATAAAGTTTGAATCTGAACCTGTGTAGTCTGAATGGGGGGGGGCTCATTAATGTTCCTGTCTCGAAAAGGGGAGCCCTGCAGAGAAAGTTTGGGAACCACTGCCAACTGGTGGTCAGGGCGTTGCCCCTGCAATCAGATAGTTATGGGTTTGCATTCCAGGACTGCTAATGGCACCACTGAGGTACCCTTGAGTACCTTTGGTTTTGTCCATGTGTGCTGCAAATGTAAGCTGCAGATAATTTTAGAAGGAATTTTTTTAGGAACTGCAGACTGAGTACATAAAGTTGCAGAAAGACTGGAGTTCAGGGGAAGCTTATTCCATCACTATGGACAAGGAACGAAGGTGCAAGTCCGTACTTTATCTGCAGAATTACTGAATAATAAGTCCTAATATTAATAATTGAATTAAAAAACTGTAGTTTAAGAGCTTAACACATGAAGGGTAGCTGCGGGGTAGGACCTTGAATTTCATATTCCCAGCTCAGTCCACAGGGAGTTACAGAGATATTCTCTCTTTCCAGTCAAGGATGTCTGGATGGGTAAAACATGAGTATCTTTTCTGTTGTAGTTTTTGGACAATTTAACTTATTGAGCAGCCAACTATAAAATCCTGAATCAATACTGCGAGAGGGTAGCTGTAACAAAACCCATGAAATGAAAGAAAATCATAGTTAGATTACATCATGTTTCCAGTCTGTGCAAGGTCAAGTGTCTTTTTCTTGAAAGTGGATGACATGCCATCCCCCTGTTTGAGGACGACGGCACATCCGTGGCACTCGCTGGCTTGGCGGGCTGACAGCGCGTGCAGACTGTCGATATATCAGCCGCCGACTGGTTGACGAACCCCTGTGAGGCTGTTTGACACTCTCTGGTCTCTCACTCTCACACTTTTTCTCTCACCACTTAAAGGCATGGCGTCTGACTCCAGTAGCCCGACAAATACCATCTTGTGCACCATCTGCATGGCAACAGGGGAGGGAGGGCGCACCATTATGTGCACGGATGCAAGTCATGAGGATCGGAGCAGGTGGCGCAGTGCGAGCTGGAGCTGGCCGCTGTGGCCTTGCTGTGTTTCTGTAACCCAAGCATTCAGAAACCATGCAGTTTTACAGGCATATTATCATACCTCAGCATCTTTAACCAGCAGGTGACATGGGTTTATGCACACAGCCCCACTAATGGGAAAATGTTTTTTTTTTTGGTTCTCGGCAGATGTTCTCATCCAGAGTGGCTTGCAGTTTTCCAGGTGTGGGCAGTATTAACTGAAAACGAACATTCTGTCATTCATGAACGCACCACAGCACAGTGTGTGAAAACTGTGTCTGAAATTCTTTCTCTGTATTTAACCCAATTAACCCATTGACCAAGTGAAGCAGCGGGCAGCCAGGACCACAGCGCCGGGGAGCAGTGTGTGGGGAGCAGTGTGCGGGGAGCAGTGTGTGGGGTTGGTACCTCGCTCAAGGGAACCTCAGTAGTGTCACTAACAGTCCTGAGATTCTGATCACAGTGCAAACGCCCTAACCACTAGGCCACCAGCTGTCCCTGTTTTGGAAGCCAGTGGTAATACCCACAGCACCAATATGTTATTTTACATCTACATTCTTTCAGGTCACTTTTTTACAATAATTATATAATGAATATACAGTAAAACCCAAGAGCACTGTTCCAAGAGCGCCCGCTTATAGTGAATAACCGCATTGTTGTGATGTGGTTAAAAAAATTTCTAAAAATGCCTATTTTATAGTGTAAACCCTAAATTTGCCCCCAAAACACTTTAATTTCATTTTAAAGTCATTACCCTTAAGAAAAATGTAAAGGTAAACCCGTATTCGTACTGTACAGTTTACACTTAACTTCTGTAGAGCTAGAACTTTAAATACTGATGTTACCTCTGTATAGACTGGACTGTAATTCATGCACATGTTTTATTTGGTATGCGCTGCTGGTTTCTTTCGTGTAAGCAGGTAAATACAGCAGTAAATTCATTTAATTTACAGTAATAAAAATACAGGGCTTTAAGGAGAACAAAATGAAAAACACGAGAACACTCGAGACGCTACACGGGGGAAATTCTGGACTGCAGTGTCACAGGTCAGCAGCCAATCAGCAGCAAGGAGAAATAAATACCGTTCTCGGATTGGCTACTTTCAAACCTCTCGCCTCAGAGTACCCCCTCGTCCTCGTGCTGGTTGTTTATGTTTGGGCCTCGTCAGCCACACCCCCTCGTCTTTGTGCTGGTTGTTTATGTTTGGGCGTCGTCCGCCGCGCCCCCTCGTCCTGGTTGTTTATGTTTGGGCCTCGTGGCCATGCCCCCTCATGCTAGTTGTTTATGTTTGGGCCTCGTCGGCCACGCCCCCTCGTCTTCGTACTGGTTGTTTATGTTTGGGGCGGCACTGAGAGCTTCATCCAGTACAGGTGTCTGGTTGCCTTGGTAACCGTCGCGTGGTGCACAAGGCCCGGACGTCACAGTCAGCTATACTCAGAGGCGGGAGAATATCTGTGTCGAAGCAAAACTACTTGTATTGATTACATTATGTAATCAAATGTATCAGAAGGAAACAGCGATACTTCCAGAGTTGCCTTAGTTTCTGCTATTGTTTTTAGGGGCTGTGTGCTTTCTGAAATAAGGGTATTTAGTAGGATGTTGAATCTGGATGAAGAGTGTATTCCTTTGCTTTCATTTGTTTGCTGACAGTTCATGGCCAAAATGTATTTATTTGCTTTTTCTTTAAAAACAGACACGAGGACTGCATTCGGAAACACTATTGCTTAATGGGAAGAGTTAAAAGAGTAAGAAAAGGCGTAGGGGGGGTTAGAAAAAAATTATTTGCCCCAGATTGCCCTGTCTCATTACAAATCAGATTATAAAGTACTTTTACTTCACTGCAACAATTAGATCATAAATACGAGTAACAAAGCTCTATGACTGTGCTGCTGCAGTGTACGCTTCTAACTGCCTTTGCTTAAATTCAAGAAACCTATAATAACATGTAAGTGTATTTTCACTGAGGTTTCCCTGTCTCCCTCCCGGCCTCGCTGGACCGCTGGACGCTCATGCAGAGAGGAAAGGGAAAGGGCGTTCATTCTGAGGATGTGTGAAATACAAGCCTTTGAACCACAGTGGTTGATTGGTTTCGGTTTTCTGCAGAAGTCAAGGCAAAAAGGATGCACTCAGCTCTGGCTATTTCTCTCTGTTTCTCCTCGCTGTGTTATTCGAGCCTATGTGCCTGTTATCCTTCTGATACCAACCATTAGTTAGATGGTGCTGCATTACAGCTGTTGAGCAGGACTCTACTCAGACTCTTTTTGTTGTGAATCTTTAACAGAGATAAGGGACTGTCTAAGCTTCTTTTGAAGATTTAATCAGGTTATTTTGGCCATGCTGTGTGACAGCATAGTGAAATATTGAAGACGTCAGTGATAAATAATGCATAACAGAGTTGACAGCTATTTATTTAGCTTTGTGTTAGCAGTGTCAAATCTGGCAACGAGTGCCGGGCTAATGTTCTTGTACTGTGTAGAGACTAGGTAGTGGCATGTTGATGCTACCTAAGAATCAGTAGTTAGACACGTCCATATATCAGCAGTAGCAGCAGGTCTTTGACTTGATTAGGATGTCTTTAAGTACAGAAGCACTTAGGGGTAGCAAATCTAGCATTTCAGTGATTCAGTGACTAGCATCAGTGACTAGCATCTGACTGTAGAAAAAGACGTTATTTGTGTCAGACTGCCGTCCTTGTTTAAAAGTTTGTGTTTAAATGTGAGGTGATGGTGCAGTTTATTAGTAGTGGAGTTTCCCCACTGCATTACGTGTGTTTTATTCAGATTTGTCAAAGTGTGTGTCCTTCCACGGACCAAGTTTGGTAGGTACTGACCGTTCAATTGCAGCCTTATTCATCCCTTTACAGGTGCCATTGAAACTAGATAATGTTATTTGTTTCACCTATCAGTGGTTTTAGTGTTGTTGCTGGTGTATGTCCTTAAATCATAACTGGTGAAATCTAACCTCTTAAGTAATAGTCACATTCCTTGACACATAGTTTAGTATCCAGTCCATTAGCATGAAACACATTTTGCAGGTTTTAATACACTACAGAAAAAAAGTGCAGTCAAATGATATGTATTTTTCAAAATTACCATTAGATTTTTAGAAATATATCTTTCAATCGGCATTTGTATTGTTCATTTTAGTAAAACACTCTTTAGACAAAAACAAAAATCCATATAGGCTTTTTTATCATTTCACCACAAGGTGGCATTGAACCGTTTCCTACAGTGGCCTCCAGTAGCCAAATATGTTAAGGTGCAGTTATACTAGATATTTGCAATTCTGAATCTGGACAAAATAAAGTTAGGTGACAATTAGTAATAAAAACACAACTGCAAACATCATTATGACAAATAATTATATACTCACAACAGTACAGTTCTGTACACACTATTACAACAAAAGGTTTTGCACGTGTCCTAGCCATTTAGTTTTAAACGATCTGTTTATCCATGTGCAGCTGCATGCAGCTCAGTTAAATCTTTAAAGGCTACCATTTATTGAGATTTGACCCTGCGTTGTCCATAAAATACACAAACAGTGACAGACTATGAGTTTGGTTTCTAAGGACAGTGTAATTTGGTTTTGGTAAAACCAGGAACCCGAAGCTCCAGAGTAGGATTGCAGGAAAATTCCCAGTACATTTCCAGAGACTTTCCATGGGAACTTTAGTTTGGAAATGTTGGAAATATCAACATTAGCTGGTGTGAAATGCCTCCACACACTGGATGGTGTACGTGGCATTTTTCTGCTGAAAAACACTAATGCATTGTAGATAGTTGAACAATTGGTCTTCAAAATATTTTACAACTGAAGTATAAAATCTAGTATGGTCGCATAAAAACGTCCAGCAGGAGGCAGAAGAAACAGCATCACACTTACAGTGTAGATTTAATAGTTGCTAGTTAAACTTTAAACACCATAGATCAAATATTGTCTACCTCATAATATTATCAAAACGTACTTGACTTTATGTCTTTAGGCTCATATGTGTGGCTTCTATAGTCTGTATTTGTGCTGTGGGCTCAGAAAAGTAGCTTTAGTAGTTCAGAATGCACCATGCATGTAGGGGGCGTGGCCTCAGTAGCGCCGCAGTAAGTAGTGTGCTGTGTCTGTGATTGAGGTATAGCATAGAAACTCAACTGTATTTGCATTAGCTTTGATTATGCTACAATATATTTTTGCTGACTGTATTTTATGTTCCCCAACGTCCAGTTTAATGCTGTTAATTCCCATAAATTCCTCTTCATTCCCATGGAAAGTTTCCAATTTTGAAAATTCCCGGAATTTTGCGACCCTACTCCAGAGACTCAAACATGTTTGACTCAAACAGTGTTCTGATTCAGAGACCAGAGTTGTGCTCGCTACACTATGGCGTCATACGGGTTTTTAGTCTTGGACTAACCTTTCCCGTTCAATGGAAAGTCTCCATTCACAGCACTACAAAATCTAGGACTAGGCTTAATCCCTGTCCGGGAAACCGACCCTTAGTGTCGGTTTATGAGTGTGTGCTTTTCTCCAGGTTTGGGTTTTTTGCCTTTTTGTCTGTCCTCAGCATCCACATGCGTGACGTCATCCGACTATCTCTCTATTAGAAGTATGTGCAATTTAATTTAAACTTTTTCTGGTGCATTTCTACTGTTATTGTCAATGCCTGTCACTCCATTGTGTACCTGTGTGTGTGTGTGTGTGTGTGTGTGTGTGTGTGTGTCTACAGTGTTCTTATATTTACTTATATATATCCGCCTTGTATATATATATATATACACACATATAATGATTGTGTACATACATACATACATACATACATTTTACATAGACATATATTTATATATTTTTTACAATACAGGTGTAAATATTTTATATTTCTAGATTGTATGTTGTATGTACATTTTATTCTTTTCTATTGGTTTTGTTATTTTATTTTATTTTTGCTGCTCTTAACTTTGTTTCTGTCCACTTTCTGCCGTGACAAAGCAAATTTCCCACTTGTGGGACTAACAAAGGTTTATCTTATCTCTTATCTAATGTCGTGCGGTGTCTCTGAGTTTTTGTCTCTGAATCGCTGCTGTGCAAAATGTATGTGCTCTGCAAGTGAGAATGATGAGAATTCACAAATATGCAGAACAAATGCAATGCACTGCACTGGCAAACCACTGATGTGTCTGGTTCCTCAAATTTATATAAATATATATAATCATTTCCTATAGAGTGAGTCTCACTGATTGTAATTTCTCCCATTAAATTTATTGTAAACTTTCAATGGTTCAATGGTTTTTACTCATGGGTGGCTTCTTTCGCACTATTAAACATACATCGCCAATTGTTTAGGCCTGTTGACATTGCAACATTATGTTCTTGAGAAACTCCTTCGTTTGTAAACAGACTAATGTGTCAGTCACTATTTATGTTGTGCCTAAAGATTAGGTCGATGACATTCTTGCTCCAAAAAGTTCTAAAAACCTTCCTACCACTGCTCATTACAGCCCATTTTTTTAAATGTCATGCCTCTCTGGCCCGCTTGCACCTAGTGCCACGCTTCGACTGCCTTAGCCTAACTAAATAAGTTATAATGAGAATGAGCTTTGCAGATGGGATACAGCACATTCCTGATTGATGTTCCAAAATGGCAAATTTGCATTTCAAATCTTTGCACAAACAGGCAGAGGCGCCAACTCTGGGTTGAGCACAAACATGCAGAGCAGCAACCGTCACAACACCAAAGCATGGCGCGAATACTTATAAAGCAATATCCGTGTTGTCGTAGCCCCTGCACTGTTTACTGAAGAGGCACTTATTTGCGTGTGCATAACCTGGAACCACTGGTGGAATTGAAAGGAGCTTATTAGAAGTGATGCGTACAAGGACAGCTCATAAAAATAAGCAAAACCAGGTGAGGTGTGATGTGTACGAATTATGACGGCATCTTGGTTAAAATTTGGTGCATAGTTCAATAACTCGTAATTGTCAAATGTGAATTTTCAAAAAATGCATTCGCCACATTTCTGGTGCTTATTTTGGTGCAGTGAAGATGTCCTTTGTCTGCACATATGATCATTATAATTCTTCTCACAGCTGCTCCCTTAAACTCTCTCTCCTAAAATTGTACTTTATGTGCAACAGGGGCTGCATA
This sequence comes from Brachyalestes nurse, assembly GCA_037974405.1. Classification (NCBI taxonomy): domain Eukaryota; kingdom Metazoa; phylum Chordata; class Actinopteri; order Characiformes; family Alestidae; genus Brachyalestes; species Brachyalestes nurse. The sequence goes on along the minus strand of JBBPCY010000136.1, from coordinate 19,879,687 downwards.
TTTATACGGGGACCAGAGTACAGACTGGCAGGCCACAGGTTTTAGATCACATGGAGAATGGATTTCTGAAAAGCTGCTTGATGTTGGCTGAGGATATTTGAGCCGGTAAAGGATCTTGTTTTTCTTCCCCAGGATCTGCTAGCTGTTTACTGCCGGGCTCTGGTTTACTTCGTTTAGTAAGTTTCGTCTTTCGGCATCTGCGAGGTCTCTGTGGGCTTCAGGCAGGAACAAGGATGGAGGTCATCAGGTTGACTGTGCCAGGAGACATGTGGCTTAATCAAAAATTCCTCGGATGAAGATGTTTTTATGTTTGTCCCACCCCTCCTCGCCCAGAGTCCTGCCCCAAACATGCCGCCTGCTGGGAAGGCCCCATTTGGGACGCTGCGCACCATCAGCAGATGTCAGGCCAGAACTGAAAGCCTCACTGCTCCAGGCAATCTTTGAGTGGGGCATGACTTTTTATAGAGAAAAGAAGGGATGAAGAGTGGTGAGGGAGTAGCGAGACAGTGAAGGGGAGTGGGGAAAAATGTGTATGTGTTATATATTAATGTGGATGTTTGATAAAGAGGAAAAAAATTATTTTAATTTACCAGCTGACTTTTACACACTCCACCAAGAAACAACTTTAAACCTTCATTTCATATGATCTGGGTTCCATGTTTAGATGTTGTGGATTCCAGTCTGTCTACTTCCGAACTAAAGCAACATAGTACAGATCGGGAGCATTTTATACTGACAAGTCAACGTTATGGTATATTGTGACTAGGGCTGCACAATACATCGCAAATTTACAGTCATCGCGATATCAGCATGCGCGATATACATATCGCGAAAGAACATACATATCGCATGTGATATCGCCATCACAACAATCAACAACATTATCGCATATCGCATGTTTTCCTAATATCGTGCAGCCCTAGTTGTGACTGTAACAAACACTATAACTAAATAACACTATAATTTGAATAACCTGTTTTGACAAAAAAATCTTCTCTTTAGGTTGAATTGGACTTTGATTGGTGTGCCTTCAAATGCATTTCTTGGCAGTTCTTTACCTACTTTTTTATGTTTTTAGTATTATTTACTGTGCAGAGTACATGAGAAAGGTTTCTTGGTCTTGCTTTTTTGTGTAGAGTCCAGTAACATTGCATATTGGACTGTGTGGGGTATAACAGTGCTTTAAGAAAGTGGACTATTCATTAAGACGTGATGCATTGTGTGAAGTTAGCAAACGATCAACACCAGTCAGCACCTCAGTCCACAGCCCCTGTCTCTCACCTCTTGCCTTACTAGTAGATTAATATTAGTAGATTATGCCAAAGATAAATACAGTGATTTTTTTTTTAACTGAAATTCAAAATATAGTGAGAAAAAAAGAACCCAGTTTCGTGAACTGAATTTAGTCATGGGCTGATTGTTGCACCCCTACCATAAGGGCTTGCAGCATATAGCCACGAAAAATATCCCAGCTGAGCCTCCACAGCCTCAGCATGCGCCCTCAGGGAGAGGGCAAAAAACTCATTTTTTTCTGTGAAAACCTATTGTTGAGTGGCTGAGTGGAGGGCGGCTGGAAACGCTGTAGTGTCTCTGGCTAGACGCTAAGAAAACAAGTTTCTGGAGTGGGGCTTGACGTAGCCAGGCAGCAATCAGCCCTCAGAGTGCCTCGTCTGGGCGTAATTTAGGAATCTGTGTCATAATACCCTTGCTTTTTCACCCTAGAGCCTGGGCAAATGACTGCTGGGAGCCATTTGGAGCACCACTCATGTAAAGAGCACATCACAAATAGCACGTCTGCTGCCAGAGTTATGTATTTACACTGCCTCAGCTGACCTAGCGGAGTCCACGGTGGAGCAGTGTGTCACAAATGAGCATTTTTACAAGCCGCCAAAGACATGCGAGGGCCAATTTCACAGGTCCAGGAAACAAAACCCCACAGGCTCTGAACTGATAGAAGGAGGAGTGCAACACTCTAGCTCTGGCCGTTGCCAGGCCAATTACACCTTAAGTTATTCTGAGGAGGCTTCTCTCAGATGTGGACTCTTGTCTTAAGAAGTGTCGTTGTCAAGCGTACATCAGTGGGTGACAGATCCTGGAGAGTGAACAGGGAGGCAGATCAGGCTACAGGCTAACACATAGGAATACGACGTCGGAGCAACTTGGCCCTCCTGGCGAGCCGAGACCATTCAAGCCTTCAGACTTACACTCCTGGAGAGGCCTGTTAGGAGTCTTCATTTCTATAGAAACGTCAGGAAGTGAAGGTTGAACATGAGGCCAGAGTGCTGCAGAAACCCACAGGGGAAAGATAACTTGTTTTAGTTTTGCACTGGGGTACAAGAGTAAAGAACTGCATGTATTGATATCTAACAACATCTAAGAGCTTTTCCTTTCCATGTTGCTCTCTCCAGGAGCCTTTACGTCTCCGTCTCGCTGGGCGTGGCCGCAGATAGAAGATGAGCCCTCTAACGTTTCTGCTAGCTCTCAGTTCGCTGGCTCCGAGGTACGCTGCGGGTAAGTAGACTCCCACCTGTCCTCTCTTCTGTCATCCTCTATGGCTCTATGGAAACACCATTAGAACGTTCTCTCCGCAGTCTTAACCCCCCCAAGGCCCCCCCCTTTCAATACAGGCTTGTTCGTTTTTGGTGTTCCCCACCCTCTTCGCCCCGCGTGGAAACATCACAAAAATGAAGGATGTCAAGTTGATGACAGAGAATGTGTCTGGCATACATGATTTCAGGAGTGGTCTTCTGTCGAGAGGGGCTACAACCTAGATTAATTATTGATCGTGTTATTTTAGGTCAGTGAGTGGAAATGATTCGATTTTCTTGAGAGGGCTTCTCGCGTGTTCTCTTTTCAGGGTCAAAATGATTCAGACACATTAAAGCTTGATGAAAATGGAAAGTCGGCCTGACTACAATTAAACTCGCCAGCCCGGGAGCAGGGGAAGCCGAACCAGCAGTCACGCAAGCGTTGCCTTGTTAATACACAATAAAGAGATACACTAAATGTTTTGCATCACAAAGACATGTTTACAGGTCTGAGAACAAGTTAGAAGGGACAGAATGCAACAACAAAATAATTAAGCCTCATTTAAAATAGGAGGTGCAATAATTGCTTGTAAATTTAAACACTAATATTTATTAAGTTGTTACAATAAAAAAGGAATGGACTTTCGATTAGCTACATCTGACTGTAGTTCATGCAGTTATGATGGAATTATGTATATCGGTGTAAGAGTGTTGTCCACTACACCATCCACTGTCAGTTTACAACAGTTTAAGCCGCGGCAGGACGACTCCCTGCAGTGCTAGCGATAGCCATGTTAGCTAGTGTTAGCCATGTTAGCTAGCGTTAGCCATGTTAGCTAGCGTTAGCCATGTTAGCTAGCGGATGCCGGTACTGTCACTGACTTGCAGATTGTGCAGGTCTCCGTGCTGTTTGTGTGTCTATAGTGAAGTTTCTCCACACATGTGATGTGTATCTGTGTTCTCTGCTGCATGTCTCTCGTCTTGTGTTTACATTCCCCTCGCGCCAACAGTACCGGGCCCTTTATGAAGGGACTATAATAATTGGTTAAACCAGGTAAGGAGTAACAGCGTCAGCCAATCAGAGGCAGAGACTGCATTGTGTGAGGGCAGTGAGAGGAAAGTGAGGGCAGAGAGAGGAAAAAAACACACTACTAGTCGACTTTTGTGTTAATGCCGTAATATATATTT
>JBBPCY010000136.1:19815053-19826960 GCA_037974405.1 Brachyalestes nurse | reverse complement strand
GGTAATGGGCCTCCTTATTGGCTTACTTGAAAGAATTGTAGATATTAGTCAGAAATTCAGTGAAATTTGTTTGTACAGTGCCAAAACACAAATACCACACACACACACCCTGTTGTATGGTGAAAAACTAGTTTCTGTATTTTGGAGAGGTTTTGGAGACACTTGGAAACGCCTGTGTGTACCTATTATACATTTCTGTGCAGCACCTGTGTAATTTTATGTATCTGCTTCAAATTTCGGATTTTGCTTCCTGCAATTTAACGCACCATCCATGGACTCACTGAAAACTAAAATATATGATGTATATGATGTTCTATAATGTAGACCCAATGAAGGAAATAAAGGGCTGGAGGTGAATAAATGTCTTAGCCCATTTGTCTTCAATTTAAGTCCTCAATGACCAATGTGCTGCATGTAAAACGTTAGATAATTAATCTTAAATGATGTAAGTACAAATCGTTCCAAATGAAGCTGGATTTTCTCTCTGCGCAAAAGGTTTAATATTAGCTAAGATAGCAAAGCTATGTTCAAGTCAGCCTCCAAACAGCGTTTTGTAAGCACTATAATACGGGATTTTATAATGGCCAAGTATAATTAAAACTATTGTTCAGCCATACCAGGGTTTGTCATTTGACACACTTTGGAAAAGCTGTCTTGAGATGTGTGCCATGCTAGTTTGGTAACAGATGCTGAACCGGCATCATTATTGTGTATTCATCAGAAAACCACATCCTGTATTAGTTGATGCTTATGCCACTCGCAGTATGTCAGACGCACGGGCGTATTGTGTTAACTGGGAACACCGGGAATGCCGGTCTCCCTGTCTGTCTGCGTTTTGGTGCCAAAGGAGCCGGATCTTCTTAGTGATCTGTTCCAAATGATCCGACTCATTAAGAAGAGCCGAAATTCCCTGTGACGGTGTAGTGGGAACGGAAGACGGGTTGAGCGTATTTCATTTACTTTTATTTTCACTTCTCTTGGTTTTGAGAGACGACTGCAATTGGCCACTGAAATGAAAAAACTAGTCACAAAATTAAAAATCTAGTTGCATTAGCAGTCTGTATCTTGCACCTAAAAGCTCTTTTTTCCTCTTTATTAGCTATGAGACCTGTACGTGAAAGACTTGGAACAAACCCTGATCTCACCACCTCCAAGTCATCTAACAGCGAGCCTTCTGGGGAGATCCGAATCAAAACTCTGGAAGAGATTCGGCAAGAAAAGGCTGCCAAGTCCTTGCAGTCTAAAGATGTCAGAGTGGTCAGTGAGTTGCCCACAAAGATTGTGAGCAGCATCAAAAAAGGGAACAAGCCTGTGAGTGTAACACAGGTAAAGACCTTCTCGGAGATCCTGCATGAGAAAAAGAAGCTGCAGGAAGAAAAGGCAGAGTCTCACCAAGGTGCTTCAAGCCCTGAGAGAAGTGAGAAACCTGCAAATGCTGAAACAGTGCAAGTAGCTTCTAAAGATGGAGAAATCAGGGTGAAGACCCTTGAAGAGATTCGCAAGGAGAAAGCTGTAAGGATGCAAGCACAGGCCCAGGCAACCCCGAGTATCACCACACCTACTTCAACTGGCGTGAAAAGGCGAATTCTTCACATCAGCAAGAACTCATGTACATATCACTTGTTCTCTGTCATCTGTCACAAAAATGATTCAGATTTACAAGTTCATTTGAAAAAAAAAAATGTTTTTTTTTTTGTTTTTTTTTTTTTACAGCAGCCACCCCAACTGTTTCGGAGGAGAAAATGCAAGATTTTGAGAAAAATGTGGATAATGGTTCAGAGGCAAGGATTAATTTTAATCTTGATGATCGTTTTGTTACAGCATATGATTCCTGTTTGTGTATTAATTACTTAGTCTACTTTTTTATTCAGTCTGTTGCAGCCAATGGAAAGATTGACTCTTCTAGTCAAAGTGTTACGGTAAAGACCTTTGAGGAGATTATGCGAGAGAAAAGACTCCGCAAGCAGAAGGAGAATCAGGCCAAGTTACCCAGCCAGCCGGAGCAGCCTGGACAGGAATCAGGTCCAGCAGTTTCTGAAGAGAAGCCTCCTACCGTAATCAGACCTCGGATTACAGGACCTGCAGCAAGCCCATCAGCCACAGAGTCCTCAAACAAGGTACCTTCCTCTGTACAGCAGCGGCTTGGGCTAAAACCTCAGACTCCCCCGTCCGTCCCTCTGGTTGTACCACAGAAGTCATCTCCAGAGCTGCAGGCCAAAGACGACACTCTCGCTCCAAGTCCTAAGAAGTTGAAGCGGTCACCTTCAGTAACATCTCCAGGGCATGTGGCAGATATGGCAACTTCTCCAGGCCTCCAGGAGCCACAGAGCGAAATTATTGTAGAAACCCCCAAAATGCCCCCAGTCAAAGCCATGGAAATGAAAGGTACAGTAGTAAGGCGTGTTTTTGTATGGGAATTAGTTATAGTAGGTTTTCAATTATACATAATTTGTATATTTTCAACAATGCATGGTTGTGTATGAATTTCAGTGAGGCCCAAGCTGAACGTGAAACCTTCAGTGATGAAGCCAGCCACTCAGGTTAAACTTGGCCAGAAAAAGAAGTCAGTGGGAACCCATTGCTCTGCTGTTGCTGCAGTTAAACCGCTCAATGCAGTTCCAGAACCTGACTTGGAACCACCTAGCAAGTGCATCAAGGTGAGACATTCATGACTAATGCAGCAGACACTTGTAGCACAGTATTATCCCTCTGGCCCTCCTTGTTTTTACTATATATTCAGCTTCCTCATGGCCACTTGAAACCCATGAAAACTACATTTTTTAATTCCTTATTTTTTACACTGTTAAATCATATAATTTAGGTTAAAATGCTTTCATTCTAAACTCAACGCTTGAGAAATGTCGTTTTTAGTGTTTTCTTCCAGATTGTCATTTAGCGATTTTTGGCCAAGTGATCAATTTTATATAAAAATTTTGTATAATGGCCATATATTTATATATACTCTTTATATATTATGTACTTTTTGCTATTTTTACTATATAAAGTTTGTAACTAACACCAGTTCTTGTCATGAGTGTCAAATATCTGGTATTTGAAGGATTAAAAAGAACCAACAAAAAAAGGAATTGTTTGCACAATGCACTTGTTAGTAAATAACCTCGAAAATTGCCATTTTCTCTCTTCTCAGTGCTGCTGGGGCCAAAAATGGAACAAATCTGAAATATGTCACTGATTTTACAACAACACTGAATTTTCTTTTCATGCGCAACACAAAACCATTATCTGACATCCTTAAGGTCACACCTATGTCAAAATTGTCATTCATTTGCTCTGTTGCAGTGCAGTAAGCATCATACTCCCCTATTGGAAACTAAGATTATTGTATAAAATTACTTGCTTGGCCAAAAATGGATAAATTACATAATCTGGTAGAAAACACTAAAAACTGCATTTCTCAAGTGTTGAGTTTAGAATGAAAGCATTTTAACCTAACTTGTATGATTTAACATTAACTTGTATGATTTAACATTTAACATTTCTTGTAAATTACAAGAAATTATAAAATATACTTTTCATGCGTTTCAACTTGCCAAAAGTGGGCACGAGGGAGTCATGTTACAGTTGGATGTATGGAATATATTATTGATATATTTACTGAGTTGAAGTTAAAAATGTAAAGATATGAAATAACTTCAGACCCATGAGAACTTTAATTCCATATGCATTAACACAGCCAAATGCATTAACAACCTCAAAAATGGCCATTTTCTCTATTCTCAGTGCTACTGGGGCCAAAAATGGATTCTGAAATATGTAACTGTTTAACAACAAAACCTTATTTTTTTCATGCACAAACACAAACCATTATCTGACATCCTTAAGATCACATCAATGTCAAAATTGTCATTCATTTGCTCCCTTGGAGTGCAGTAGGCCATCATACTCCCCCTATTGGAAACTAAGACAATTAAGATTATGCTTGGGCAAAAATGGATGAAAGGCCTAAATCTGGAAGAAAACACTAAAAACTACATTTCTCAAGTGTAGAGTTTAGAATGGAAAACATTTTAACATACATTTTATGATTTAACAGTGTAAATAACACAATAAAAATATAGTTTTCATGGGTTTCAATTGGCCACGAGGCAGTCAAGTGTAACAATTGGATGTATGGAGTATATTATTGATATATTTAATGAGTTTTAAAAATGTAAAGATCTGAAAAATCTTTAATTCCATATACATTAACACAGCTAAAATGGTCAAAAAACAGAGTGAAGTGGACAGAAATGTCCCACAGGAGGGTTAGAGGGTTATAGTATTATTAGTAATGCATGAACACTGTTGACTAACATCTGATTGATACCGTGCCCCCCTTCTTAGTTGTCTGCCCCAGTTGCCAGTTCAGAAGTTGGAGCCAGTAGCCAACAAGCTGAAGACGTTACTGGCCTTCCCAGTAAAACTACATCCTCGGTGACTGAGCACCTTTCTGTCCCAAAAAGGTATGACCTATTCTGTGATTTGTTTAGAAACATAGAGTAAAGGACAGTGAGGTATTGAGGTTTATTACATCAGCAGTTTACACTTGGCTTCTCTTTGCAAAACTGCCAAAATTAAGGCTATTAAGTGTTTAATTTGGTTTTAGAGGTATTTTTTCAGACTATGTTTCCTATTTTGAGTGAAATTATATCTGCTTAAGTTTGCGTTCGTTTAAACGTAGGCTTTAGCGCAGGGGTGCCCAAACCTGTCCAGAAAGGGCCGCTGTGGGTGCAGGTTTTCGTTCCAACCAAGCAGGAGGCTAATTCCACCTCTGTAATCAGTTGGTCTTGGTTTTCAGTTACTCAGGTGTGGCTTCTTTTTGGTTGTAAAGAAAACCTGCATCCACAGTGGCCCTTTCTGGACAGGTTTGGGCACCCCTGCTTTAGCATATCTGGAGACACAATCAAATATCCTCATCTCAATCCTGAAGTCTCACATGGATTAAAGTTTTCCGTCTCTATGAGGGCACTAAAGGTCAAATTTGAGATTGATGCAGAAGACAAGAAAAAGGTTTTGGGGTTAGGGTTGTTAGCAACACGCTCTAACGTCGACAAAGCAGTGAAGAATAAGTGGAGATGGGCTTGGCTGAATGAAATGGGCAATAATGGCAAGCCATTTAGTTAATGGTGAAAAAAGATGAAATTGTCAAATAGGGGCGTAGGGGATAAGGGACAACACAGCGTTTAAAATTTGATGCGTTGCCAAGGTGGTATGGGCCCACGACACGGAGCACGGTGTAAAGTAAAAAAAATTATTATAATCCGTCTTTTTTTGTTTTGTTGCTTTAATGCATGTGAATGCCAGCCAGTGTATTGGAGCTATGTCTTCGTTGCACGTTTTATGTAGCTTGTTTTATTTTTATTCACAAAGTGAAATAAATGTGCAATAAGTGGTCAACATCAGTGAGTCTGTAAATCTGTTGTTGTATAGTGTTATATATGTCAAAATCTGCATAAACGTTAGAAAGGGTGCTGATTAACAATTGCAACTCGGTGTCATTATGGTTTTAAAAAAAATTCCGTAGGTAGTAGAGAAGGTATTAAAAGGTATTAAATTTAACTTAACGACTGCTGTATATACCCTGATAAGAGAGGCCTCTCAAAATTTTGTGATTAGGCTTTAGGTAAAATGTGAAGGATTTTTGCCACCGTTTTCACTGCTTCTTTGGTCGTCTCTTGCAGCCCTGTCATCAGAACACCGACTCAAACTCGAGGCCGTCGGCAAAGCGCAGTTCCTTGCCGCAACCCTACAGGAGCGTCTTCCACGGTGGATGACTTTGAGGACCTGCTGGATGAATTCACAGATGATAAGCTCGAGGATGAGCTGCAGCTGGACCCGTGCAAGGATGAGGATGATCTCTTGTTGGAGCTCTCAGAAATGATTGACAACTAAGCCAGGCTTTTAAATGGACTTAAAAAAAAAAGTTTTATTGCAGAACTTGCATCAATGCCCTATTTTAATTTTCTTTACTACTTAGATTATTTTGACTTCTTTTGAGTATTGAAATGTGATATTCAGTTTCTGCATATTCAGTATGTTTGATTTTAATGGCTTGTGTGGAGATTGTGCTACGGACAAGCCATCTAACGACATCCTCAGGACTTGAATTTTACTAGTTTGGATAGTACAAGGACTTGTAAGTCATGTATTGTTGATGCAGAAAGTATTACCTTGTATACTGTGTATGCTTTGGAAAGCTTTGTGTGAAAGAGACCATGAGGCCCAGGAAGACAAATGATGTCAAATGAAATTAATGTTATTGATTTTTGAGCTCATTCTCACATTTGCTATTGTTTGCGAAACCTTTTTGATGATGGACAGCGTTTTTATTTTAGTTGAATATCAAGCTGGTTGAGTGTATGAAACAATTTCTTTAAATGATGTATGTGCTAAACCAAAATTTGGATGTTATTTAGTTCTGTAAAGTCCCACTTCATAAATTTTACACCAAGTTTGTTTGCTTGGGACCATTAGTTGTTTCTTCAAGTAATTCAGGTAACATTGTGTGTCCCTTTCAGTTTCTTGTTACCATGTTACTGTGATGTGAACAAGTTTGCACTCAGGGACTGCTTCAGATTTCATCCATGATTGATTACGTACCTGGTTATGTTCTGTCATTTCTGTACACCCTTGTGTCTCTCACTCATCACTGTTTTCTAGTTAAACTCAGAAATGAATTGTCTGTTCAGAGCTGGTGTCTAGAATCAGGTTCATCTAACTTGTGCCTCAGTGTCTACTCCATGTTTTTCTTAATTGCACTTGTAAATCTTTGTAAATAAAATACCCTTGTTAAAAAGGTGTTACATGTTTAATATGATGTTTCTTTGGACATATGTAATTGGCTTTTTGTTCATTCATTTTTTTTATTGGTTGAATAGCAGGCTACCACTCAGTTAAAGGGATCAAATTCTGCATTTTTCATTTTTTTTTTTGCTCTGCTCAAGTCCTCAGAACAGGCAACTTTTGTTCTTTTAGGACTGATATGGAAGTTATGTAACCAGGTGTTGCATGCATTCAGCTCATTTGTTTATGCTAAAGTAAACTTTTGAATGGTCCAGTGTAGATGATGAGCTTGTCTTTAATTTTCAAGTAAATATCTGATAAATGTATTCAATTTAACAACTTTAAAATCTCAATTGAAAATGACAAGTATAACCTTGACCTTAACCCAACAAAATGTAAATATAATCCTAAACCTAATCCTCTGGATAATGCACTTTTGACCACAAAGTCTATCCACACAGCAAAGACTGATAAGTGCATTTGTTCCTCCTGTGCAATTCAGGTACTGTTTTATAGGGTGTTGGTAGTCTAGTGGGTAAAACACTTGCCTGTGAACTTGACAACACAAATGCAGGTTGCTCTGCAATCAGAATGTTTGCCAGTGGCACCTCTGAGGTATCCTTGAGCAGAATCAGAATATCTGTCATTGTAACAGGTACAACGAAATTAGGTACAGTCCTTGCGGCATCAAAGAATTATAAAAAGAAATACTAAATAAAATAAGAAAAAATAAAATAGAAAAAATATATAGATGTAAACATATATACGCAATTACAAAAGGACAAAATAAATGAGTTAGAACAGTCATTCAACGTAAAACCTTATTGCACATAAAATACATATAGCACAAGATTGGTCTATTGCACTTAAGCTGTATGAAGGTGATTAGGCATTCAGTGACAGGGTAGAAACTGCTATTCGGTCTGTTAGTCTTTGTTTTAATGCTTCTGTGTCTTTTGCCTGATGGCAGCAGTCATGAGGTGTGTGAGGAGTCATTTAAGATGTTGTCCGCTTTTCTGAGAGAGCGAGAGCTATGCAGTTCTTTCAGAGAGGGTAAAAGACAGTCGATGATCTCCTGGGCAGTCAAGGTACTGTCCCCACACACTGCTCCCCGGGGGCTGTTTTCCTGGCTGCCTGCTGTTTCACTAGGTAAATGGGTTAAATGCAAAAAAGAATTCACACTGTGCTGTGGTGTGTTCACATATGAGAAATGGTCACTTCACTGTTTACACAATTGTTTACCCTGAACTCCCCCACTGCTCCCTCCAGGCCTGCAGGGGGCAGTGAGAGAGCATCTCTGACTCCTATCTCAGAGAGAAGAGCTCCGGGACAGAGGGGGTTTAGCTGTGTGGCTAATTGTGCGACAGATCAAAACATTAACTGAAATAAACTCGTTATTTTATTTCAGACACCCACACTGCGATAGAAGGGCTTGAAGAAGCCTCTCGGTCGAGCCTGGGCGCTGGGTCAGTAGCTGGGATGCAGAATCTCCCCAGTTTCAGCTTGTTTAATGGAAGGTTCTGGAAGTTTCACAGTAAGAAGGAAGAAATATTTATTAAACATAGAAGCGCCATAAGCCCTCGACAAATATTTTTAACGCGTTCCTAAATCACAGGAGGGGGTTACCTTCGTTTTTTTGAGTAAATAAGAGCTCAGGCCTGTTTGTTGTTGTTCTGACTGCAGTCAGAGAGACAGTCTGTTACTGAAGGAGAGTCTGTAATGTTGAGCTCACCACAGGGCTGGGTTTGGATCTTACTGTGAAGTTTTGCCGAAATAAAGTGCAGTAAACTGTTATTTTTGTAGCAAAAGTTGAACGAATGGTCTGTGTGAGCTTAGCTGCTGTCCTGTTTGTTTTCCTGAGAGCCTACCAGTAGAGCCTCCTTCACTCTGCTTTATCAGAGTCTCCCTAAACTAACCAACAGACCATGAAGCTCCTAGAAAACTCCAGTTTTGAGGCCATAAACACACAGCTCACCATAGAGACTGGCGACTGCAAGATCATAGGACGGTAAGTTGTCAGAAACAAAAGGGTTTAGTAAACAGAACAAAGTATTTTAGGTAAACATAACTAAGTGTGTTGTAATATTATCCAACCTATAAGTTTACATGTGTGGTATTAAATTGTCCATCCTAAAAGTTTACATGTGTGATGTAATATTGTCCATCCTGTAAGTTTATAAAAAGCAACTTGCAATACCAGGAAACACTCAATTTCAGGACAGTGTGAGAACCAGATGACAATTTTTGTTTTTTAGTATGATCTGTCATAAGAGCATCTAAGAGATCATTAACCCCAGGCTGAATCTAATTTGGTTGTATGCCTTTATTGCATTACGTGTATCTCATTTTGTGTCCTGTGGTTTGTTTTTATATATTTCTTTTTTCTTAGGATTGAAAGTTACTCCTGCAAAATGGCAGGTGAAGACAAGCAGATGTTTAAGCAGTTTTGTCAGGAGGGACTGCCTCATGTGCTGGAGGCCTTGTCCCCTCCACAGACCTCTGGAGTCAGTCCCAACAAGTAAGAGCATGAATAGTAGAGGGAAGTGAATTTCTCAGTCAGTGTCTTTAAATGACTGGACAACATTTGTACTCTGTTTTCTCTTTGGTTATGCATATGCTTATGTGATTTTTCAGGCTGAGCCTCAGTCAAAGTGGTGATGAAGGAGAGGGGCCTCTTTCGGACAAGTGCAGCAGGAAAACTCTGTTCTACTTGATCGCCACTCTCAACGAGTCCTTCAGGCCGGACTATGACTTCAGCCGCACCAGAGGCCACGACTTCAGTCGAGAGCCCAGCGTTAACTGGGTAGGAAGGTTATGATATTCCGGTCACGTGTACTGCATTTCCAGTGTTTAAAAGATTTTTTTTTTTATCTCAGCACCATAGTTGGATGTCCTATCCACTTAATTTTAATGATAACTTAGGGTGTTTTCACACTTGGTCCATTTCATCCTTTAAAGTGAACTCGGATTAATCAGCATATTTTGCAGATATGTGAACACACCAAACGAATTTAGAGCCTTATGAAATGAACCGAACTGAGACCACACTGGGAGGTGTAATATATATCATATAGTGATGGGCCGATCCACGTTTTTCCCGGCCGAGTTACGGGATGCCCAACTTTAGCCTCCTCGTGTTTTGAGAGAATCATCTAAATAGTCTAAATAATAATGTCCATTTTACCAGCAACAACTGTGTAGAAAATAAAGTGCAAAATGAAATTTTAAATTACGTGAATTCAGAGACAGCACATGGGCAGAGTGTAATTTAACCACTTCTGTATTTAAGGTGGACTGGCCGAGTTACGAGATGCTATACTTTAGCCTCGTGTTTTGGGAGATAGAGAGAGGGGGGAGGGCAAAACCAGCCAACAAAACAAACAAAATAGCCCGTGAAAGAACCCCAAAGAGGTCTTGAGGGAGAGCTAAGAGTCTTCTCTGATATTCCTTTTGCTTTTGGGTTGTCTGCTTTGAACTTATTGCGTTTTTGGAAAACGCCAACGAGCGTCTGCTTTCTGGTGTCTTTTCCCTGTTCCCTAGCATCTCGTGGAACTCTTTGTCGTGAAATCTCTGCAGGTGCTTGATTAACTGGAATATAGAGATCGGGGCTGTCGGACCGATATCGTATTTATGGCTTTAACGAACTCGATACCGATATCGCTAATATTATATAATAAAGAAAAAATTATAATTGCATACATAAATGAGAGTTTCTCTATCAAGTTGCACAGCCTCAAAGCACCAGTTTCAGTGAAGAAAAAATAGTAGCATAGATCTTTGTGGAAAATGTAGAAGGTTGGTAGAGCTTTTAACCACCTATGCTTAAGTAGAAAAAAATTTCAATAATGGGGAATATGAAGAAACAACTGCGGTAGGATAGATGCAGAACTGAAGTGTAAAGTGGAACAGAAAGAGACCTGAGTCCCCTTTTAAACATGTGAAAACCTAAAACATGTAAACACCCTAAAACACATCATATGCCTGAACTGATGTAATGTGTTACTTGCCCTTATCTCAAACAGTGAACCAGAGGGTTTTGATGTGTTGTGTTGTGTGGTGTGGTGTTTTCTCAGGTGTTTAATGCTGTGAACAGTAGTTTGTCTGCTGCTGCTGGGGAAGCATACAGCCGCCTTCAACCTCAGCTCTGGGAGGCTGTCGACAACGAAATCAGCCTGGCTGAATGTGACATCTACAGGTATATATGAGACTGTTTCAGTCCTATAATGATCCATGACTGTTCCACGCTTGAAGCTGTCGTAATGTACTTGTTATGCACGCACTTGGGACTTCCTCACAAGAAGTGTATTTTGTATTACTAACTTATTAAGAAATAAGCTGTCGGTGAAGCTGTCGGTCATTTTTTACTGTTACGCAGGTTGCATTAATCACCAAGTGTATTGATAGATGTAAAAACACAGTTTTGTTTAATCCGATGGGTTGACAAGATTCTATCGAACTAGACTGATAAGCCAAGAGTCTAAATGACTCCTCTATTAAAGTCTGTGGCTTTGAATTCGTGACTTGCTATGCAATTCACTGTAAAATTGTTAAATAGAAAAGTACGAATTGTCACTTGAATCTCTTAGAAGCTTCAAATGTTTGTTGTAGTTATATCTGTCATAGGAGCCTCTAATAGATCATCGTTTGACTGCACCCTATGTAGTGTGCTGTGTTTTATTGACATTCTGGATACACTGTTTGTCTAGTATGGAAATGTGCACACATGGCTGAATCCCAGAAGGCTTTCTGTGAAATGTACAGCTCTGGGGAAAAAATGAGACCACTGCAAAAATGTTCAGTTTATCAGGTTTTGTTTTTTATAGGTGCAAGTATTGAATTGAACAGCTTTGCCTTAGTTTTTAAGAACTGCTGACAATATTTCTCCTGATTTCCAGATAAAAATATTATTCTTTAAAGCATAATTTTAAAGGAAATGACAAAACGTCAAAATAAGACAAACGATGCAGTGTTCAAAGAACTTAAATAATTCAAAGAAAACAAATCTCTTGTTCGCTCTTAAACAAAATGCTAGTAATTACCTTTGACAAACTTCTAGTAGTGTTTTACCATCCAACTGGTCACATTGTGAGAGGAGAGTGTTGATTACAGCAGTGTTTTTATACT
>JBBPCY010000136.1:19776877-19814953 GCA_037974405.1 Brachyalestes nurse | reverse complement strand
AATATGAAACATTTTTCCAAAGGAAAACAAATAGATCTTTATCAATGACCTGTAACATGTCTCTAAAACAGACATAATGTCAATTTTTTTGCCATGCATAAGTCATAGACCTCTTTGTGACGCTGCCACAGGTGTTTAAATAGGTTTGTTGAGTTACCCTGTTTAGCCGCAACGACAGACTGACAGGTCTCACAAATGACCTGGCTCTGTGATACATCATCTTTCCTGTATCCAAAGTAATCCCACACCACAGACGTTGAGATTTTTGGGCACAAAATCCTCCTGTGCTGAATTCATCATCCCTGTTTCTACAGCCTATTTGTCATTAAGCTCAGTCTCCTGTTCTCACGCACTGTTTAGGCGCGCTGTGTTGTGATTGGTTCAAATAGCATACCGTGGGAAAAGTCGGGAACGCAGAAAAAATCTTGTTGTAAGGCGATTTAGAAATTGCGCATATTGACATTGCGATTTCGATACGATTTCGATTAATTGCTCAGCCCTAATCAGTACCTCATAAAGCAGAATGAGGTGCTTGTGTAGGAATTTAACAGCCACTGGCATAGAATGGTTGTCACACTCATAGAGATACTAATTTCAAAATAAATTGCAGTGCTCTTTTAATTCTTTACCAGAGCTGTATCATGCACTATTTGCATGCTTCCATTTCCATGTAGTGCACTATATAAAGAGTAGGTTATCTCTATTTGAGATTTGTATAACACTGTTAGCTTAGTGCTAAGGTAAGCCTGAAAATCACATAGAGACGCTAATTAAATTAGCATTGAGGTCATGGTGGTAATTTAAGCAAAAACAGCTTCAAGCTTTGCATGAAATTGAATGTTCATTATCATATGCTTGCAGTATACAGTAGTAGGTGGTTAAATGGTTTTGTCCTACTTATGCAATTCATGGTTTATAGTGTGTTATTGGGAACAATAACATACTATAAACAAAATAATACTTTTATGATGGGTAAGATGGCTTGGACATACCTGTGAAACATCACTAACACATGGCCTCCCATGGCTAATTGCTTTAAACAGATATTCATGAAAATACGTTCTGGAAACACCTATTGCATTATAGTGTGGTTACAAATCTGATCGCACATTTTGAATCAGTAACCAGTCCAGTGAACTGGTGTGAAGAGCCCGGTGGTTGATTTCATGGATTGTTCTGAAATAACAGTAGTTTGTGCTTTAACACCACTCTCCTCTCATTTGTCTATTAACAGTGTCTTCCTTTCTTTCCAGTTATAATCCTGACCTTGATTCCGACCCTTATGGAGAAGAAGGCAACCTGTGGTCTTTTAACTATTTCTTTTACAACAAGAGGCTGAAGAGGATTGTGTTTTTTACATGCCGCTCTGTAAGGTAAAGTTTTTTGCACATTATTTAAACGTTCAGCTAGTAGCTTCACTTTATAACTGCAGATATACTGAATATATTCTAACGTCAGAGGCTTTAGATATGCACACACCGTATTTGTAGTTGTGTACTGACTGTTTGGAATCTGATCTAGTCTTTTCATGGCTCCACGGAATTCGGATATTGGCACAGAATTGGATTTGGATCTGGACGGAAGCAGCTATGAGGAGGAGGAGGAGGAGAACATGGATGAGGAAAGGTGAAAAATGTCTTTCCGGAATCTGAATAGTGAATCTGACGGAAGATTCATATTATATTATTATTTCTACTATCTTTTTATTTATTTAAAGATGCCTTTTAAGGCATTCAATGAAGTAAAGGAAGACAGAAAAACTAATAAGTAAAGATGTCCAGTGGAACAGCTATACAGAGTTTATTAGCAATAACCATCTATTGTAACTGTGTTTTTCTTCGCAGGTACGGTGCTTTATGTGCCCAGTGAAGATGAAGTTCTCTGAACAGCGTGTATAACTTTTGAAGAGCCAGAAGCGTCACTTCAGACCTTGTTTTTCATCCAAGATGTAGTTATCCAGTATCTTTTCCCTTTTGCTACATGACAAGATAAAGATGTCTATTCAGGTGTGGATGTATGTTTTTTTGTTTGTTTGTTTTTCATGTATTCATTTGTTCATCAGTTGTTGTTTCATTGTTCTTATTTAATGTTCCTGAAAAAGTCGGTGCACTGGCTCATCAGTTTTTCTTACAGTTCCTTGTTTCTTGTTTATTTTTAAAACAAATTTGGCTTTTTACGTATTTCTTCTGTAATTCATTTCGACCCATCGTTATGTATGATAGAGGAAGCATTTATTTGTTGTATAATTAATGCTTTACCTTCCAGTCTATGTTTTCTAACAAAAGTTTTTTTAACAAAAATTCCGTCTCTTACCAGCAGAGGGCAGGTTCTACCGTGCCATTGTTTCAACACTGTCGACCTACGTGTTTGTTTCTGATCTGATCTGAAATTGTCACTGTTTAGTTCTTCCAGCCATCATATGATAAACTCTGTTTTTGGTGTAACTATAGAGGACCAAGAACCAAATATGTGAGGCACATTAAGATAGTTGGGATTTTATTTTATTTTATTTTATTATTTTTTGTGTTTTTTGTTTGTGAGTGTGTATGAGATCCACTTTTTAAGCCAGGCTGTGCAGGGTCCAGTGGAATGTAGATATGGGGTGTACGCTCGGCACCATTGCAGTAAAGGCTGCATGCTCTACTTAAATGCACAGCCGTGCTTGTCTGAGGAAGGACATTTCGCCTTAAAGGTGAACCTGCCTGTCCCTGGTGGCCACTGAGGTTCCACCATGTTCTAGCTTCCAGATTCCAGGGCCGCTGCTGTGTGTAGCACGGCCGAGGATAAGCTAAACACAACACAAAATTCCAGTATTAACTTTGTGTTTGCTTAATCTTCATTTTACCCATTTATGGATGTATGCTGTTTTTTTTGTACAGTTATTTGAAACTATTACATGGTTTGATAGACTTTATTGCTTAACATTTATCACTTTGGACAAGATATTGTTACTTGTTTTTTTGTTTTTGTTTGCTTTCTCACACATTGCATAAACATCCCCTTGATTTCTGAGTTTTAATCATTCAGCATTTTACTCACCAGAGCTGACCATGTTGTACCAGTTCACACACAAATTGTAGAGGGGAAGAGAGGTCCTCCTGGTGAAGCTTATTTTCCTTGTTCTTGATCATTATATAAAGCCGTTGAGATTCGTGAACATATTTGTTATACGTTAATTTTTAAAGACATGGCAACCCAGCATTTTTCCGCAGACCTTTTGTGATTTGTCTGTAATAGTAAAGTGCATGCTTCAGGAAATATTGGGAATATTTTTACTCCTAACCAAAAC
Organism: Brachyalestes nurse; assembly: GCA_037974405.1. Lineage (NCBI taxonomy): Eukaryota > Metazoa > Chordata > Actinopteri > Characiformes > Alestidae > Brachyalestes > Brachyalestes nurse. Next base: position 19,811,664 of record JBBPCY010000136.1, on the reverse strand, counting down.
CAACATGAGCACATGATTATTTGCTGTGCCGGATTAGAGTAACTCAAGTTTTCTGTAGTGTTATTCTCTGTGAACTCTAGAGTTACATCATGGTTCTGTTGCAACATTCTGAATTGACCATCAGTTCTCTGGGTTTTGGCCTGCTGTCAAAGTAAATAAGGCTAGCTGAGTAGGCTGTAACTGCTTGATTGATTTACTTAACTAAATGTTACAAGCACAATTCAGATTCTGACACGTCTTTTAGTGCTCAGTGTTTTGTAACGTTGCTTAAAATATAGAATGTGACTTATTTATGTTTCCTGGCAAACTCCTGTGTTCCTCAGGTCCGTGTTTGTTGTGGCAGCTGTTCTAACAGGGCTTGTGAGAGATTCGCTTAGTTCATTTAAAGCTCTTGTTTGGAATTGTAGTTTATACATTCTTTCCAAATGTACAGATGAACTACATGGGAGAAAATGCAGTGGACTTGTTTAGTTCCTTTCATCCTTTCTTTTCCAGAGTGTATTGAGAGAGTTCAGTAAGAAGACGTTTGTTTTATGAAAATTTTAAATGGTCTAAAAGTGCATATAGCATATTTATTTGGATGGAGATCATCAAAGGCGAGCTGGACCATTAGAGGAGAGGCCTGTGGGGAAAACAATGAAAAAGGGAATCGGATATGTAGATGCTGATTCTGTGAATTAAAGGAGTGTTTCATTTTTGGCAGCTTAAAGGGACAGTGAGCTTTTACTGATGTCATTTAAAAAGAATCCAAATATGAGATTTTTGAGATGCTATGTTTAATATCAACCTGTCAGTGTTTCAGAGCTGTTAACCACATCAATGCCTGTGTTCATTCTGGAACGATGACAGTGCATGGTTTGAAGAACACAGTAGCTTGACTTTAATTCAAATGTGTCAGCAAATTAGTTCTCATTTTTAAAAGACAACAGACATTACTGAACCTCTGTTTATTTGTACTGGCAACAACAAAATACTTAAAAAAAAAAAAAAAGTCAATCCTTGGAACTGAACAGAAGTGTAGTGTTCTTTTTGCCATAGGTACAAAAATGATATTTACAGTTTTCACGAAATAGTTTGACGAACGGCAGGGTCAAAGCACTGCATGCAGGCATCACTACTGAAATCAAACGTAATGCCTTTGTTTTGCTCGACGTCTCAGACACACCACGCACACCATGTTACCATTACATGGAAACTTAACAGCGGTGCAGGTCGACTTAACACCCCGTATCCTTCAGGATCTAACTAAGTCCACCCACAGCACAGACACATAACAGACAGTACTCATGCCTTAGGTCATGTTTTAACTTATCTATTACCTAAGTAACCATGCCTACAATGACATCACAGGTTCCTCAGAGAACAATGAAAGCAAAAAAAACAAAAAACCCCTGGGCACTGAGGAAACAGTTTTCCTGAAAGGTCATACAGAACTGTGAGCAGGACTTTATGTACAGCTCCTGGTCTACTTATAAACACAGCATTTCTTTTATCCTCCCTGTTCTACCATGTTCTCTGAGTGAGTCAAGACCAGGGTTTGTCACGAGAATACAAACGTGTCTCCAGCTAGTTTGGAACATCAAACTTAATTCATTCTGAACCCTTCATGTGGGGGAAAGCGCTTCAGCCAAGCTATCCAGAGATTCACACGATAAAATTGAGGATTGGTGAAGAAACGTAAATCTTTGGTAGGTTACTCCAAAAATAACGACTACATAACTGTCCACGTGAAAAAAGGCACTTTAAATAGTCGACCTCATTTTCCACTGCAAAATATGTAAACAGCTCATACAAAAAAAGGCACACACTGTGCATCAAGTATCCCAGGATTCAAGTTAGAGGTATCAGACAAGTGATTCAAAGTCTCTCCAACAATGTGAATGTACACTGTGAAATATATACATGGTTCTCACAATACTGCTGAAGTGGATGTCTTTGCCCGAGTCTGACGGGTTGAGGAAGGTCCAGTTGAGCTCTGAACAACAAAGCTACTTGTGGAAGGGCCAATGCACAACTCAAGTCTTTCAACTTTTCACAGCCCTTGGTCGTTTTGTCTTGACGAGACCATAACAGCATAGGTAGCTCCCAGATGTAATAAGAATGCTGTCAAACCACTGTGGTCTTAAAACTGCTTGCACTGACCACAAAGGCCGGAGGGTCTGACAAACGCCTCTCAGATTCTTTGCCTGATGGCGACCAGCACTGATGCTGTTCACCTTTTTTAGAATCTGAAATCTTCCCAGCCTTTTTCCTGTTCTCGACTGCTGCACGGTCTTGGAAGCTCAAGTCTCTGCAAGGATCCTGTACAGATGCAGGCAGGGGAGGGAGAGGAAGAATTCTCACTTTACCACTCACTTCAACAGCAGTCCTCATCCTCGTTCTTCTCAAAGTCTGGCACCACTTGGTCTGTCGAATGCCTGGAGCTAGGGTGCTGGCTGGAGATGACGGTGGTGCTATAGTGCAGCCAGGGGTGCACCAGGATATCTGGAGCCTCTAGCCGCTCTGAGGGCAACTTCCTCAGCATGCAGCACACCAGAGATTTGGCCCTGGGAGAAAGAGTCTCAGGGATGGTGAAAGCACCTCTACGGATTTTGCTGAACAGCGCTGCGGGCTCCACATCCTGGAAAGGGTAGCGTCCCACCAGCATGGTGTAGAGAACCACCCCCAGGCTCCAGATGTCTGCCGCCTTCCCTGAGTATGAGTGGCGTGAGTTCAAAATCTCCGGGCCAACGTAGGCTGGACAGCCATGCTTATCAGTGAGAGAGTCGTCGTCTCCGTTGAGAAGACAGGAGTCCTCCAGGTTCTGCAAAACCAGCTTCGTTCTGTGGGGACAGCAAAATGATTCTTTTAGTTCACATTGACCTTACTGGTTAGTCAGAGAAAACCATAATCAAAAGGATATTTTTACATTTCACATATGCACTTTAACCAACAGCCCAAGCGTATGGTAATATTAGGGTTAACTGAAAGATAAAATGAGGCTAGTAGCTATGTAATTAAGGATAAAATTGTATTTTCGAAAGGAAATAGCCAACCCTTACGTTCACTTGTAGCAGCAGAATCTGTGACAACTGACCTTTGTGCATCAGCAAAGACGAACTTGCGCAGCTTGAGGTCGCGGAGAACAACACCGTTTTCATGACAGTGCGCAACCGCTGCTGCCATCTGTCCGAAGAGACGCACCGCCTCGTCCTCCTGCAGCCTCTTAGAGGTGCGCACGTACGAGTGCATGTCGCCATAGTTGCGCTCAAAGAATATGTAGACATTTTGCTCCCCCATGATCACCTCCGATATCTTACAGATGTTCTCATGAGGCAACAGACGGGTGTACGGAGCAATCAGGTCATGGTACTTTCTCATAGAAAACACCTACAAATGGAAACACAAACAAACTTGCTGATTACAGGTCTCCAAACAGAACAAAGGCTATCATTAAACCATTAGTCTTCTTGTGCATTTGAACCACATCAAGAACAATAATAATCTGCAAATATGACCTAATCGTGGTTGCATGACACAGGCCAAAAACAGACTCTGCACCTCAGCTAAAGAAAGGTGCATTGCTCAAGACTACCCTTTGTTTGACTACCTTTTGATACCATACGCCAGGAATAGGCACAGCTGAGGCATATGCCGTTTGTCAAGTCAAGTAGGTTTATTGTCATTTCAGCCATATTAACAGTACACAGTGAAAAAATTAATGTTCCTCCAGGACCATGGAGCAACATAAGACTACACAAGTGCAAACAGGTCAAAATACACAGAAGGTAAAGTGAGCACGGGAGTGGGTGCAAAAATAAGTAGAGCATTCAAAACAGAACAAGAATACATTTACAAGTTTAAATAGAAAGCCGGAGATGACCATGCATATATCAGGACTTTCTAGTTTCAGTCTGCAGGGCAGTGAGCTCACCTTGCAGGTGTATTCCTGCTCGGTCACACGGTGGACAGCTCTGTACGTCTGTGTGCCCTCTGTGGACTCCAGCAGAACGTAGGGTCCGATGGAGGACACACAGTGGTTCTCGGGGCCTGCGTGCTCTGGGCTCTGGGTCAGGGGCCGAAGGCAGGGGGCCAGGCCGGGGGAAGGAGGGTGGCTCAGCTTGCGACGCTTGCACTTCAGCGTCTCTGTACCGTGGGAGTCCTCGCAGTCCACCCTCTTCAGTCGCAGGGGCAGCGTGGCGGTGGTGATGTTCACACTCATCTTTTGGGAAGGAGGAGAATGTAGAATGAAGGTCAGAACCATACTGTTTCTGTTGCAGGAGTCTGGCCATGTTTATTCACTCACAAACAGTTGTAGACATTTCAGAGTGAATAAACAGCTGGCTTGTGAGTGAAAGAGGAGTGAATAAAGAACCTATCGAGAACCTAATGCAGCTGGTGGCCTAGTAGTTAGGGAGTTACCCCTGTGATCAGAAGGTCATGGGTTCAAATCCCAGGACTGCTAGCGGCACCACTTTGGTACCCTTGACTTTACTTGGTGAATGGGTTAAATGCAGAGAAGAATTTGGTGCTGTGATGCGTTCACGTATGACAAACGGTCACTTTACAAAGGGTGAAGACTAATAGGATCTGGAAGGCCAGGCTGATTCACATCCGCTGCTCCATCAGAGGAGCTAAATCTGAAATCCTGAGTGATGATCAGCTCTGCCTGATGCAAGCAGACTCTTACTCAAGTTACTGTCCAACTGCTTTCGAAAGCTTGCCAGTGAGTCACTCTCTCTCTCTCTCTCTCTCTCTCTCACACACACACACACACACTCACACGTCACATGGTGACGTAGCTCAGTCTCCTTTTTCCACTTGTCTGTGTGGTATAGGAGGATTTTAAACACACTACACCCAGACACCTATAACTTTATTAAAAAAACATAACTTATTTAACTATAAGCTTTTAAAAAATGAAGGGTTTCTTTGTAAAAAAAAAAAAAAAAAAAGTATAAACTCTGTTATCTCCGCTTTGAGGAGTGGCTTTGAAAGAGTTGCACCATCACTTTTCCCTCTAAAGTTTAACCAGGACTGTTTCACAATTACATTTTCCGAAAGAGGGCAAAAACAGCCAGAGATGGACACTGTGGCAGCGTTAGATGTTAGAAAACGTGTGTTAGAAAAGTAAGAATGAAGAAGTGTTTGAGTGATGGGACTCACCTCTCTTTCTCTCTCTCAGACAAAGGAACTGGGTCCAGACCAGAACAATACCAACTCCAGGAGCTCGGACTGGAGTTTAACAGACTTCGGAACACATCTCCAGCTTCAGGAGACAGGAAAACAAGTAGAGCAGGGTCTGTGAGAGTTGTCCAGGCAGGACAGAAGATCTGGAGCCCGTGGTGAAGAAAGTTATGAGGAACTCCCGGGTGGGACGGGGGAGAGCCGCTACTGGCAGGGTTTAGAGCTGAATTGTGACTCCATTTACCGAAGTAAAGAAACAATCGGTGTTGGGAGGAATAAGAGTGGACCGTGGTGTTTGGGCTTCAGTAGTACATGTCTGTATTTCTGTCCTGGAGAGGAGTAACGTTAAGTTAAACCCGTGCTGGAGTATGAGAGACCGGGTGCTCTTGTCCCGAAGCTCTTTGTTCCTCCGCCCGGCTGAATGCGCGCTGCGCTCTCGTAGCCTCTGCAGCCCTCGGAAAGGAAAAATAATATAACAAAGCTCTTCCGAACCGATTTAGAGCAATTAGGCTGGGAAAATCAGCATATCTTGAAACAGGAGAAAGAAAAAATAGAAAAAGTTCCAGAAAAAAACTTTTTTCGCAGGGTCCGGTCAGAGAGGGCTGACTCGGTTCTGGTTATGATGATAGTATTTATCCCCTTCCAATGAGAGCATGGGTGTTATCTGGATCACAGATCAGACTTGTGGCCCCTGTGCCTGCCCGTCCGACTGTAAGGTCCGTGTCGGGTCCCAGTCTCTGTTATTCTGTTATTCTGATGCTGTCTTTAACACTATTGCAACATCTAAACCCCGCCCCCGCGTCTGACGACATTCCAGCCTCAGAGCTTAGATCTTTAACTACCCGTATTCCGGCGGGTCCCGCCTTCGCATGCACTGATTGGTCAATGTTTCACACTGACACCATATATGACGAATCAGAACAGGAGAGGCAAAGATGTGCGCCAATCACAGCGCAGTGAGCGGGCGCTGACCACGAATACAGGTGTGATAAAAACGACACCGTTGATCTTTTTTGCATAAAGAAAGTGGCCCCTTATACACACCACAGCAAACACTGAACAATGTGAGATTCTCTCTCTGCACACACGGTTTTCATGGGCTGTTTACTCATCTTTACACAAGGTGCTAATCATTATGGATCAGATTTGGTCAGATTTGATGATGGTCCCCTATAGATACAGTTAATTGATAATCTATGTAAAGTAAAGTGGGCCCTTATAGACACGTGTGAACACACCACAGTATGAACAATGTGAAATTCTTTCTCTGCATTAAATCCATGTAACCCATTCACCAAGTGAAGCAATGGCAGCCAGCGACACAGGGCCAGGGGAACAGTGTGTGGGGACGGTAATTCAAGGGTACCACAGTGGTGCCACTAGCAGTCCTGGTTTGCAGAGATCTGGACATTTCTGAATGAGCTGTGACAGTGTGGCAGACATTTCTCGGAATGTAGATGTGTGTGTTTTTATGAGTCTGAGCTGTTTATTGCAGAAAAACAAGCATATTAGACTGTGTCAAATGACTTGTGTTACCCAGCGTTCCAATGTTATATTAATACACCTACAACAACAGGAAGATAAAATCAACTTCTTGCGCCTCACCTAGGCCAATCATAGCAATGAGCAATACCGCACCGCCTTGATGACTCAACGCCAATATTGGTGTTGCACCATTCATAACTATCAGCCACAACATTAAAACCAGACGTTAGAAGTTAGTAATATTGGTTCTTTAGTTACTTTGGCGTCTGTTGAGAGGGGTGAAAGATATATGAAGCAGCAAGAAAATAAGGCAGGAAAGACTGAGGGATCAGCACTTTGATTAGAGCCAAATTGTGATGAATGGGTCAGATCATCTCCGGAAAGATAGGGGTTCTCCCAGTATACAGTGGTTAGTAGCTGCTAAAAGTGATCCAGGGAAGGATCACTAATGGACTTCCAAGATTCACTGGTGCACATGGGGAGTGAAGGTTAGATCAGATGGCATACCACACAAAAGCTACTGTAGCACAAATTGCTAAAAAGATTAATGCTGACTTTGATAGAAAAGGGTCAGAACACATAGTACATTACATCTTGCTGTAAATGGGGCTGTGAAGCTGCAGATCGGTCAGAGTACCCACACTGACCCCTGTCCGCCATTAAAATGTGCCTACAATGAGCACATTAGAATCAGACCTGGACCATGGAGCAATGGGAGAAGGTGGCCTGATCTGATGAATCATGTTTAGTCTTACATGTGGGCAGCAGGGTGTGTGTCCATTACTTCCCTGGGGAAGAGGTGGCACCAGGATGCAAGTCAGCAAAGGCAGTGTGATGCACTTGGTAATGTTCTTCTGGGAAACCGTGGATCCTGGCATTCTTGTGGATGTACTACCTACCTAAACAGAGCCCTTACAGTACCACTGCAAAAATTGTTCAGTGATAATGAGAGCTGTTGACTTGGCCACGAAATTCCCCAAAACTCAGTCAACAAAAAGAATCTGTGGGTACACATTGTTATACATTTCATTTCATATCAATTTTGCTTTGTTTTTTTTTTCACTCAGTTTTGGTATCATATACTTAGACTTCATCAATCCAAAAAAAACCTTGCAGTACTTATAGCACCACATGGCTGAATAAAAGATTCAGGTAAATCTGTGGTAATGTATTAATAATTAAATGGTCATGGGACATCTGGTTACTGTTACTACTGCACATACATGTAAAGACCCTAGTATATTTTCATTTGATCTGATAATTTAACTTAGTGTCATTGCTGTTTCAGCATGACATTTTTTTTTCTGTGCCCTTTTGTTACCTGGCCAGATTGCACAGGTTTGCCTGGCTCCAGTGCAAGGCTTTCTCTCAATTCTGCTGAGGCCTGAGTGAGTGAGGCTGCAGGATGCTGTGCTGCTCAGCCCTCATAGTTTCAGGGTGAGTCAGAGGTGGAGTGCGTGAGTGTGTGGGTGACGGAGGCTTCCTGGGCTGTTCCACCATCAGCAGGCCTCTGAGTAGGAGAGCGGCTTGCCGTTCCTTAAAATGGAAACATCTCTGCCATGCGCTGCATTTCAGCTTCCAGCCTGACACCGATGGGTGTCTTCAGGTCCACAAATAGCTAAACACATCAGCCCAGGTCTTTTTAGCAGCTCAGCTAGAACCGATTAAGGCGGTTGTTTATTGTTGTGGCATTTTTGCCTGCAATTATCAGCTGAGTCACAGGCCAGAAAGATGGCTCCGACGTGGCGAGGCTGAAGCTGTCATTTTAATTCTTTTACAGTATCTCTATTCCGTTTAAGAAACAGACAGGATGCGCTGCATTTCCCAGAAATCCTCTGGCTGTGAGTGGTGCAGAAATGTTTCAGTGAAAATGTCACACTTCCTGACTTGAGACATCGCATCACCATGGGAACTGTCCTTGTTCTCCACAAAACAGTTCTTCATACTGATGGAGGCTCGGGAACACTTGTCTCATATTGAAATTACAGCTGTGGATTTGCTGACAAATCGGATTCCATTAGACTCCATCTCATTCTTGAAAATAATAGTTGGCTTGGATGCACTGTTCTTGAAAAACTAGTTGTGGAGGTTCTTTAAGCTTGGCCCACTGACACAGCATTTACAATTAAAAAAGTAAAGTGGCCCCTTATAGTCACACATGAACACACCACAGCACACAGTGGAAACAATGTGAAATTCTTTCTCTGCATTTAACCCATTCACCAAGTGACGCACTGGGCTGCCACCAACGAGGGGCACCCGGGGAGCAATGTGTGGGGACAGTACCTTGTTTAAGGGTACCTCAGTGGTGCCACTAGCAGTCATGGGATTCGAACTCATGACCTTTGCATCACAGGCGCAGCTCCCTGGACAACCACTAGGGCGCCATATGCCTTGAAAGTTGATTATATTAGTAATGCTGTAATCTGTTGTACTTTTAGTGATGTATTGCATAATTAAATCCCTAACATTTATACTAGTGAACATTTTATTACACACAAATCCAATTGTTAGGTACAGGTTTTCTCCATTTCTCACAGAAGCGGTTTATGCAGCTGATAGCTCTCCAGTGTTCAGGCTGCTGAACAGGCGTTTATAATAACTAAACACCCTGGTTATGATTCAGACTACTCTCTGTGCTAATTTATTAATAATGTAATTTGTTATTGTTTTTTTTTTAAATCTAGTAATTATGAAAGGTTCTTCATGGAACCAAGAGTTGTTCTTGTATGGTACTTTGAAGACCCTATTTTTTGGGAGCTCTATTTTTAAAAGTGCAGCCAATGGCACCTAACAAGTCTGACCGGGGTTAGTTTTCTTAGTCAGACCTGTTTTGGTAGTAGACATGCTGTTAACCACAAACACACACTTACAGTCATTAAACAGCCTAGTAATTAGCCTAGTTTACAGAGAGGCCTGGCTTATGTGTCTTAGTCTAATTGGATTAGGTCTGCAGCTGTGTGGTTGAGTGGGCTTTGCTTTAAGGTCACACATGTCTCGTTTGACTACACGGCTTCCGCTTGGCACTCGTGTCAGCAACAATACTGCCTGCAGACTGGCCAGTATGAACTCAACGACTCAGCACTTATTACTTTTAACATTTATTATTCAGTAGTTAAACATACAGCTGGTGGCTTAGTGGTTAGGGAGTCTGCTCTGTGATCAGAAGGTTGTGGGTTTGAATCCTGGGACTGTTAGTGGCACCACTGAGGTAATAATAATACATTTTATTTATAGGTGCCCTTCTAGTACCCAAGGACACCCAGCAGAACACACTGTAAAGTACCTATTCCTAAAGAATCCCCTCAAATATTCTTATTGTATCAAATCCAGTCATTTGCATCAGTTCTAAATATAAATTATTGGTTTTAGGAGCGCATATCATGGGAAAAAAATGTATGTAGTATGTAAACACTTCATATATTCACTGTTCATTGTTTTAATGATGTCACAAAATCCAGCAAACTCATACAGCAAGCTATTTACAAAGTTAATGAGTGTTACAAAATGGCCTGCTTTTTGAGAGAGACATAACACAATACAGGAAAAAAGGAGGGCAAAAAAAAGAAATAAAAATAAAAGTGATGTATGACCCTTTTAATTACATAGAAATTATAGAAATATTATAAGTAGACCTCAGGAGAAATGAACTACAAGGAAATGTACGATGTGAGCCCTTTAAAGGTTGTGCCATTCTCATTCTTTTGCATGAAAATTGAGATGCGTAGCATTACTCATGTGAGAATCAGCTTTATGCATTTAATCAACCAGGTCACTCTCTGCAAGCAGTGCTGCGTTATCAAACATTTACTAAAGCAGATTAAAGGAATACTTTCATGTTTTTAACCTGATCTGTATCTGCCCTGCCTGTAGCACGCAGTCGATTGGACTCATTTTGCGGTTTTCCATATTTAGTTAATACATTTCATTTCCTTTGTCTTCTATTACAAATATATTTTAAATGATCTTATGTGCAAATAAAACTGAATTAAATTAAAAGCTTTTTCAAAGTTACTGACCATGTGCTACAGATGTTGAAAACCACTGGAGTATTTATTCCTGGCTATATTGCCCTATACTGACTGATAGGAGGGAAAAGAGCAAAGCATAATACAATGCAACTGATCTCTTTAAAATATGCTGAATGCACCAAACATACACTCTGTGGTCCGTGTACATTCTACTATAGTTCACCTGAAAGAAAACACTGCGTCAGTCAGTAGTTCACAAGTGCAAACTGAAACTCACACACCGTTTTCACCTCATGCCGCTTGTGCTGCTGTGATTACTCTCAGTCCTGAAGGGGAACGGGTGGAGTGGGTGGGGGCGAGGGGTTTGTTTTCAAAACCAGACACTTCTCCAATCAACACGACAGATTATAGAGAAACAAGAAAGACCCAATTTAGTGTGTACACTTAAAAATAAAGTTTCTTGGAAACAGCACCATGATGGAACCATTTTCGGTGGGTGAATTGTTTTTCAAAAACTATTTTTATAAATACGATGTGTGTGTGAAGAACCTTTTTAGAGCCCAATGGACGTCCACATATTGTAAAGCTGCCACAGTCAAGATAACTAAAGTTTATTTATTTAACACATTATGATACACAAGAGTCATTTAATGCGCTTTACATGACTGAAGGTGAAGTAGAAGTCCTGATATTTAAAAGAAGGCCGAGGAGAATGTTAAGGTTTTTAAAGCTACGGTTCAGTTGGTTCCTATACCCATGAGAAATCTTTTTAGAACTGTACATTCAAGTAATTTAGGAACCTGTTTTAAGAGTGCAGATCAGCTTCTGTACTTGACATAGGCACATGTTTAAGGAATTGCTTCATGTTATTACTGATGGGGTCATGGAAAAAGACATTTTTTGGGGGGCTGATTATGTCATGGTGCTCCGGCGAGTGCCGAGGTAGGGAAAACACAGAGAGAGTTAGTTAGCAGGTTATTTCCTCATTCAGACTCGCACTGGATCCTGTAACGTTTTTGAAAGATTGTGAAAGCCTGAATTCCACAGCAGCGACCAGGCTTCTGCATAAACAAGTTAGTCAGAGCTTTTTTTCCTCTTTCTTTTTTTCTCAGCTTTGCGCTCCCGTTGTGGGTCTTTGAACTGTCTCTCAAAAACTGTCTTACGGGACTTTGCGAGGCTTTTTCAAAGGGCAGGGGAATAAAATCTTCGTATAGAGTCCAATTTTAGTATCTAAACGCACGTCGCAGTGACAGTAATGCAAACAACTTTTTGATTTCTTCAGACAAAATAAAATGCAATACTGTGATGATGCAATACAGTATAATGTAATTTTACTCTTCGTGTTGCAAAGGCTTAGAGCTTTTTAAAAAGACCCATCCTTGTCTAGCCTTTTTTGTGTCTTCCACTGATCCACTTTAGCAGGTGTTGCCATTAGGTTGTTTTTAAAAGGCCCTCCGCCCCTCAAAGAGTGGATTCTAATCTTTTTTAGATCACAGGACTGGGGTGGTAAGTCTATTCATTAGCAGTGTTTAACCAGTTGACGAAAGTCACTGCTTTTTCATTACTAAGATGTGTATTGTGACCCTAATGGTTCATTAATGGACAGACAATATGGCCTTCTCTTTAACATGAAAGAGACACTCTCTCAAAGACAACATTTAGACTAATCTGTGTCTTTTGCACATTGTAATCAACTTTGCCTCTTTCTGAATGCCCTTCAGAAATCTGCTAAAGGGTTTTAGAGGATCCTGGTGACCTACAGTGTCTCTATCATTGCTGCTGCTTGTTCAAGGAGAGTACAACTTTGTCTAAGAGTTTATTTAGCCTGTACGGTGTGTGTATTTCATATTTAACAAATTGACTAATAAAATTGGCTTCTTCTCATGTCAACATATATTAAAATTTCTCCTGTAAATGAAGCACAACAATGGGTTTATGAGGTTTACTGTAAATCCATATTGACTCTTGTTTCTAGCTTGTGTGTGTGTGTATGTTGCTTTGGAGCATTTTGTCCTTTTAAGCCTGTGCCCTTAATCACTCGGCTGTTTTGGCAACAGCTGTTCTGAGAACTGAATGAATAGAATATTTCCGTCTGGACAGGCTTTGCCCCCCCACCACCCTTTCTCTCTGTCTCTCTGTCTCTGTCTCTCTGTGTCTGTCTGTCTGTCTGTCTCTCTCTGTGTCTCTCTCTGTCTCTGTCTCTTTCTCTTTTTCTTTGCTGTGAATAAAGTCTTAAAGGCACAGTGTAACAGAAGCAGGGGTGACACTGATACTTGTGAATTTGGTCAACCACACCGGTGTCAGCGCTAAACATAGACGAGCCCACGGCTGCACTGTTTATTCCTCCTCCTACGAGTAGATTAATGTACTTGGTCTTTTTTGATTTGCTCTGTATTGACTAATGCTCTGCACGCTTGGTTGCAAAGGATGAATTGTACTGACTCTGTTCTATTCGGGCTTGCATAGTCATGTTGTTTCCGGAAGTGTCCAGACAAAGGCATTATGAATTGATGTACCTTGACACAGTGAGAAGTCATTCTGTTGCATCCTGGGTGGGTAAATACAGGCAGTTCTTTTCTTGTAACCTTATAAGAAGAGCAAACATTCATAAGCATTTCTATGGGCGTCAACCCTTTAGTCAGTTCCACTTGTGTATTTGCTCTATTGCCCGGCCTGCTGCCGGGTTGCTGTGCTTCGGAAGTGCTGCAGACTGCTCAGACAAAACAGCTGGTGCGGTGTGCAGGGTAATCTCATGAAGGGATCAAATAGGTGCTCGACATGTGGTGTGAGAAAGGAGATGGTTCTGTCTGGCTTATCAGAGGAGATGGTTCTGTCTGGCTTATTAGCCAACTACTTGCTCTGTCTCTCTCTCTCTCTCTGTCTCTCTGTCTCTTTCGCTCTCTCTATATATATATACATGTATACTACCAGTCAAAAGTTTGGACACACCTACTCATTCTACGATTTCCTTTGTTTTTATTATTGGCTACGTTGTAGATTAATATTGAAAACAGCTTTGCACACTCTTGGTATTTTTTCAGTCAGATTCGTGAAGAATCGAATGGTATTTAATTAACAGGTGTTCATCAAGAGTTCATTAGTGGAATTTCTTGCCTTCCTAATGTGGTTGGGATCATCAGTTGTGATGGTGGGGTTGGTACACAGTTAGTAATCCTATTCCATTACGGTTCTACTCCACATTATGGCAAGAACCACTTAACTAAGTAAAAAGAAACAAGAGTCCATCATTACCTTATCACAAAACACTCTACTCTAGTTTGTTTTTTGTTTACTGCATAATTCCATGAATTCCTTCATCATTTTGTTTGTTTTTAATGTTAATCTACAATGTAGAAAATAATAAAATCAAAGAAAAAACATGAATGAGAAGGTGTGTCCAAATTTTTGACTGGTAGTGTATATATATATATATATATATATATATATATATCAACCATAACATTAAAACCACTTTTTTTCAACCATGTCCTCCTCATGCAAACTAATCAGTTCTGGCATGTCAAGGCATGGACTCCACAAGACCCCTGAAGCCCTACAAGTTTCAGCAGTTTGTGTGACAATAGTTCATCACCAGTCGGGCTAGCCTTTAAAACCTTCTTGTGGGTGTTAATACTATTGAGTAGGTAGGTGGTATGTGTCAAAGTAAGTTACTCAGACCCATACCACCTACCTACACTAACACCACTGCAGACCTACTACACCCGTTCATGGCAATGGCACTGGCCTCTTTTGCCACACTGCAAAACGTGTTAAAGAATGGTTTCAATATACGAAAAAGTTAAAAGGCTCCAAACGTTCCATTTCTGTGGGATGTCTAGTCTGATCCATGAAGGCCACACCTCACAACTAACAGGACTAAAAGATTCTGCTGCTTAATTCTACAGCACACCTTGTCAAGTGGAGTGCATGTCTGGATGGGTCAGAACTGTTTTGGTAAAACAAGGGGGGGCTCAAGAAAATTAAGAAGGTGGTTTTAATGTTATGGCTGATCAGTGTACATTTGTCTAGCCCTGTTTACAATGAAGGCGTTCACCATGTTGTGTATGGATTCTAAGGAAGGTGTTTCATATAGATGAGATGATGTTTGTTTATCTGAGCAGGAAGTATGTATTACAAATATACACATACACATATATATACCACACACACACACACACACACACACACACACACACACAGACACACACACACATATATAAATATATATCTATATATATATATATATGTGTGTGTGTGTGTGTGTGTGTGTGTGTGTATGGTACTATTTGAAGGTAGTCAATGCTGATAGCTCAATAATACCCACTAGTACAAGTCATTGCTGTAAGGAGGCAGGTATTTCGCCAGAACCTGCTGATCATGCAGAATTGTGCAGCCTTTCTGCTGAATTGACGAGGTACACTGTGGTTTCAGGCCACTGTATGACTACAATAGGGCATCTGTCAAAGAGGAAGTAAGCAAGACACAGTTGTTTTTAGCCTCAGCATCAGAAAAGAATGTGCCCTTGCTTAAAAAGCTTTTAAAAAACTTGCATTTTTAATTTGGACATGTTACCTAAGAGAATCATTGGCAAATACATTTCAGTCAGTCTCACATGCATCAGGCATGACACCAAATTAACTTCCCAATTCATCTTGTGCCGAAAGTCTCGATTAAGAGGAAATTTCTGCTACGGCGTTACTTAACCCTCCACAGACAACAGGGCACTTAGCTCAGCAGTTTTTCGACAATGTCCCCTGCAGAATAATTGTGAAGCAAGATACTAAAAGGCAACTGAAACTTCACGCCCCTGTAGATCTTTAGCCATCGCTCTAAATAAAAAATACAGAGGAAAGTCATAACGTTACTTGCTGAGTCATTTCGGTAGAGGTATTAATATATGTGGCCTATTTATTGTGCAAAACAGTACACTCTGTCCTAGAAGGAGGTGTGTGTTCAGCACAGGCCACTAGTAGGTTTAAAAAAGGTATATGTATTCATAAGGTAAGATACAGTATTAGCAAATAAAGCACTGATGGTCTAACAGAGCAGTTTATTAATGAACAGGTTGTAGTTACTCTTTTATCTCTTTTTTTCTAAGGACGTTTTTCCTCGACTAACATCATTAGACATGTCTAGAGCATTGCTGCCTGTTTTCTTGTTCTTAAATGCTAGCTCGTATTCTTGGATTTTTCATTTTTAGTGCTAATATCATTTCTTTCTGCTCCATCTGTAGCATATGTTTCATTTCCAGACAATAATCTCACTGAAGAAAACAGCCAGTGGTTTGGCACCTGCCAATCATCTTCTATTCTAAGTGCAGTTTAAAGAAATTAGGTTTTTGTGTGTTAGTTTCACCAAGTACAGGGAGATACATCATATTATTCTATGTGATAATTGACTAGTGTGCAACAGATAGACTGTAACAGATAGAGATTAGGTTGAAAAATGCCTGGGTATTCCTTTAAAACCTTCTTCTCTCTGTCTGAGACTAAGTGATCGTGCTTGGGGTTTTAGTCATAATCCATTCCAAAGCCTTATGACTTTGATTCTGCCACAGCCAGGGTTAAACAAGTTACAGAGAATGGCTCTGTGTGTCCGCCTGTTCATGGCTCACATGTGGGGCTGGGGTGATGACCTTCAGGCACTTCATGTGCGTTGTATTGCAAAACTCAAATCTGAATACTCCTCTCTCGTTTTGTTTTTCGCCATCCTGGTGAGAGAACATGACTAAAAAAGCCATGGGCTGGTTTCAGTGCATAGTTGAAGGTGTGGGCACACTGACACGGGCAGGGATGAGTCAGGCCATGAATACTTTACTCAGGGCTGATCTCAAGATTTATTTCCAGACCTCTATGATTAATTCATAAATTGGTGCCATTTTGTGGTTCAGTGGATAAGCAATGTTTGAGTGCATGTTCAGTCACCATCTGTGTAGAGCAGGTCATCAAGTGCATCTACAACGAGGCACATTTAGCCCAGTCTGACTTACATCTCTATTGGCCATAAACGCTGGCTGTTACTTTATTAGGTTCCACAGCTTGTGAGGGTTCTAACTGTGGCGCTATATTGAGTGAGACACTTTCAGATTCCAGTCCACTCCCAGACACGTAAGTGGCTTTTTTGAGTCAGCTGCCTTTCTCTCTGAATCACATGCTTTTCATAACAAATGTGATGAAACCTGGGGCCAAGTGAGTCAACCACGGGCTGACATTAGAAGCTGAGAGGCTGTTAGAGAGGGGAGGGGGGTGCAGAGCAAGAGCGAGAGTGAGGGAGGGAGAAAAAGTTGGGAAAGTCAGTAAAAGACAGTAAGAGTGAAAATGAGTGGAAAATTGAACAAAACGAGAGACAAAGAAAAAAGGAGGAAGAGGGAATTGAGTAAGAAACTGATGACAGGAGGAAACATGGGTAAAACAGGAGAGACAGAGAGAGTGAGAGAAAGAGAGTTAAACGAGAAACTGTTTGATTTGTGAACGAGTCAGCTTTTTTTTGTGAATCGGCTAATCCAAACTTTTCCATAGCATCTTTGAAACATTTGTGTCCAAGTTGTAGATAAAACTAGTAAAGTATACTAAAAAAAAAATAATAATATCTCTATGATACATTAAATAAAACAAAGAATACAAAACACCACAACACATTTACGCCTTTTCTCTTTACAGTGTGTCTGTGAACATACTGAACCTCTGTGTAATTCACTGAGTCAGATTGATAAGATGTGCTAGTTTTTGTCCCATTTGACTGGAAATGACCCAAAACCTCAAAAGAGACGATCCTACGGAGCACAGCAACCTTCTGAATGCACTCAGCCTGCTAACAGAAACATGCAAACACAGGGTACAGCATTAACCTTCTTCATTCAGACTTGTACTATGCTAGCAACAGCTTATGTTAGAACTAGAATTTAAGCCCTGGCTCAAACACAAATATTTGAAACTTTGACTTCTTGGTTTTGTTTTAATGTTGTAAGTTGGAGGTTTCCAGTCCTAAATTAGATGTTTGAGATTCAATCCTGTCTCTGAGTTGTCCAGCTAGTTTGTTAGCGTTTTAGCATGTGACCATTTAGACTTTAATTTGGGCAAAATTTAGTTCAATTACAGAGAATGTAAAATATAAACAAAATATAAATGAATATAAAACATATTCATTTTAAAAGCTGTTTTTGTACACTTGCAATATGAACCGTGTTGCCATGTATAGTGTTGGAATGCGAAAATGAATCATTTCGATACACTGAAGCTAAGAATTTGGTCAAATAAAAGAAAACCTTTCATCTCTAGAGAACAAGCGTGAGGATGAGGAGAAAATTGGGTCGATTGAGAGTGAAAGAGGAACAACAGCTTGATTGCCACACTTTTCTTTTTGGGAGGAATAGCTTTAATTGACATAACCTGATTTAACCCCATTGAGACTGGGAGTGCTGGTGGATTTCACAAGTCCATGCATCCCCAAAGGTCTCTATTATAGTTCTATGAGGCAGTAATTCCCTTGACTCTCTCAAAAGAAAAAGGATGAGAATGCTTTTCTTTCAGTCAAGAACTTTTAAGATGATCTTGTTTATTCTTTCGGAGCAGTAAATCATTAACGATGTTGCAAGAATACTGGTCTTTTTATGAAGTTGGATCGAAGGCTTAGTTTTGCCCCAGAGTGACTCAGCAGCACGCAATATACCTCTCACTGTATGAACTTTGCTACCGGTCTCTTTTAGCTGTGAGTTTCACTACGAAGTAACTCTTGTAATCACTTTTCATGCCCTGTAAAGCTACAGTAGATTGGGTTTGGCACTGAAACTGTCGGCTGATTTTGTAATAAGGGCTGGGATTCCTTGAGGTGACATCAGATTGTTTTAACAGGTTTTACCTGAGGCGAAATAAGAAGAAAGGTCAGGTTGGCATTGAGCAATGTATCTCTTGAAAAGGTGTGGGTGGCTGTTTGTCTTTGAGCTGGGGAGATTTTGGGTGCTTCCCAAACTGTAGCTAAAACTACCTTTGCAACCATAGACATGTGACAATTAGCGCTGTCCGATAATCAGAAGAGAAGTGTTAAAACAGGGCACTGGATTTGGAACTTTTCATTTCCTCGTGTGGGCGTTTTATGGAGTGAATGAAAACATTCCGGGGGTGTTTGTTTTTAAGTCCTGGACTCGTAAGGTTGCAATACTGATGCTTTTTTAAGGGAGTTTTTACAAAACACTCTAACATTTTAATAGTCAGGTTTCAGTTCTCTCTTAAGCCTTGTTCTTAAAAATCAAGGTGCCAAAAAGGGTTCTATGGAGCGATACCATTGAACAGCCACTTTTGGTTCTATCCTGCACATAAAAATGTTTTATAGGTTAAAAACCTTTACATAATGTAAAGGTTCTGTCCCAATTGTATGCCTTTCCTAGAATTGTATGTCCAAGCCGAGAATCTTGGAACCTTCATTTTTGAGCTTCTTGTTGTGGTTCACAGGGCCCATCGACATTTCTGTGCTTCCTGGCTTGTGTCAATCTCTGGCCCTGTTTGCATTAAGGAATGTAGAATGTCCTGGAGAGAGAAAGAGGCTTGTCAAAGAGAAAGCCCTGGAGGCAAGGCAGGGACAGTGGTCAAGAACCAGGATGCAATTATTCCTAGCTCTTTTCCCAGGCAGGCCCATCCTGGAGAGTGAGGATTTCCTCCGGAGCTGACTCTTCCATAGGCTACAGCGGGGAACAGGAAACAGGTAGCCAGTCCGTCCATCGGAACAATCGGGACAGGCATCAGTAAAGGCAAAGGTACAACCTGAAAGTGGCGCCACTCTCACCAACAAACAGAAAGTAAAAGCATGTTGTCCAAATATTCAAACCAGCATCCAGGTTAGCGACTGATGTGGCCTTTTGATATCGCAGGCTTTTTTTCCAATGCAGTGTTCATGGAAAGAAGAAGCACTGTGGGCATTCCATGAATGACAACAGTGTGTGTGTGTGTGTACGTTTGCCTGTCTACATGTGTATGTGTGTATGTGTGTGTGTATGTTTGCGTGTGTGTGTTTGTGCGTGTGTGTGTGTGTGCATGTATGTGTTTTCCTTCATCTCAGGATGTCTTTGTTACTGTCTATGTTCTTTCTGCTCCCCTGTTTAGTTTCTAATCTTCAGAAATCCTTCCTGTAAGCTTTTGTGACTTCTCAAGACCCCCGGGGTCAGCCCAGAGGAAGGAAGGGAAGGATACTGTATGTCCACACTGCTGGGTGGGAGGCAGATAGATGACTGACGATTCTGATATCCTTTTATCTAACACACTTGCTCGGGTGCCACGGTGTAAATAGATGGCCGTCTACCTCATTCAAGCCGGGGGAGGATGGCTGTCTTCCTCCCTTTGAATGAGGTCAGAGGTCAGGTTGCAACATTCAATTAAAGCGTAATGGCCTTCTCACAACAGCCACAGGCTGCGAGTGTTTTGTCAGTGTCATAAAAAACCTTGAATGTCTGAAACTGTCATTTTGCATAAGAAAACTACGGAAATATACTTAAATTAAGTGTCAGACAATGTGAAAAGACTTTATTCCAGGCAATCCTGAGCCGTTGCTATTGTTCGTCATGAAATATTCACACAATGTGAATGGATTATTTACACTATATACTACACTAGATTTGATCAGGTCCACTTATCACAGAGGTGCACTTTGTAGTGTACAAATACAGATTGTAGTTTATATATTAGGCTTTCTTTACCCCATGTATTAAAGGTCAGGACCCCCACAGGGAAACCAGAGAACGGGTGTTGGATCATTCTGAGCACAGCAGAGGCAGTGACCTGGCAGTGAGCACTGGTACACATGTAACAGACACAGCAATGATGCTGGAGTTTTTAAACACTATGTACACCGTTGTGTCCATTTTACATTGCTGGATGACCATAAATGGTCTGTTGGGTTATGGGGCAATAGGCACGCAGAGAAACACATGAAACACAGTCTGTAATTCCAAAGCTTTAAATACACGTTTATGGAACGTGGAACCAATAACATGAGGGTACATAAAATATGGAGTTCTGATGGTACAGTAAAGATATGCTGGGCTAGATCCACCAAGAATAGAGGGGAAAGCTATTGCAGTTTACAAACAAACTTGCACACAGAACTTTACTTTAAATGTAATGCTGCACATCATGATAACATCAGTGCAATCCACCAAACGCTAATCAGATGCAGTTTCACTTCAAACGGCCTTGTCTTCGCCTCTCAAAATAACCTGTTTACAATAAACAAGTCTAGAAAAATTAGACTATAAAGAAAATCATCGTCAGTGTTATTATGAATTACAACCATGTTCCTTTATTAATATTACACAAGACTTTTATCATCAGCGCTTCAAATAGGAGTTACGGCTCAGCTGTGCCCAAAAAGGCTGCTTTGTTAGCTTAGGGTAGTGGCAGCAAGCTACAATGCATGTACCTCTGATGAAACTCTGTGTAATGCTTGACAGCAGTATTTATTATAGCCAAGGTTTCTCTATTTTTCTCTCTCACTCTCTAACTCTTTCCCTGTCTCTCTGTCTTGTCTGTCTCTCTCACTCCTTCCCCCCTCCCATCACTTGCTCGCTGCACGAGCCTGCTTTTCCCATCCCCAGCTCATATAAATTGCATGTCTGTGACAGCTGAAGGAGTTCGTGCTCTCAGACTCAAGCTTTTTCCAGCCCAACAGCTCTGGCTCGCGACATGCAAGAAAAACGAGTACGGCAAGTGTGGCTTTGACTGATGCAACCCAAATATCATCACAATCTGCTCGTTTAAAGCGCTTGAAGTCAAGAGATGTGCCCTCACAGAAGTAGAACGTTCAGAACAAGCCCAGAAATAGCTGATGGTAGAAGGAGGCCAGTTATAGTCATTTAGCCATTTCACAGAAATATGGGTGTTGAAATCAGTGACCTTAGGCGAACGCGTTTGTTGAGTGGAATCTTATTTCCAGGATGTTGACTCTGCGTTAATTTCCTCATTCAGAACGAAGAGTTTCACAATGAATCGGCTGCCGCGCGCACATGCAGAAGGTGGATGTCAAGGTCTCACATGTCCGCACGGGGCCAAATATCTATACGTCCACATCGGGGAATGACAAGTGGAGATTAGCTGAAGGTGACCCTTTGGTGGCTCCACACCTTTTACCTCCATGTCACTTCAGTTCACTAACACGGGACTCAACATGACATAGGTCAAGCCCAGGATCTGCACCTTTGACTTCATTCCCCATGGATCATCCGTGTCGTATGGCGTCATTTAAATGTGTGATAGCTCCTTTGTATACAGATAGTTGCCATGGCCGCAGCCCTCCCGTGCTTTGTGTGTTTTTTTCCCTGCCTGTGTGTGTCGACACAGTTCCTGTTGCCTGATGAGTGAGGGAGAGGGTTGAGCAATCCCTGGGCAATTGCGTAACCTGCCCTTCTCTCTGGCACTCTCAGGTGTGTTCTGTCTTTTTCTCTCTCACTTTCCACCTATCTCTCTTTTTCTTCTGCTACCTCGCTCTCTCACCTCTGCTACCACCTCCCCCTTCTCTCTCTTTTTCTTCCTCTCTAATTCTAACTGCCTCTCCCTCTTTCTGTTCTCCCACACTATTCTTTTATCTCTTTGTCTCCCTACTTACCTTATTTCCCTTTCTCTTGTACCCCCCCCACCCCCCTTGCTCCTTCTATTGCCCCTTTCCCTGTATTTCTCTGTCTGTCTCTCACTCTCTCAGGCTGAATTGCCTGTAAATCAAGCTCTTCGAGGAATGCGAAGCTCTCTGGTAGCGGAGGTGAGGTAATGCCGTGTACATACGCGGCCTCTGGCCCCAGGGGCTGTGCAAAGGAAGGGGCGGAGGGAAGGAGGAGTTGCACAACCGCCCGTCTGGAGCTGCTCTCTGTAACTCTAGAGTTGTTAGTGGCGGTACTGTAGTCAGGAGGGGGTTGGACGCAGCTGTAACAAGTTGCAAGGTAGACAGGGACTTCGACAGACAAAGAGAAGGACTGCAGGGAAATGTGGAGCTGATAGTAGTGGAAAGACAAATGCAGAATGTGAAACAGGTTCATTTTAGGCTTGATGAAATGAGACAAAGACATTTTAAAACGCCCTGAACCCCAACACGCTACTTCACTCACATATAAATTTCAGTTCTTGCATTATAATTCGAGCTATGTAGTAAGACTTACAGAATTTGTTCAGTCAGAAATGCAATTATTGCAAGCACTGAATGAAATCCTATGGACTGTAATTAACATGATGCCAGTGGCATCAAGCTTATTGGTGCCAACGTCCTCATGATTTGTGATCTTGATCCATTCACATGCTCATTAGCAAAAGGGGTTAATAAAGACAGATTCTTTGCATGTTGTTTGCTACAGCATCCCTCTGGCTGCACACACCACTGGCTGTTAATGTAAGAAGACCTTTTTTACTGCCTTTGTGTGAGTGAGGGAGCGTGTGCGTGGAGCTCGTCTGATGACACAACAGCCGGATAGTGCTGTACTGTATGTGATCACATGCAATTCCAAGCAATAGCACCGCCTGCCATTGCAATAGGGAGCAGGGCCCGGGCTTTTACCATGCCGTAACGATCTGCAATCAGTGTGCAACGATGACCAACCATGAAGCGTTTACCTCCGCACACCAAGCCCGCACACTCCACTCTCAGATGGATGAAGGCGGGTCAATCATGTGATGCGCGTGCACGCGGAACAACAGCAGCAAGGGCTTTGAGACCAAGATTGCATGGGAATTGCAGGATGTGAGTCAGGTGTTGACATAACACAGAGTGCTGTTCTGGGGTCAGTCTGGAAAGAAAGCACATGATAATGTGGATAAAGGCCCAGACAGGGAAGTCTGATCATGGATCTGTTTCTGGCATGCAAAGCAAGTGAGTGCGAGAGTTGTTTCAATGGGAGTTGAGTCTTCAGTGAGTTTCCATGGAGCTAGATAATGGTGCCCCAGAGAATGTGGGTTTATCGCACCAACATCCGGTGTTTACCACACAAACTTTTAACTCATAGGAGTCACTGATGCCAAGCATAAATTAGCCAAGCAGCCTTGGGGTGGGTGAAACAACAGAGAGAAGCATCCTTAGAATCCTCAGTGGTGCATTCTATTCAACATCTTCAAGAGGGGATTCGCTGGAAAAGTTGAGGCAGATGTCCATGCATCACCCACAACATGAACAGCAACTGTTTCAACGATGGACAAGCAATCATTTTCTGTAGCAACTGTTTAGAGATTGGACAAGCTTTATAGAACACTGTCAAACATCATTGCACAATGTTTATCAGCAATTTAAAAAAAAATTGTCTAGTTTGCATGTGAAAGGTCACATTGTTAGGACAGATTCAGTGTAGTTTTGTTGAAGCATTATCAAGCTAATGTTAGCATAGCAGTAAGCTACAATAACAAAATATCCAGCTCAGAAGCATCACATTTTAAACAAGAAATTGTTTGTAGCAATTTTAAGAAAGTAGTGCTACAAAGGGTTATTTGGGCAAAACTAAAACAATTATAAGAGCCATTCTAATTACTTACATAAACCTTTTTGAAAGATTTTTTAGTGTGATTAACTTTTTAAAGGTAAATAAAACCAATTTCTTACATTTTTCTTTTCCGTTTTGTTACTGTTCCTTCAAAAGTGATTTATGTAAATAATAAAATTGTTCTGATTGGCTGTCCTATACTGCATCTAATTTAAAAAGCAGTCTGGATTGAAACTCTCCTTATACCTTTAGAGGTAATGGGTAAAATTATACTGAATACCTAACTATTTGTTAATGTGTTACTTTTCAAGGCATCACAAAAACTGAAAACATTTGCATCTCAATTTGTGCATATGAACCAAATGAACAAATAAATAGGACATTTTGGACACTAGAAGTTTCGAAGCACTTCTGTGATATGGGCCCTTTCAGGGTTATTTTAAGAAAGTCTACATTTACATTATGTACAAGTTCTTTAAATTATAAAAATATTTTTCATACATACACTCTTACATGTTTCTCTTGAGAATTAAGAGCATGTTAGGAATGGTTCTTCTTGTGCATCGTACCAAGAACTCTTTCTGGCGCCTTTATTTTTAAGTGCACAAAAGTGAAGATTCTGTCAATAAGTCAATTACTCATCATCTGTTGGGCAACAAGCTTCAGCATTTTTGTTTGCAATCTTAATGCAACACCAATTGCAAATGACTTCATTGGAAAGGTTAAAGTAGGACATGGGGCAATTAGGCAGCTGTTCATCTCGAAAGACTCTTTGGTGCGGGCAGGCAGTGGCAAGGCGAGTTCACCTGAAGCTAAAGAGGAAGTTCTTGGCTCTCATTCATGGCTCTTTTCAGCTCTCCTGTGGTTTCCAGAAAAAGGAAGTAGAGAGAGGCAAGTCAGGGTTTCCCTTGTTCTTGTGAACAAGTTATTACAGACAGACAGAAAGACAGCGAAAGAGAGAGAGAGAGAGAAGTTTCTCCAGAGACTGGTATTCCCCTTTTGAGACTGACAAGGCTAAATCAAGCGAGTTGCGCCGAGTGGTTGCAGTCACTGGAAAAAGTTGTTGCAGAGGAGAATAATGTGGGCTGTTGCGTTAGCTTGCATGAAAACATTAGTCATTCCACGAAACGCAATGTCATAATCATGTAGCGTTAATCATACTTTTGGCTGCCTTTTTTGGGATTTTGGGGGTAATTCATGACCTTAGCCAATATCCCTCGCTGCCTGTAGCTGTTTTATTGCTGTAATTTGTTCCTGGATAATCTTTAAATTACTCCGTAACTGTGCCCTGGGCTTTGTTTTTGGCATGAATGCTTTTGCATTGCCATGAATATGAAAGATATTGAGAAGCGAGCTTGCATAAACAGTACATGCAGCACTGTGATTTATTTTGCACTGGTCTAAGATTGTGGTTTCCTTCCTAAGATGGTTGGCCCATGGAGGGCACATAGAGTGAGTCATTCCTGAAGCATGCAAGGAGACCTGGCTGTCGCCATGGCTACGATTGGAGTGCGGTCATATAGAAGCCTAGAGGTCCAAGAACATTAGAGCTATGCAGAATGTAGCACTTTCCTCATCTCCCATCAAGTCAATGCGAGCTCCCACTCTTTCACATGCTGACACACACTCATGTTTTCGGTCAACCTGGCGTGAACATCACCCACCAGGCATCCTCTCACACACACGCATACACAGTAGCTATCCAGCGTGACTCAAAATGAAACCTACCACAGGAAAAGACCTTTTCGCTATGCAGAGATGCAAAGATAATCTCTACAAATCACATGTCTGGCATTTACATGCAGCCAGGACAGGATATATGTGTTACAAAACAAATTTGTTTGTGAAAAGCAAATAGGCTGAACTTTGACATTTAAAAAAACCTGCGGAAACATGATTGATCACAGTGCTTTTGGGACGGATTAACAAATTGTAAAATAGAGGCTACACTTTTGAACACTGTACCAAAAAAGTGCCCAAATGGGTTCTTTAGAGCAGTACTAAACTTCATTTTTGACACTGTATCTTCTAATTTCCTGTACAAAACCACCACAGAAGCAAAAACAAGCTATTGGCCTCTCAAGTGGCCAACTGTCTGACCCTGTCATCAGGAGATCATGAGTTTGACTGCCAGTGGTGCTACAGTCATCTGTGGCTGGGAATTCAAGAGAGCACAATTGGTCTTGTTTTTTCTGACCCAACCCCCCCCCCCCCACACACACACACACACACACACACACAATCATCGCAGGGCTCTGGTAACTGATGTAAGAGAACTGGCAGATTTTTTTTCTAAGCACCCTGTGCAATCCAATGGTGCTGCATCAGCAGTAGTTCGAAAAGATGCGGCAGAGTTCACTTCACGTGAGTTGGGGGAAGCACATGGTAGCCTTTACCCTGCCTGTGTCAGTGGTATTGTGTGCTGGGGGAGTTCTAGCTAGTGGGTGGAACAGTAGATGACTAAATTGAGCAGAAGATGAGAAAATCCTAAAATCCAACCCAAAAAATAAAAAACAACCCATACTGTTGAACAGAACCTCATGTAAAGTGTAGGCTATGGCGGAATCTGTATCAGAATCAGTATCAGAATCATCATTAATGTACACTTTATTATCGTTTCTGGAAAGCATTCTCTTATCAAGAGTGATTCTTGTTTGTGATGGGGTTGATCTCGAGAAAGCATATCTTTATGACTGGGTATAGATTCAAGCCAAGGTCCCCTTGCTTCTCTCATTCATTCTTCTCAAGCTTTCCATCGGACAATTACTCATTTTGGGCGGGTTCCAGGAAAGGATTCTTTTTCCTCAGAGACCTCAAGAAGCCTATAGCATGTAAATTGAAGAGCGGATAGAGCCTATTGACCAGGCGGTCCATTGAGGCTAATGGATTTCTCAGACTACATGTGCATTTAGGAGATCCAGTTTCTTCTCCTCTATTGAATGAGCCCTGTTTCACTTTTCAGGAGTAAGAGGCTCTGCTTGGCTGAGGAAAATGCTGCACTCAGACAAGCTCTGTATCAAATATCTCATTCCTGTATCAAATGGCCATTCACAATATCCTCTAGACTGCGGCACAATGCGTGCCAGTAGCTGTGCATGTAAGTATGTGTGTTTGTGTCGTGTGAAGAGGCCAGTATTTACACATTCCTAGCCATGCTATTAATAAAGAAACTGAGTTTTCCCATGGAAAGAGAGAGCGAGAGAGAGAGAGAGAGAGAGAGAGAGAGAGGTTCAGCTGCTTGTTCAGCCCCCCCCAACACCCCCCCCTCCCCAGTCTGCGTTCAGTAATCTGAACTTTGACTCTCCGGACGTGTTGGACTTCCTAGTTCCCAGAGTGCAATGAAGGCTTGCCCAACACATTATTTTTCCATTCAGTCCATCTCTGTAAACATGATAGTGGCAATTTCATGGAAAAAAGTGTGTGTCGCCATCTGAACTTTTGTTATTCTGTGATTTCTGTCACTTTAAAAAAGGTCTGAAACTGTTTATGCTCCCAAATACTGCTGCCTTAATATCGCTGCAGTGCCACTGAAGACTCTTTGACAAAGCTGCTCAAATTGCGTGTGGTGCTGACAAAACACTACAGTCATGATTTAGGGTTGTGAGAGTATTGCAATCTCTGTGGCAATATGATGACAGTATTGCGATAAGAAAGCATGTGACCTATCATTAGACAACAGAGTTGTTTGCTAATGTCTGTCTGCTTAGTCCACAATAGAGACTCGCCTGTGTGACCACAATGATCAGATATACATTTATGCGATTACTATTTTCACAAAGGGGAGCCACCTCATGCCGCACCGTCTGGCTTGTCAACTGTGGATTACATTGATAAAGAAAAGTATCTGAAAAAAAGGTCAATCAGCCAAAGCTTGTTCAGTGTCGGAATTTTTCTTTCTTTCCTTTTGTGCTAAAGCTGAGAGATTAACTTGATGACACATATGTTGAGGTATATTTTTGCCAAAACTGGCCAAATCAGATTTAAAGATTCCATTATGTATTCCATTAGTTTTTCAGATGAACTTTTGAATGGAATTTATAGATTGCGATATATATAAACTCTATTATTATAATTTAATTGTACTTAAAAATCATGTTAAAGAATTTGATTTTGCTATTTTCTCAGCTACACACAACGGTTTTGTGGCTGCGGACCCTATACAGGCACTGCTCGTCACTTGACTTTCAAAACTTTTGAAAAAACGTTTTGTGGTGGTGGGTTGAAAGTGTAATGGACCACACAGATGATAACCCTTCAGTGTTCAAAAGCTTTTAGTGTCTCATAAACTATAGAAAATGAACAATTAAAATATATTTTCTGTTTTTCATTTTACACTTTTCTGAAAAATGTCAGTGACAACAGCCAGCTAAAAAATACAAATTCTCATGCTGTTAACATAAAACGATTTAACCTGCTTGTATAGTTTCTGACACCATATTAGGTATTGTAGGAGTAAAAATTGACTAAAGTATGCAGCATTGCTAAAATCAGTAGTAGCTTTGTACTTTGAAACATTTTTGTAGATAATACTGTGTAATATAATGTCAGAAACTAGTCTGTATTAGATTACTTACTGGGTGTGGGATGATTTAGACTGTCTAGCTACATAAGCTTTGTATATTCAGGTCAAAACTTCGGACACCAAGCAAACTGATCAATCGAATTTTGTACATCTTTCACCGAAATGCTCTTTTAAGCCTGTTATTGTTTGCTCTGTAAATGGGAATTCTATGGCTATGATTACCTTTTCGGTCTTTTGTTCTCTTAGCTGTTTACTTCACACATTTATAGCTGACGGCGCTGCTTCTAAAACCTCGCAGGAACAGCGAAGTGCTCTTATCTTTCAGAGCTCTTGTTTCATCCTGCCAGTGCACAGTGTGTCTGTTCCATCTCTCACAGAATGTTTCCTCTGAACGACTATCTTTAGGTTGCTTTTAGTTCTGGAGGAAAAACAAGATTTATTTTTTCTCACCCAGAGGGAAATGAAAAAAGGGAGAGGGGGCAGGTGGGCCAGCCATTACATCCAGTGTTGTGAAAGAACATTTGATAAGAGGGGCTGCCATAGTCATTTCTGTCCCGAGGACCACCTTGTATCCTTTCACAAAGAGCTCGGCGGACATCACGCACCCTCTGTAATAACACACAGAGACTGAGTCCATGGAGGGCCCCACAAAGGTATCTTTGTTCTGGCTCGTCAAGCAATGATTGCCCAAGAGCGGGTCACTCTGCTGTAGTCCCATGAGTGGAGGCCACACAATGACAGACTGTTTAAACATGTCACCGGCCCCCCCCCCCACTCCCCAAGCTCAGTTCGTTTCATTTCATCGGGATGGTCTCACTTCCGTGTTATTGTCTTGTTCCTGCTCCCTTGGCCGGATCCACTGAGATTCAGAACTCTGCTCACATGGCCTGTTGCTGACAGCACTGAAAAGAGTGCTGCATTGATTTGATGCACGAATGTGTTTGTGATTTTCACTTGAATGCAAGAAATCACAATACCGCAATGTTGTCTTATAGTTTATAGCAGTAGCTGAACCATCCTCAATCCTCCAACAAATTCTTTTCTTTAACATACAATCCCATTCAGCAATTTGTAGTTGAACTGTCCAGATAGTGTCAAAATACATACAATCAAATTCGTTAAAACTTCGTTAAAACTTCACTTGCATGCATGTGGCAGGTCAGACTGTTCAGATATCAGTTTTGGGTTGTGTAATCAAGCACGGTGCATGATGCAATAACATGGGCACTAATTTGTATTTGTCCCCAAATTGTGTATAAACAGACATGTGGTCCAACTGGAAGAGGTTTGAAAGAAAGTCAACTGATTTTACACTATGGTTAAACAGCTTTCCTCCCAACATTCTTGTCCAAACTCTAAACTGTCATTTAGAACGAATACTTTTTTTGGAGCACAGATCAGGTCAGTTGTGCCGATATAATATATTTAGTGTTGAACTGGGTAACATCTGAATCATTGCCTCTTTATGTCAAGTGTATTAGGGAATGTTTTGTTTGCCATAGGGAACAATGACCATCATCAAACCTCAGTGGCACTGGGGGCCTGGTTGGATACCAAATGCACAGCGATGTCTAGAAATGTTGCGTCACACATTTGATGCCGCCATTGTGTTTGGTGGCATTTTCACTGGTATCAACAACATTGTGCTGTAGCCAGAAGGGCAGAATAGCTGTTTGATGAGGTCACTGCTTTCTGTGTCTTACTTCAGTGTGGGGTTGTGCCAGCAGCGCAAAGCCTCTAGAAGAGAAACAATCAAACGTCTGTGACTGACCGGCACACACTTCTCTGCCTATTAACACCAGACTTTCCACACGCACAAACACAAAGACTTGTGCAATGCGAGTACACTTGATTGCGGGGAGACATGTACAATAGCTGCATTTTCCAATGACACACACACACACGTCTCCTAACCTGAAGGTGACCTAATCTAATCTGTAATCATGGGATGTCTTCAGAAGCACAGATTTCAGCAAGACTCTGCAGGATTACGCAAGAGGCTGCGTCTCCTTTTGGCTGCTGGCGCTTGATTAGAGTTCTGCACTTGTTGCAGCCAGAAGGGTTACGGACAGTAGGTCAGCCGTGTGTGTGTGTGTGTGTTTAAGTATGTGTGTTCTGCTACTTCTCTCATCTCACTGCTGCTATTACTGGTGCTATTTGTGAAACAGGACGCCTCTGGCCTGAAGGCTAGTCACATTGAGCTCTGTTGAAAATATTCAGGCTGATGTGTATGCATTTGTTAATAGTGTTATAGTGGCAGTCCAGCGATACGAGTAACACAAATTACAAGTACATTACAACACTTATGCATGAGTGTTTGGGTGTGTGCGCAAAATGTGCATGTTTTTGGTTCCTGAGACTAGGTCAGAATTACACACATTTATATGTATGATTTTACATTCATGGCATTTAGCATTCCCTAACTACAGGGGACTTCCATTCCCTAACTGCAGGGGGCAGTCTCCCTGGAACAACTTGGGGTTAAGAGTCTTGCTCAGGGACCCAGTGGTGGTTTTGCTGAAGGTGGGATTCTAACCCATGACCTCTTGGTGCAGAGGCAAGTCTCCTACCCACTAGGCCTCCACCACCCTTAAATATTAGGATATTTATGTTTAGGAAAATACATATAGGATAATCTGTCATTATTGCAAATAGGTTTTACTCTGTACTCCTTGCACTGTATAAAAACAAGTGTTTTTGTGTGTGTATGGGTGTGTGTGTACCTCAGCCGGGCCGGGTGATTGCTCAACATCCTCTCAGGTCATGTGAAATGTGAGTGGAACACAGCGACACAGGATGTGTAGCCTGGGCCCTCAGCATGCGGCCGTAGCTCACAGCCCCACCCCCATCCATCCCTCAGTCACACCCCCCCCAGCGCCCTTCCATCTCCTCTCACCCCTCCCCTCTCCTTTCCCCCTGCCCAGCCCATCCCCTTTCCAAACTGCACATGACATAGTGGGCCTGTGTGTATGTTTCTTTGTCTGTGATGGGGTGTAGTGCACAGAGGAGGCACAGCTGCCATATGCAGGCCCTTTGTTTGAACACTCATGTGTCTGTTTATCACACACCTCATTTACCAATACGGTTCTTTAGGCGCCCAAATTAGGTTCTATTATTGCATGGCTCAAAGAACCCCTTTGTGGCATCTTCTTAAGATGTTAAGGTTAGGTTTAGGGTTGAGTTATTATTGTTCTGATGAATTTGACCAGTTTGTCATGAAATTATCACATACTGTCGTTTTCAAGTAATGCATAAACTGTAGCCGGGACATAGAGGGCAGCTGGTGGCCTAGTGGTTAGGGAGGTGACCCTGTGATCAGAAGGCTGTGGGTTCGAATCCTAGGACTCCGATGGCGCCACTGAGGTACCTTGAGCAAGAGACCGTCCCCACCGACCGCTCCCCGGGTGCTGCATTGTCGGGTCCCACTGCTTCATTTGGGTGAATGGGTTACATGCTGTGTGGTGTGTTCACATTTGACAAATGGCCACTAATACACACTTATTATTATTAAATGTTGCCATTTATATACATTACTGTGCTATCTTCCATTTAGATATTTTAGAGAGAGAGAATGTGTATGTGTGTGTGTGTGTGGGTCTGTGTGTGTGTGTGTGTCACTGCCAAAGCTGGATCTCATGCCTCTGACGCAGCAGGATACGGTTTTAGCTGACTGGTAACATGTAGTGTCAGTGTAAGGTTACTCATCATATTGACAGCAAAGACACACACTCACCCTCGCACCAACGTGCAAACTGTCCTTTCACGTACTGTATGTCTTCACTGCCTACATGAGAAAGTCTTTCTGAGAAAAACAGCAATGGATGGCTAGTCAGCAGAATCCAAGGCCTAGTTTTCACCTGGTCACTTCATATGACCTAAACTCATGAGATCAACTGAAAGAGCAACAGTGTCTACATAAAGTGCTAAAGGGCGTTTTTTCCATTAACAGAACTGCAGGGGAAGGTGCTGTAACCACACTGGGAGGGGTTTTGATTGCTGAATGTGTCTTGGAGAGATGCAATTACACTAACATGTGGCTCACATGGGTCTCACACCACTGAACAGTCAATTTATAACTGTCTTTGGTGCACTTTCACTAGCTTTATTATGTCCTGGGATTCAAACCCACAACTTTCTGATCACAGGAGCAACTCGCTAACCACTAGGCCACCAGCCGCCCCAAGTGACCAGTTTTAAACTCCTTGAAGCAGTTTGAGTTTTAAATCTGAGTTTTTAAATCAGAGTTTTGAATCCTTTATTTCATTTAATGCTCATTGATGTGCATCAGGGACAAAGACCAGCTAATGCTTGCTTTGAAAGATAGGTAGTCTGGTCTGATAAAGACAATGTGTTTTACATCAGAGTCAATGGCTGGGCACACTTTTGGATCTATAGGATTTCTATTGAGAAACATTGAGAAAGTTTTGTGAAGAAGGAGTGAAGAACAGAACCTGCCAACAGATGCTGGGTGTTTAAGGGAGTTTAAGAGAGTCCATCCGAGATCAAAACCGTGTACAAAATGCTGAACCTTGGTATAAAGTGTGAAGATCACTACAACCAGTTGCAAAACACAACAGGCAAAGTGAAACATTTACGCGAAATGTATGGTCAAATAAAAACTTGCGCAACATTCAGTGAGCGGGCTATCAAAAACAGTTATACACTATCATGTAGGTTTTGGCAGCCACTCCAGACGTGCGGCGCAACAACAGGAAAATGCCTTCCAGTTCATTTCTGTGGAACAGAAACATTACTACACTGAGATGAGCTACTACAGATAAGGGCACACATAGTTCTCAGAGAGGACATCTTTCTTCATCTGTGGGATGTTCACTGCTTATTAGCATGCTTCTTCCTGACAGGAGTGGTCAGGGGCAGGATGCAGGATGTAGGTTGTGTGTGTGTGTGTGTGTGTGTGTGTGTGTGTGTGTGTATGTGTCCATTTCATGATACTTGGCACTCACACTGGAAGCCAGTCCGGAGAAAAGCTGACCCCTCCTAATGAATCAGCCTCACTTGACTCCCCTGTGTTCCAGTGTATCAGCGAGCCCTCAGACCTGTGTGTCATACCCTTACTTTAGAGCAGCCAGCCCTGAATCACACCAAATAGAATATATGCCTCTAGCCTCGGCCCGCGTGGGCCTGAGCTGTCAGTGTGGCTCTCTTAAGATACATGTAGAAGAGAGACAGAATACCTATTTCCAGCATTTAAATATTCAGTATTTATTTGTGATAATAAAATATTATGTGGCATTTTCTTCTTCTCAAAACATTGCTACTTAAAAAATGACGGTGTCAGAACAGGTCCTTCAGAGAAATTGCTGTACGCAGTACTTTCTAAAGCGCTGACCTTGCCTTGCAGTAAAATTTGTCGCCATTTGATTATATTTGTAATCAATTTTTTAGTCAATATAGTGTGAGATTTGAAAGGTTTTACAAATTGCTTGCTTGTAACTTGTTTTATAAGAATGGTTATTTAAATAACCATTTTTGAGTATGAGTAACCTATTTAGAGTTTCAAGAACCTCCATATGATATAAATGGTTTACACAAATTAAACGTTTTATAACTTTAATACAAGCTCAACTAAACCAAAGATCATTTACGGAGTACTGTATAAGATATTTCCAGAGTCACAGAGGTAAGATCAAAGGAACAAAAACAGTAGCATTCACAAAGTGTCTGTGTGTAATCTATGATCTGTTTCTCATGACTAACATCAGTCTAGACAGGCTGAGGAATCTGACCTATAAGAAAAATTCAGGCCTTTTCCAAACCCTCAGGATTTCACAGAACCAGTTTTCATTAGACTGTCTTTCCTGCCACCTAGTGGTGAAAGAGTAAAGTTGCGGGTTTCAACTGAGGTATTCTCACTCCCTCTACTGCTCAGCTGAGTGAACCGCAAGTGTTAAGAAGTATTTTTGAATAATGTACATGAACTAATCGTTTGTATATACTGTACTGTGCAAAAGTCTTGTGTCACCTCTCATTTTTTTTTTTTAATATTTTGCTTTTAATCACCTTGTTGATGCGGAAATAATGTTTTATGCCTGCCAGATAGCTTTGGCATATTGAAAGAAATGTTAACACATGTTTTACTGAAACAGGCTGCAAATTGTCTAAAGATACAAGGAGCCTAGATAAAGGTGTTCCAACCACTCAGCATTCAGCACCACCAGTATACTGATCACCGCCTGATCATCTG
>JBBPCY010000136.1:19711478-19746556 GCA_037974405.1 Brachyalestes nurse | reverse complement strand
GTGTAGCAGCAGTGTGTGCAATGTGCAAATGGAATGTTAAAGTGCATTGTGCCATACTAGCACAGCAATGTAAAAAACTGCAGTGCAAGCAGAATATGTAAACAGTAATGTAAACAGTGTGATCAGAGTAATAAGCAGTAGTGTAGTGGCATATAGAGTACAATGTGATAAATATAACAGTTCAGGTATGATATGGAGTGTGACAGTTCTTAAATGTAAATGAGTATATGAGTTTTTCTTTTGAACATGTTTTGATTCAGAGCTCGGATGGCCTGAAGATAGAAACTCCTCTTGAGTCTCTCTGTTCTGGCCCTGAGGGTGCTGAACCTTTTGCCTGATTGCAGAAGTTGAAACAGTCCGTTACTGGGGTGGGATGAGTCGTTTAGTATCCGAACTGCTCTGGACCAACATCTCCTGGTGTAAATGTCCTGCAGGGACAGGAAAACAGACCTGCAGCAGCGTTCTGCTGCACGGATCACTCTCTGAAGAGCTTTCCCATACCAGGATGTGATGTTCTGTGTGAGGATGCTCTCCACACCGCCTGAATAAAAAGTCCTGAGGATCACTGAAGAGACCCCGAACTTCCTTAGTTGTCGGAGGTGGTACAGGCGCTGCCTGGCCTTTATGGACTGGACCTGGATGTGAGCAGTCCATGTCAGGTCTGAGGAGATGTGGACACTGAGATACTTGAAGGACAGCACCTTTTCCACTGATACAGTGCTTATGTATATTTGTTACAGGTATAGCCATTTAGCTGCTGTTCTAGTGTTAAAGTCATGTTTGGTGTAATGGTCAGGTGTCTTATATGGACAAAAGTAGTGGGAGCGCTGTAAGTGTCGGCTGGTTTTTGCGGGGGTCAGGCCAATTACTTTTGTCCATATTCAATAGCCCAACACTCACCGAACTTACAAAAATAAAAGGATTTTATTTGATTAATTTTAATTGTCAGCATTAAGTAAATAACGCGTACATTTCCAAGCCCTGATATATGTGTGTGTGTGTGTGTGTGTGTCTGCGTGTTCAGTCCGGTGTGTGAATATTTGTCTAGCACTAAAGCTGTGTCTGGAGAATGCCCTACACAAGCACAAGGTCAGAAGATCTAGGTCAGTGCCAGAAGCGAGTTGCCAGATTGGTCATGCCCGTCCTGTTGATGCAGGACATGTGCAGACACACAGACTGGGAACGCTAAAATAAGAATTACTGATGTGTCTATATCTCTCTGCCCAGACTCTGAGTTTACATTTGCATCTACATGTATTCAGTATTTGAGTCTCCTTACAATACATTTTATTATGATATTAATATATTGATAATTCTATCAGTTTGGTGTGGCAGCTTGTGGTGTAGTGGTTAGAGCATTGCCATTACAATTGGAAGGTTGTGGATTTGAATACCTGGACTGCTAGTGTCATCACTGAGGTTCCCTTGAGCAAGGTACCGCCCTCACACATTGCTCCACGGGTGCCCCTCGTTGATGGCAGCCCCCTGCTTCACTTGGTGAATGGGTTAAATGCAGAAAGAAGTGCGACTATAAGGGGCCACTTTACTTTGATTATATTAATCAAAGTTTTGGTGATCAAGTCATCTATTTTTTGACAAATGGCTAAAAAATGAAAATAAACTTAACTGACTGATAACAAACCATAAATAACCTTTCATATAATCATCTATCTATCTATCTATCTATCTATCTATATATATATGTGTGTGTGTAGAGAGGGAAAAATGAACCAGGAAGCCTTTAAAAAGACTCGTATGAAAGCATTGAAACATATGAGAGAAAAATGCATATCACTGTGACTTTTTTCCTACAAGCAAAGGAGAAAAAAATCACTGATGCAGTGTAAATGACAGCTGGTATGTTCAAAGATTTTTTTATTAAAAAAAAGAAGAAAAATGGCAAAAATGGAGATGTACGTGTTTCTGGCTGAAAAACGTAGGGCAGTCTAAAATGTGCATTATCACACAAACTGCCAATTAATTATTTGGTATTCATGAAGAATGTGATATTTTGATCAATATTCTAAATGAAGGATCCAATTAAATCACAGGAAACAGTTAAAATGGCTTAAATGGTGCTCAAAAATGATCAAATTACCCAGACCAGCAGTGTTTTTATAAAATGACTTTTTATACGTACACTTAAAATGGCATTTTTTCAATATAACATCTATGCCTGCAGCAGCAATGTCTGAAAACATATATTCCTTTCTGAACATATAATTTGCATGAGCAACTTTGAACATTGCACTGCACACTCATAAACACTCACTCACACACCAGCGCTGCTGCACACTTAGTTTGGCAAATAGGAAAGTGTGAAAGCTAAAATTGCCTCTTCAGGAAATGAAAACTGGTGCAGTTCATGACATTCTAAAGGGGAAGTAGTCATGACGTATGGGTTGTGTGTGTCTCTCACACACACACACACGAGGTTACTCTTTAAAGAAGAGCATGGAAAAAGACGAAAGGTGAACGCAACAGAAACAGGAAGGCCGCAGTCTTTCGCTCCATCTTTGCTTCCTTTTCTCTCTTATCTCTTCACCGAAGATCTTTCAGTCTGTCTCTGTCTGTTTTTTCACCGTCACAAACAGAGTCACATCAGATAACTGTCTCACCTCATTTGAATTGTTGGTTGTATCTGTGTGGCTGTAGCCATGGGCCACTCTCAAACAGGGAAGGTACGGTGAAGATGTCTTGTATCTCAGCTGCATGGCACCATGCCAGCTCAGTGAGTGTGTGTCCATGCGAGGCCTAACCACTCCTTTCCGTCCCCTTTAAACCTCTCATTACTGTCTCCTCCTGGCACAGTGGGTCGCAGCTTTCTGTCCAAATGTCTGAAGACATGGCCAGGAGGGACAAGCAGTCCAAATCTGTCCGTCTGCATGTCCCACTGCCCCCTCAAATCCTCACAGCTTAAGAGGGCTTTGGCAGAGCGGCGGTGGCACAGCCCTTCATAGGCGTCTTTCATTTCTCATCAGTTCACACTATAGTGAAATGAAGTGTTTATGTTGCATGTGTTGCTTTATGCATTCACTTCACCTTCCACTCTCCTTTAGAGCAACAGTTTATCGAAAAATCTAATCTGTATAATCTTCCCCTTGACCCCAATGCTGTAAATACACAAATGAGTGTGAACTGTGCTTCTTTAGTGTTGTGCTGTAGTTATGATGCTATAGAAACGAACCATGGGAGCGTATATTAGAATCAGTTAATTAGAACTCTACAAACTCCAAACCCTTTATCAAACCCTTACCCTAAACGTAAGCTTAAATAGACTTTTATATGTGGTTGGCCATAGTTAAAAAAAAAGAAAAACTGTAGGTTCTCCAGTACAATGACAAAATTCAGTCTCAGTGGGTAGCACTGTTGCCTCACACCTCTAGGGTTGGAGGTTTGAATCCAGGTCCTGGGCTTGTGTGTGTGTGTGTGTGTGTGTGTGTGTGCCTTGCGGTGGGTTGATGCCTTGACCAAGGGTGAGTCCCTGCCTCATGCCCGTACACCCCGGGATAGGCTCTTGGTACCCATGACCCTAGTAAGGAATAAGTAGTTACAAAAAAAATGAATGAATGTTTCAGTCTCCTGAGTTTTAGTAGAGATCTCAATAAAGCCACACACTGTGCTCAGATTTCTCAGGAAGATCGATAATAAATAGACACAGAGGCAAAATTGCTTTTTTAGTTCTGCAGAGACCGTGCTTGGTTTTTGTGGAGTCCTGCGTCCCTGTGGCCTGCTAATCGGTATGTGTGGAAGCGCTGACTCATTAGCGTGGACTGCTGAATCCCCAGTGGTGCGTGCAGAGCCAGGTCAGGCTGGAGAGAATGCAGCACCAGCGCAGTCGCCGTTCGGGAAACCTGCGGCTTCAGAACCAACTCGTCTCCTGAAAGTTCACATGCAGTGCAGCCAGGCAGTACATGTGCCCTTTAACACTCTTTCCTGCACCCCTCAAGGCCTGTACTCTGTCTGTACTTTCCTGTATGTTTTAGCACAGTCAAGTCAGTCAAACTTATACATACATATATGTATGTATACAACTCCAAAAATGTTCAGTTTCTCAGGTTTTATCTTTATCTTTTATCTTTTATAAGTATTGAACTGAACAGCTTTGCCTTCATTTTGAAGAACTGCTGACAATGTTTCTCCTAATGTTCTATAAATAATCATTTTAAAGGAAATGACAAAACATCAGAATAAGAGAAATGGTGCAGTGTTTACAGAACTTGAATAATTCAGAGAAAATGGCAGTAATCTTTGATGTTTTTCTAGTAGTGTTTGGTCACATTGCGACAGGAGAGTGTTGATTACAGCAGTGTTTTTATACTTTTCCTCATTAAATAAGATTGAGGTGATCACTAATCAGTACATCAGAAAGCTGGATGAGGTGTTTGTGTAGGAATTTAACAGACACTGGCATGGAATGGTTGTCATACTCATGGAGATGCTGATTTAAAAGTAAATTGCAGTGGTCTCTAATTTTCGCCAGATCTGTATATGTGTGTGTGTGTGTCTGTGTGTGTTATATTCGTGCTATACTCTCTCTCTCTCCTTTAATTTTCTTATACTTATACTCCTGTCCAATACACTCTTTGTCTTTCATCCCAGGTTTCTGCACACCTCCCCAAACCCTGCAATCATCTCGTTGACTGCTTATCACCGCATAATTGGAGGGACAGCAATTAGCAGGCCCTAATTGATCCGCGTATGGATAAAAGCGGACTGACGCAGCACTTTAGCGCTTGGCTAATTCTTTTCCTATCCACGTCCTATATAAAAGAGTACTTCAAGATAAATCTGCTGGGACAGAGCAGTCCATTTCACTGACCCACCCTTAGAAACATAGTGCAGAAAGCTCCTCCACTATTGGCGAATCCTCTCCTCACAGGCCATCGGAAAGCAAAGCCTGGTGAGTTATAGATGTCCAATTATTCACACTGTAAAACAGCTATCTGCTTAGCAAAGCGCCCAGCCAAATTCAATAAGTTGTTCCACCGCTGAGGCTTCGCTTTTACTGGAGACAGATTTTTTTGCCAGCATTTATCACCAGGTTTTCCAATACAAGGCAGTGGACAGCAGAGCACAATGAATTGACCTCCGAATGGACTCCCTCAGCAGCCTGTTATGGCCTCAGGAATCTCTGTGTTTGTGAACAGGGAAGCATATTTTGCCTGACCTCAGGTCTAGATTGTGGCACACTGTTGAAGGGATATGCCGAATCCTGTGTGAAAGCTGCTACCTGTAATCCTGCTAATCCTCTCAGGTGCAGTGTCACTGTGCAGAGTAAGGCAGCTTATTGGTGAGGGCGAATCAAGACAGCGCATCTATCAGATGTGCTCTCACACACCCACCTGTCTGCATGTTAATGCAGCACAGGACTTTCAGCATATGAGCATATGATACTTCTACATTGAGATGTTGCTCACTCCAGAATGACAAGTCAAGTTGAGGAAGGTGAGGGAAAAGACTATGAAATTGTTTTGTTGACCATCAGAAATTAATTTTTGTATTTATTTCATGTTCTTAGCTTTATTACAGCACTTACTTCACTTTTACCTGTATTTATATGTTTTCATTGTATTTATGTGTTTTGGTTTTTTTTTATTCAATGGGTAAAAAACTAATGGTCAGTAGAAATGGTCCAAAATTACCTCCTGGTATGGAATGAGACAAGAGAAGACGAGTTTTTTTCTTTCTCCTACAAAGTTGCCATTTGGGAGAAAAGAGATTTGGAACTGGAACGGAGATTGTGAGCCAGGCCTTCTCGCCAAACATCAGTGTCTGACCTCATAAATGCTCTACAATGAATGGACACAAATTCGCACAGAAACTACAATATTTTGCGAAGAGCCTTCTGAGAAGAGTGGAAGCCGTTATAGGTGCAAAGGGGGGGGGGGGAATTCAATTTATTAACCCTTATAGTCATGTATGAATACACCACAGCAAAATGTTAAATTCTTTCGCGACATTTAGCCCATTGACCAAGTGAAGCAGTGGGCTGC
Source organism: Brachyalestes nurse (assembly GCA_037974405.1). Lineage (NCBI taxonomy): Eukaryota > Metazoa > Chordata > Actinopteri > Characiformes > Alestidae > Brachyalestes > Brachyalestes nurse. Next base: position 19,740,560 of record JBBPCY010000136.1, on the reverse strand, counting down.
CACCAACGAGGGGTGCCCAGGGAGCTGTCCCTTGCTCAAGGTACCTCAGTGTTGACACTAACAGTTGGGATTCAAACCCACAATCTTCTGATTGCAGGGCCAATGCCCTAACCACTAGGCTATCTACAGATCTTCAGAGTGACATTGCTGTGTTCAGATGGATGGACAACGCAGAGGAGTCCTTACATTCTGTGTGATGATACCTTACATTCTGTGTTTTGTTTCTGCTTATATGTTGTATGTGTTTCTACTTGATGTAAAATATAATAAAAAAGTGAGAGAAGAGGAGAGAAGGCCACACTGGACCTGGATAGCAATGACAACTGGGCAGCAAGTGAATGCTTAGTTCATCAACACTCAACATTAAATCTGATGACTCTGAAACAGACCAGCTGTCCTCTTTCCCCAGTCCTCTGCATTCCTCCTGCTTCTTTTCTCTCCGCGATTCCTTAATGGCGTTTCAAGGTAGGAGAGGGTAGCTGCAAGGGAGACAGCCCTGTTTTCTCCTGGTGATCCTCTCCCAAAGCCATCAGCCTAACTCAAGCAGCGCCCATGTGCCACCTTTCTTCCAGAAATTTAGGGAGTGGCAGGTCAGCCCAGCCAATCCACTGCTTTATCTCTCAACGGTTACAGGAGGTCCAGGAGCTCCGGGTGGGTTGGATGACCTTCTGGTTTTTTTGTTACTTTCTTCTTGTCTGTTTTAGGATTTTTCTTTCATGTCTTCTCAGCTTAATAAAAACAACTAAACTAAACTAAAATAAACTATTAATGCTGGAGCTGTGCCACGGTAATGCGTGTTGCTTGGCAGGCGAATATGCACTGACTTCAGGAGCGACTGAGCCACTCATTCTGCATTAAGTGTTTTAAGCCATTGGCCACTCTTCATCGGCAGCAATCACTGATGCTTATACCTGCGTGAGAGTAAGTTATAAACCATCACCTCATAAATTCGGTACAAATCACATAGAATCATTAAATATTTCCTAAACTGTTTTCACTCTATTTTTAAACTCCACACTAAATAAATGAAAACTCAAATGACCCTGCTTCTGCTAGAAACAGCAGCTGAGTCACTACAACTAAATAAGGCCTTCCTGTAGGTGAGGAAGTGTTATCACGTGAATATTTTCTTAATGAGGAAGGAGCTTTTACATGAAACACACAGGTAGTCACATTTATGGGAAAGATGTGGCTATGGTCAGTTCATAGGTGAAACTGAAAGCCACAGTTTGCATTGTGCAAGCACACCTCTCATGTTCAGCTTCCTCACTCATTTCAGACATATCCTCACACATATCAAGACTTCAAATTGACATTGACAGGTTGGGAAACCTTGTGGCAGTTTCCAGACCTTGTAATCATCATAAAATTATAGTTTGAGTAATTTGGGTCTTGCTCATATGATTTAACTACACATTTATAGTTTTGACTCATTTCCTTTAGGCTCGAACTAATTTCTCATAGTATTTTTGTTCTGATTTTTTTTCTCACAACTTAGGCAATACCCAAACTGTGTTAAGACCTCTGGCTTGTAGTTCCTGTGTGTGTTTAATATACTGTAGTGTAAGCTAACCTGGTAAGTTATTCTGAAATGATAAGGACTCCAATGGTCATAAGAGTGACTCAGTTTCTGTTTCTTTCTATACCGATGCCAGAAAACACAGTACAGAGCAGCTCTTTGTTGTATGGCTGTTTTTAGGAATGTTTACACTTTGGTGATAGACAATCATTGGTGTTACAGAAAAGCGAGGGAATACCAGTATGGTGGTCTTTTGGCTTCTCTTCGCTGTGTGTATAGTGACATCATCAGCAATCCGGTTCTGAAGATCTGTGTTTGCAACATTAGCATGTATGTTGAACTATTCCTTTTACAAATGCGATATGAATTACCGTGAAGAAACAGCTGGGTTTTTAAAGTTAAAGAATTGTGTTTTTTCTGTGTGTGTGCGTGTGTGTTTTTTGTCACTAAAATGATTGCAACAGCCTCTAAACCTGTGTACCCTGACCACAAGAACATCTGCATCCTTTCTGAAACTCAGCGTCAGAGATGCAGTGGGAGGAACCCACTGTGCAAGACAGGTACACACTAGATGGAAAGCGCATTAACGGCACTGCTTAGCATACATATGCGCGTAATATTTACTGGCATATGTATATCACACAATGTAAGACTAGTAACATGACAGTCTGTAATTGTATTAGGATTCATACAGTACAGTGCAGAAGCCTCAGTCATCAGTGCATTTTGTTCAAACAGGAAGTGTCTTTCAGCTAGCATAAACGCAAGTTAGCAATAGAATAAGTGCAAACAAACAGAACAGTAGTTTTATTTGTTTAGTAGTAGATGTTTTGTTAGATGGTTAGAAAGTTTGATTCCAGATTTCTCCTCTAGGCCTCCAGCCATTGCATGAATGCACAAAACTGTAATCAGATGAAGTATTGATGGAGCCAAAACAGGTATTTCATGGTCACTACAAGTAATACTGGGCTCCATGTGGAAAAATACTTGTACTGGATATATACACTTCCCACCATCGCCAGCTCTTTAAAACCACTAGCAGAAAAACACAGCAAGGCCATATGTGTGCTGAAGTAGCTAGTTTATTAATGAGCGTGCCACTACATGTATCGCTGTATTCGAAATGAGAAACTGCAGTGCTGAGACGTACCGTTGTTTTATGTACAGAAAAGTGCTTTCATTCCTGCCCACATATAGAACCCACTTTCAGACACATGGGAACGCACTGTAGCTGACTAAAAAAGCCGATGCACGCACACACACACACACACACACACACACACACATACACACACACACACACACACACACACACAAGGAAGAACAAAGCTAATCATGGGGAAAACTGATCTATCAAGATGAAGATTCTTATCTTCCACATGTTTTGCACACAAAGTAAGACACGCAGTAAATTGATTAAACACATATCATAGTTGTGTACCAGCCATATAGAAGTGCAATAATCCTCACACAGAGAAACAAACATAATATTAAGAGTAGGTCACTGCTGTAACATCACAACAGCATAGGCTGTTTGCTTAAAGCCACAAATGGATTCAGCTTCATTCAACTTTTTGGTGTGAAGCTGGATAAATGGAGTCTTAACTTCTCGTTACATGCATACTGTGTGTCTTATTGAATAGAGTCCATGGTTAGCTGTGGCTGTTTAGAGCTGATGCTGGTGTATGTTAGGCCTACTTACGCCTACACTTACAGCTCAGGAAATCAGTTCTGATGACAAAGAGTGGTACTGAAAAATTCAGACTGGAATGGTGGTCACTCATGATTTACATGCTAAGACATGAACTGTATTCCCACAAATCACAAATCATAATATTGTGTTTTAAAAGTAAGGACATTTGGTCAAGACAGAGTAGCCGGTTTTCTTCGCCCTTGTCATCATATTTATGAGGACGCTAGTTTATCCAGTAACGAAAAGGCATCTTTAATGGAAATGTTCTTTAAAACAGTAGACCATTTGTTTGTCATGTCAGTTTGTCATCATATTCACTCAGGATGAACATTTATGTTCTAAATAAGTAGATCTCGTAAGTGTAACCATGTTGAAAGCAATGACTCTGAAAAAGGTAAATTTAAAAAATAAACAACCTTCAAAAGATTCTGATTGTTCCTATTAGCAGTACATTTGGGAAAATAAAATTCTAAATGAAACCTGTAAACAATGCATATGTGAGGCAATATGGTCATACCACACTTAAAAGAAAAGGTACCAGAAAATGTTCTGTGCCAGAACCTTTCAGTGAACTGCTCTTTAAAGTACAAATGAAAGACTGAAAAGGCTGAAATAAAACAGTAATTCTTAATGTTGTCACTTCGAAAAGGGGAAACCCTTTCTGGCACCTTTATTTTTTAAACGTGAGTTCCAATAGTCCCAAATTGTGTCACATCCACTCCAGTCTGGGCTTTGGGTTTAGTGACAAAGTGAGACTTTGAGAAGAATCTCATATTGTATCTGTAAGACTTGCAAACAGTGAGTAAATAAAACATAATAAAATCTTCTTGTTAGCCTTCTTGTTAACCGAGAGGACAGTGAGACCCTGAGGAGCAGAGTGACTCTGTGACCTGTAAGGCTGACTGAGGTGAGCCTCATGCAGCGAAGTTTCGGTTGACTGACACGCCGTGATATGGATTTGTACCATTCGCTCCCTTTCTGACATGTTGAGTGGAGCCAAGTTCGGCCTGTGTGCGAAATTAGCATCGTCCTTGCATTTCTCACTCCCAGAATGCTATTCATCAAGTGCCAGCCCAGAGTAGGAGGTGTGGACCAGATGGGTTTTTTTCAGCACTGGTTCATTTATATACAGCTTTTTGCATTTATCACTTTGACACTAATTTGCCTGAGCCCATCTGCGAAGTGTCTACCCTCCTTTTTCTGGTACTCTTGCTAAATTATTGAATAAATAAACAAATGAGGCTATTGAAAACATAAAAAAAATATATATATTAAGTAATTCAAAAATAAAGTCATTGAATAAATAATCCAAAAATGTTGGTAAGGTCACTACAAAGATCTGCCTATGAAGAAATCCCAATTTTAACATCTTGTGGATGATTAAATAAATGTTTTATTTACAGTTGAAAAAAACCTGTGTCTGAAAGACTGCACCATGTTGTTTGGAAATATTTCATCTTCTAAAAGGTTCGTCCTTGCAAAATTCGCCTCCGTTGCTACATACAGTGTTGTGAGTGAAACTGGTGACTCCAAATGTCCATAAGCATCTTAGTAATGGCTGAAATCAAAACAGGGTCAATGCAGTTCCACAGTGAGCTGATGTTTAAGGTCCTGAGTCCGTTTTGATACTGCTGGTGTTGGTTCTTGTATTGATTCAGTGTGTACCCTGCATATTACATATGCATACATATATAATACGTAGATGAGGAACATTTTGATTGACAGGTTTAAATGCGAGTGTCTTAATGCAGAGGTGCAGGCTGTCCCAGCTCATGAGACACACCACTGAACTCTCAAGTCATGGTGACATGCTTGGATGTGCAGAATCTGCACTGAAACGCGTTCCCTGATAGTTTTAGCCAAAGTCCTCTTTTTCATCCATTCATAAATCTCTCTTCAGGTCACATTTGAGATTTGACACATGTGTGGATGGTATTTTCAAACACCACCGAGTACTTTGCATCATTTACAAACACTTTTGGGTTCATGCTTCATCCACCAACACATGAAATGTGTTAACTGCTAGTATCATGGACTCAATTACTACAGTTGGGGCTCTAGCATTATTCCTAACATTGTCAGCACTTTGAAGATGCCATACCTAAATCTACTCTTACTGTACATATATGTAAAGGCAAATTGTTCCTTTTCTACATAGTGGACAAAATATATCTATATAGTAAGGATGATTGAAGGCCTCTGATCATGCATTTGTTCTTGCCCCTTTTTTCTTTTGTCCTGTTCCCTCACATTAGACTTTCCTCTCTCGGTTCACATCCTGGATACCTGAATTATTTGTAACAATATAATATTACACCATAAATGCGGCATCTTTAGACAATCACACAAGCATTGGTAGCTCTAAGACTAATGAAAGAGTGTAGCAAAAAAACAAAAAAAACAAGGTGATGGTCATACAGTTGATTACAGTTTTAACTGCTCAGACAGTCAGCTGTTTCATGTAAGGAGGAGCACAGTAAGAAAGAAATTGTTCCAGTGGGTGTGCAACCCAAGTAAATGAGGTTAAAAATGAAAGCCAGCACACAGCAATCGTTTTGACTGGGTGTCCCTTGCTCCCTCACTTTGCCTCTGCTGCTGCACCACATGTGGCTGCATCTTCACAGGGGCACCAGGCATTATAGAAGGATTAGCCGTTTATGTAAGACCGGAACTGTGGGGTTAGTTGTCCCCCCATGCCAGCTGAATGGTAGGAGGTAAACTTTGCTGAGCTTGCCGGGAGCCTATGGTGCTAAATTGCGTGAGCATGGGTGTTGGATGATAGGAATGGTCTGACTGAGAAGCAGCAAGAAAGCAATGGACTCAGTCACCCCGGCTGGCTTCGGACGGTTGTTTCTGAACGGAGCGGACGGGAGAGAAAAGACACACATGCGCGCACACACACGCACACACACACACACACACATACACACACACACACACACACAAATCATCACAGATGAATTACCTACGGGAGGCACTAGGACCTAGACAAATGATCCCTGAGAGAGTCAATGGGGCCAGCTGGCAGACGCAGATTTCTCGCCCTGATCAGGGCAGCTGCAGCCAGACTGCAGACATGACATGCATTTTGCAGAGCTGGGGCAGTATACCCCACCGCCCCCAAAACCCAGCTAACCCACCCACCCTAAACCCCCTCACCTCCCCTCCCTGACACGCCTGCACAAAGACTGCTGCCTGCATGGACAGATGCACAGCTCCCAGAAAGAACGGTCCCCCACCACCCCCTGCCCTCCCCTTACCCCAGTCCCTTTCACCCGCCTCCCATCCCGTCTAAGAGCAGGCACACACGGTCACACGGACAATGCAGGGCTGCCTTTCACTAACGCATATATCTCATGTCTTGCGGCATTAGCAAGGTGATGAAATTGCTGTTACCTAATTAAAGAGCAGGGGATTAATTCCGTGCCAGCCGTCTGCCACTTCTCCGTGGCAATTCTGTCTGGCGGCTTTCTGACACTCCACCATACTGTATCCCTGTCAAGTGCTGCAGATTTTAATTAGCTTCACACTGCCTGAGTTTCTCTCAGCCTAGCTCTTTATGCATTCAGATTGCTAATGCCATCAGTCCTTAATTCTGTAACACTAGACACCTACGCCGTGATATTTCTTGTGCAAATAGGTAGAGTCTTCTGATACAATTGATCTGAATCATTGGATTAATATCTCTGTGGAACAATATTTCGGTGGAGCAGAACAGTAATGCTGTTATGAACAGTCATGAAATTTACAGTGCTATATGGTTTATAAATACTGATGCATGGCTGGCACTACCATGGCTATGCTGCTGTCATGCAGCATTTATATGCTGAGAGTCATTAAAATTGTGTTTCTGAACTCTGACAAAACCCTGGAATATTTCAGACTTGTTATAAGTTCATCTGCTGTCACTAAGAATTACACCTTTGCTGCCTTTGACCTTTTCTTGACCTGACATTATGCTGTCAGCTGAATGTCTGCTTTATGTCTGAAACCGGGTTGCAAGTGTCTTTAACTCCACTTAAGTACTCTGCAGAGCCCCATGCTGTTCTTCCTTTACCCAACAAGATGTGACATGCTTGGAAAACAAAAGCAATAGCACTTACGGAATTCATAGAGAAACAAAACAATGGATAGAGGAAATTGTCTGAGTTCATGGACACAGACTTAACATGTTCAAGACCACTGGTTTTGGCAGACAAGACTGCCCACCCATAATCGCATTGGACTGAACCTTAGTAGGTAAACACCAGGTCAGAGATACTTGGTACAAGTAAGTCTCCAGAAATCATCTCATTCACCTCTGGAGTGCAGTAGTCTGGAAAGTCAAAGTGGGATCCTGAGTTGGCATGAAATACTTCAAAGTCCTTGTCCAGAGTGCAGCAGTCCATAGGCATGCTGTCAAAGTTTGTGTTGGATATGATATGCAAGATTTCCTCATCAAGTTCCTCATCAGAAGAAGCTGACGACACAAAGGAGGAGGAGCTGATAGAAGTTGGCGTGGAGGATCTTCCAGAATTCGTCCCTCGTACCTCGGTTGCCCTGGTCTCTGTGGGTGTCTGAGAACCAGTGTCAGAGGAGGGACTCTGGAAACTGCTGGATTGTGAGATGGGCACTTTGACTCTGAGTTGAGGAATGGGCTGCTGGTCCTTGAGGGTATTGGTAGTCTGCTGGTGAAGGATAACAAGACTTTTCTGATTCTGATCATCTTGCAAGGTCACTGGACATGCCAGGTTTACATCCATTGTGTCATCGTCACTCATGCTCTCGCTGTAGCTCTTGTGTTTATTGCCATTGAAGTTCACTTTGTGTTTGGAGGAGTTGGGTTTGATTTTGAGCCCTTTGCTGGTGAAGCTGGCAGAACGACCTGAATGGGACTTGCTGGCTTTCAGTGGGAGCTTGTCCCCAACTTTGGCAGGTGTGGAGCACTTGCTCTTCTTCCTGGGACGGTACTTGTAATCGGGGTAGTCAGCCATGTGCTTCAGGCGCAACCTCTCTGCCTCCTTGATGAAGGGTATCTTCTCGTAGTCTGGGAGTAGTTTCCAGCGCTTTCCGAGGCGCTTGGAGATCTCTGCATTGTGCATGTCAGGCCACTGCTCCATTATCTTCCGCCTCTCTATTTGGGACCAGACCATGAATGCGTTCATGGGTCTCTTGATGTGCCCTGTGGGAGTTTTGCACCAGTTGGGGTCTTTGCTGGATGGGATGTGCCCAAACACCTCATCAGCATCCTCAGCTCCCAGTCCCACGAACACCTCTTGGCTTGAATCTCTGTCCATGGCCATAGAGTATTTTTGCTGAACCATGATGCAGAGGCACGCTTTATTCAGAAGTGTCTCTAGAGTCATCCATGACTAGACACTGTAAGATGCATTAAAGTCTCTTTTTGTCCTAAAAGACAAAGAAGGCAAGTTTTAGGGTTAACATTATAGAGAAGTATCTGTGGCATATGTACTGTGTAAAACTGCCAAGCAGGAAAGCCTTAACCAGTGCCACATTCTTGCCTGTAACTTATATACAAATGATATACAACGACATGTACCATATCTATAAATCAGATGAAGTACTTACATTGAACATGCGTTCCTTTTGCAGCTAGAGTGTACAGAGCTACTCAGGCTGGTCCTTTCCTCACACAGACATTGGGTGCACTGTAGCAGTTGTGATAGAAGGCAGTGAAAAAAAAGGCTGCGCTCCAGTGTCTCTGCGTAGTTCCATCAAGCCTGTCCCATGCAGAATACAAGCAGACCTCTCTCTAGCGCTCTCTCTCTCTCTCTCTCTCTCTCTCTATCCCTGTTTGCCGTCTCTCCTCCCTATCCCCTCTTTGTAGGGACAGCCCCCCGTCTGCTGCTCTATAAACCCACACTGTAAACAGCTCAACCTTACCAGACACAGACTCCTCCCCTCCCACCCACCACTCTGAGCTATGGCGTGTGTGCGCGCAAAAGACAGACAGAGACAGAGAGAGAGAGAAGGATGGGGGGGGGTGAAAGTTTCCATGCAGTGTAGCACAGCGACAGCAGTAGCTGGAACTAGAGAGAGTGAGTGAGTGAAGTGCCAATAATTAGAAATGCTGTGAAAGTCTAAACAATTAAGTCACAAAACTGAGCTTGTGAGTTTAGTCACATTCAGAATGAGCTTGTGTGTGTATGTGTGGAATAACTGAGTTATATAATTTCATATATTGTGATACACACCATAGGGCACAGATATTTGTAATAAGCACTGGAAGCAGTGACTCAAATGATCGACAACAGTGTACGTCTATAAAACACTTGAAAGAAGCGACATTTCACACATATGTCATTACACTTGTCTGTTTGAGGAGAAAGTTCAAAATGTTGCTATACGTTTAAAGCTTAGTTTGGAAAATTCAAGTATTTCAGAACTTTTGAAAATTATACTCAACATGCTGCTTTAGCAAGAGCTGGACACATCAAAAGTAGAAAAGTCTACTTATTTTAGAATACAATTTTAAAATGAACCAAATGTTTGGAAAATGTTAATTCCAACATTTCTTTGTAAATCAATGCTTTGAAATGTGACATATCAGAGTGTGATCTTCTTTTAGAGAAGATTTGAGATACACTTAACCACATTTAAAGAAAACTAAGCTTCTCACATCAAAATAATCACCATCTGAATGTCAACAACTGAATTATGCATGCATTCAGAAAAATCAGTAGTATTCCACTGTAATATTAATGGTGCTGCTACTATACAACTTAATAGGGCTTGACAGTTTTTTTAGAAAGGTGTCGAAATACTTTGGATGTGTCAAAAGTAATAAACAGAGCAACAGATTATTCCATAAGGATGAATTTTAACCTCAAGAATGAAATTGTTATAAATTAACTTTCAATCTTAATAACCTAAACTCTAAGCACATTATTTGACTAAAACATCTTAAAATAGCTTCTCCTTTTTTTTTTTACAGTATTCCACCTTAAATTTAAACGAGTAAACTACAATTACCTGATATATTTCAGGTCATTCTCCTTGGATCTGAACTGCCACTTAACTGAAAAGAAGAATGGATAGAGTGATTTATAAATGGACATTTGTAGCAGATTTGAACACATTTTAGAAGATCTTGAGTGATTAGAAGATCATCTTGATGTATAGCCTCACATTCTGCATGGTAGAATGAGAGAAAGCCTGAGTGTCCTGGTATGACTTCAGTAAGAGCCATCATTATGTTACGCAGCAAATGGACAATTGGAATGAAGTCTCATTATCCAAAGAGGCATACCCATTAATGGCCCTGTGAAATATGTCAACTAATCCATAGTGACAGCACCGTTGCATCAATATGCCGTTGCATCATTGCACGGTCAAATGCCCCAAAACAGTTAATTAAACCACTGTCACTAAGTGCCAATAATGGTAATACACATTTAGCAGTTGATAAAGGCCAGCTATAGGATGTGTGGAAGCTGAAGTGCAAGCTTTGCATTTTCACAAGATCCACTTTGTTGGCAAGTGTCCAAATTCTTTTCCATCTGCCAAATTATGTTCTTCCATAAGGTCATGCATTAGATGAGTCATGTAGCTCTGATGTATGTAAGTGGGGCCAGGCCGTCTTGTAATCATCTCATCTTAGCTGATTCTCTGATTCAGCAAAAAAAAAGAGAAGAAGAGTACATCTAATGAGCGAGTATGCTGCATATTCACAAGAGTGTCAAGCTCACAGCAGACCCTATAATAACCGATGAGGCCTCTCAGCAACCTTCCCCGACTTCGGCCATAATGATCCAGGCCACTGGGCGGATGTCAAACATATTCCCTTTGACAAATAAAACTGACATTAGCTTGACATGGCAGGGGGTTGGGGCGGGGCAAAAAAAACCCCACCACCAAATATCACCCGGCGACCTAGTTCATGCCCAGGCCAAATCCCTGGGCAGCCCTAGACACATCCCTAATTACAAGCAGCCTGGAGGAGGGAGGATTGGACCCCCTGAGCGGGCTGGGAGTCTATGATGCTGTCTGGCTGATAAGGATGGGACTCTCCGGTGGACAAGCGTTGGAGCGGCATGCATGTAGATCATCTTTCAGGGATTAGAGGGTGACAGGAGGAGTGCTCGGCCTGATCCGTGCCTGCACTGCACCCACTTACAAAACCAGACTAACATATCAACCCAGCTTACAGAAGGACAGACATGGAGAGAACCTGCTGGAGCATAATAAAATATTTTAGCCCTTTTCAGTATGTGATATATATGTGGCTGATGTATATGGCAGTGTAGGTTAATGCAGAGCCATTAGGCCATTTATACACAATCATGAAATTTTTTATTTACATTTTTTATTAGGTGGACATAAAAAAGGATGCCATCATACTTTGGGTACGTCAATCATATCATACCTATCTTTATTGACATGCCATGTAAAGCCATGTCAAAATAATCCACATGTACATTATTCTGATTGAAGTTGACATGACAGCAGATGGTAAACTCTATTAAATAATTGTGCTGCTTTAATAATCCCATAATCATGCTGGTTCATTATTCTAGGCCCTGACATGTCTCTTACTTCAAAAGGAGTGCTAAAGGAACACTCCAGTGGTTTTCAAATGAATCTGCTGCTCCTATAGCGTGCAGTCGATTACCTTAGACAATAGTTTTGACGTGTTTCCCTGTACTCAATAAAAAAAAGACAAAACTTTCATTAATTTTCTGTAACTGCTTAATCCTTACTAGGGTCACAGGTATCAGAGCCTTTCCTGGGGTTTAAGGGCGCGAGGCAGGGTGCACACATACGTACACACACACACACACACACACACACACACACATACGTGTACACACACATACACACACACACACGAGGCCAGGACGTGGATTCGAACCTACAAGCCTGGAGGCAACACTGCACCACTAGGGGGCCCATATAAAATAAATACATAAATCAAAAACAATAAATAAAGACAAAACCTGCACACTCAAATGGTTTATGACAGAAGACAATAGGGCTCGTGCTGGAACATCTTCCTGTTAGCCTCTATAAGAGCTGTTCTAAGAGAATTTCACTCTCTGGTAATCAATCAAATAATACCGATACTACATTCAAATCATAGGTTTTCAGGTCATTGGCCAGTAGATTTTTAAACTCTTCAGAGTTTCAGGTGATGACAGCAAAGCATTTGTATGTGTTTCACACGACCTTGTGCTTCCCTCAGCAATCTTTGAGTGCTTAGGGCTGAAGAGTGGAGGCTTTTTCCAGCCCATTCCCGTGTGTTCAGTCCTGTCCTTGCTCATGGCCTCTTAAATGCCTCTCATGTGCAGCTGTTTATTTACTGCAGCCACTGCCACGCTTTGTGGTCTGGACACGAAACTGAGTATGCAGGATATGTCAAGTGTTTTAATGAGGAGGCTATAGAGGACACTTTAGCACTAAGTGTATTCATCATGTTCTTGCCTTCTGTCCTAGATACATTCTGCCAAACCCAGATAGCACTAATACGACTGCTCTTCAAAGGCGTTTTTTTCCCACATGACTTTTACACATATCATAAACCCAGTGCCTTTCTTCAGTGTGTTTTAATAAACAAGCATTTCTGCTGCTTGGCCTTACACATCACATCAGGTTACCGGTGTCCTCCAGCGCTGCCCTTGTAAATCCGACGACATGAATCATATCTTAACAATGCACTTGTCAGAGGAATGTCAGGTTACAAAGTGCTTATTTTAGGCCCCTGACTCAGAGCTGAGTTGTTTGGGTGGCAGGGATTTGTTGCTTTTCCCCAAAAGTTGGGGGTGTGTATGTGTGTGTGTGTGTGTGTGTGTTTAGGGTAGATTACCTCCACCAGTGCTCTGCCAGACAGCTGAGGACCTCAAGATGTTGCTCCCCCATGCCGGAGACCTTTGGCCCTTGTCTGACAGCAGACAAGAGCAGGAGAAATGAACATGAACTCTCGTCTCACAGACAATGACCTTCGACCCCTCTAAGACAGCTACCCTACCCCCAGCACATCCTTGGCCATCAATTTGGGAGAACAGACATGTAGGGCAGACTCGGGACAGAGGTGAGGGTTAGGGAAAGGCAAGAGACTCTGGGTGCCTCTGAAAAGCCGACTGAAACTTCCTTCTCACTCTGATTTCCTTGATTTGGCTCATACTCGCATGTACACTGCCAGTCAAAAGTTTGGACGCACCTTCTCATTCAGTGTTTTTTCCTTGTTTTTATTATTTTCTACATTGTAGATCAATATAAAACAACAAACAAAATGATGAATGAACACATGGGATTATGCAACAAAAAAAGTTAAACAAACTAGAATATGTTTTGTAATAATGTAATGATGGACGTTGTTTGTTTTTACTTAGTTTAGTGGTTCTTGCCATAATGTGGAGTAGAACCGTAGTAGAATAGGATTACTAACTGTGTACCAACCCCACCATCACAACTGATGATCCCAACCACATTAAGAAGGCAAGAAATTCCACTAATGAACTCTTGACAAAGAACACCTGCTAATTAAATACCATTCCAGGTCGATTCCTCATGAATCTCATTGAAAAAATGTGTGCAAAGCTGTCCTCAGAGCAATAGGTGATGTTTTCAATATTAATCTACAATGTAGCCAATAATAAAGGAAATCGTTGAATGTGAAGATGTGTCCAAACATTTGACTGGTACTGTATATCCATGAATCTACTAGATCAATCAAAATCGAGGAAAGAGAGATAATATGGAAGATTTAGGGCCAGGAGGTGTGATAAAGTAAAGATGGGTGTCACCTAGGCTGAGAAAAGGTGTTTAAGGATTATTTATCTTCATCAGTTCAATTTGTTAGGACTTCTGAATAATTTACTGCTGTTTTAAACTAAATGTGATTCTTTTGTATTTGGATCAGCATGAGGTAAATAAAAGATTAGACAACAGCTTCCATCGATTATCTACCAGGTTGCTGCTTACACTCAGATCTGTGTTTTTAATTTTTAAATTGTACTTACTTTCATACTCATTTTTACTTATTTTAGTTTTCAGAAATGTGTTTAATTTAAAATTGTACCTTTTTTTATAATGTTGGCACAGTCATAAAAAGAGCAGTTCAGGATACACTTCACAGTGTGTTGTATTGTATACATGTGACAAAGAATCTTGAATCTTGAATCTGGTAAACAAACAGGGCCTGTCTGCTGACTTGGTGGCATGTCTGAGTGTTGCCATAATGGTGGAGATGTTGTACATTTACCCACACTACAAGCATGTCCCTAGGAGGCTTTTCCAGAAGAGCAGATATGCTGTAGTTTAAGCATCACTTCACCCATGCTGGGCAGCAGCGGAAACTCTCCTCCTCACTGCTGGCCTCTCCAGCTGCTCTCTGATCAGCTCTGGACCCTTCCAGACGGTCTGCCGTGAGAGCTGGGGAATCTGGGGGTCACACGTCTCCCCAGGGGTCAGCATCTAAGTGGGGCAATAAAATGAAATAAATAAAGACAACTCGGACCGTGTGCATTGGCAGTGACAGGAGAGCAGCTTAAAAGGTTGCATCTGAGCACTTTAGACAGTCAGCTCCTCTCACCATGAGCTGAAGGCCAAGAGGCCACGTCCCTGCAGCTCTTTCTTTATTCATGAGATAGGCCTCTTATTAACTGCATAAACCATTTACCTTACTGCACTGTTTACAGTAGGTGCCGAGCTACACTTTTAAAAATTAAAGTAACAAGGTTATAAAAAAAATGAAAATGTTTGTATGAAAAGTATGAAAGGTTATTTACTGAACTGTGAGTGTTTCCCTTAGGCTTCAGTGCCCAGCACAGTTTGGTGATTTTACTGCCCAAGTACTCTAGCACATGTTAACTTTACAGGTTTACGAAGTGTGTACGAGGCATCGCTCCACTGAGAACCCTTTTTGGCACCTATAGTTTGTATGAAAAGGTTATATATTTATGGTCCAGTGTATTTAAAATGCAGCCATATGCAAAAGTTTGGGCATTTCTGGTTCAATTCCATATTGATTTTCTAATTAAAAATTCACATTTTCTACTTAACAGAAAACATAACTTACAAAAGTTATGGTACATATAATATTGACCTGTGGTCTGGGATTGAGGTCTGGGATGTCAGAGAGGGTAAACTATCGGTTCTTGAAGTTGATGTATTGGCTGCACAAGAAAATGCAGCCATAAAGGCCTGAGTGACTCTGACAAGGACCAAATTGTTATGGCCAAACAACTGTGTCGGAGTAGCTTGTGGTGTGCTTGTGGTCAGCAGTGGTGATTGGCTTCTGACAGTGGTCCAAGGGACAAACCACAAACCAGCAACGTAGTTTTGAGTAGGCAAAGCCTATTGATCTGCAAGAGCAGCCAAGGCTATAATGGTTAGTCTGAATCAACAAAAGGACAATTATGGCTGAACTAACCAACATTTTTAATGCTGGTTAATACTGTTTAACACCTGTTCATTGTCAAATGCGTGTACAATGACCTGGAACTTGACCTGGAACTGGTGCAATGGAAGGTTTCGTAGTCTGTTGAGTCCCTTAGTTTTATAGTGTGTGTACCTGGATGTGGTGGCACCAGGATGCACTGTGGAGGGGGTGGTGATCAGATATGTCTATGTATTTTCAAGACTATGTCTTTCAAATTTGTCAAAGAAGTGTAATCTTTCTTTGGTACATCAAAAATTTAAGCAAAGAAATTATTTAGGAATTATTGCCCATACGCAACAAAATGTTTAGACAAGTTTACAAAAAACGTGTTCAACAAAATTTTGCCTGTTCTCAACCTTTGCAGTCATCATAATAAACACCACAGTGTGGTACATCTAGTTAATGTCATGTGGTCTTTTTGTGTGTTATTGTGAGTGTTTTTTTGCATAACATTTTTTACATCCTAACTGGTAGTACCCCAGGCCACTATTAGGGAGGTACTTTTCCAGTTGCCATCATTAGTACTCACCCTATTTAAACTCCATCCTCGCCTTTTACCAGTGCTCAGTCATGAGATCGCCATGTCTCAGCTTCAGCTGCATCTAAAAATTTTCCTTACCTTTTGAGTTTTCCTCATAGCTCTTTTTATTCCTCCTTTGTACTACTCTCTGTAATACATATGCCATTTTTGCTTCTCCTCTGAATCAGTTCCACACAATTTGTGGACCTTGAACTTGTCTTTCCCAGCATCACTTCTTCAGTCAGTCATTACTCAAAATGATCACATTGCACTTTTGTTATAATCCTTTTTATGTTTATTTACCTTACCTTACTCTCCATTCATTTAGTTCCCTCTGACTGTGTCTTAAATGGTACTCTCTTTTTATTGGCTGTTTGCTGTAAGTTTTTCTTTGTTCTTTCTAACTTTTCATATTTATTCCCACTTTTTACTTTTCATGTTTTTTTTCTTTTTTATATTTTAGTAGATAAATAGGGCCTCCAGTTTACTCCCTTCAGTACCTCTCCAGTGTCTTGATAAGTACGCTCATTGCTCAGTCTCTGCAAGCTTTACAATCTACTAATCACCCCTTAAACATTACCTCAATGCCAGTCTCCCTGTCACCACCACCTCCACCTGTAGGACCTTGTCACCAGACTTCTCATGCCTAGCCACATGAGGGTTGAGGGTTTCTAACACAGACTTCGCTCCTCTTCAAACCACAGGCATCACGCCTCCCCACAAAGTGTTCCAAGGTGGCCTTCGACGCTCACAGTCAGACCTCTTTGTGCAGCACAGCCTTCATGACAGAAAAATTAGGTTTGGCCAGCCATTGGATGGGAAGGAGGTGACTAACAGAGTACTCAGCCTCCATCAGGGAACTCTGCTGTTGACATCTGTACTCTGGCTATGGAGAGTGATTGGAATCCAGAAGGTCTTTGGAAGGACAGTGGTGTTCCTGCAAGGAATGCTAGAGGAACTAAAAGATAAGCTATGCCATACGCAATGACATGCAAGACCTAGATGGTAGGTAATAAACTGTGGATGATAGATGGTGCATGATGGATATTGGATGGTGGGGGATAAATGGTGGATACTGGATGGTAGATTTTATATGGTGGATGATGGATGGTAGATGGTGGATGATGGTTTGTGAATGGTTTATGGTGGATATTGGAGGGTGGATGGAGGATGGCAGATGGTGTATTGAAGCTGTTTGAGGGTGGATGGTGGATATTGGATGGTGGATATTCGTGGTGGTTGTGGATAGTAGGTGGTGGGTAGTAGATGGTGGAAAGCAGGTGGTGAGTGGTGGGAAATCAATGGTGGATGGTTGATCTTGGATGATGGGTGGAAGGTAGGTGGTGGGAGGTTGTTGGGGAATATTTATTGGCAGATTGTGGATGGTCTATAAAGGATGGTACATAGTGGATGGTAGATGTTGGGCATGCAGGGGTGGATGGGGGAAGGTGGATGATTGATATTGCTAAGTGGATGCTAGATATTGGATAGTGGTTGTTGGATGGTGGAGGGTGGATACCTGATAGTGGGTGGTGGATGTTGGATATTTTATGGTAAATGGTCAAAGGTGAATACTGGATGGTGAGTGGTGGATATTCTATGGCGGATGGTTGATGTTGGATGATGGGTGGTGGATGTTTGGGTGAGGATAACGAATAGCAGAGAGTTGGTGATGAATACTTTATGGCAGATTGTGGAAGGTCTGTAAAGGATGGTGGATAACGGATGGTAGGTGGTTGTCGTGAATATTTTATGGCAGTTTGTGGAAGGTCTATAAAGGATGGTGGATAGCGGATGGTGTATGGTAGATGGTGGGTGGCTGATGGTGGATAGTGGATGGTAGATGGTGGATGGATAGTGGATGGTGGGTGGTGGACATTGGGGAGTGGATGGTGAGGGTGGATGGTGAATGTTGAAAAGTGGATGGTATCTTGTGGATGGTATCTTGTGGATGGCGGACAGTGGATATTGGGTGGTAGATGGGTGGATGTTAAATATTTGATGGAGTATTGAGAGAGGCGATGGTGTTTAGCGGATATTTGATGGTAGATGGTGTCTGGTGAATGGTGGATATTGAGTGGTGGATTGTAAATGGTGGATGATGAATGTTGGATGGTGGACGCTGGACTGTGAAAAGTGAATATTTGAGAGTGGATGGTGATTGCAGGATATTGATAGCGGATCGTTGATAGTGGTTATTGTATGGTGGTGTTAGATGGTGGATATTGGATAATGGATTGTGGATAACAAATGGTGGTTGTTCAGTGGTGGCTGATGGATTTTGAGTGGTGGATATTGGAGAGTTTATGTTGGATTTTGGATGGTTGGGGCTAAAAAGTGGGTATAGGATGGTGGATTGTGAATGGTGAATGGTCAAGTGTGGATGTGGCTTGGTGAATACTGGATGGAGCTTGTTGGATGGTAGCCTGGATTGTGGGAACTGGATGGTGGATATTAGATGGTGCGTAGTGGATACTGGGTGGTGTGTATTGGATCATAGATTGTAGATGTTGCATGGTGGTACTTGATGGTGGGTGGTGGACTGTGGCTGGTGGAAACTGGATGGTTGATGATGGTCATTTCAATGGTGGATGGTGGTTATTGGATGTTGGATGGTTGATACTGAATGGTGGATATTGGATTATAGATGGTGGATGGTGTACAGTGGGTAGTGGATATTTCATGGTGGATGGTGTGGATCTTTGATGATGGTTATTGGATGATAAATTGTTGGGGATGGATTGTGAACTGTGGATGATTGTCAACAATGGCTGATGAGGGATATTGGATTGTAGATAGTTTATTGTGGATGGTGGATTTTGGATTGTGGATGTTGGTTTGTAGCTGGTTAGAGCATTTGCCCTGCAATCAGAAAGTTGCGGGTTCATATCCCAAAACAGCTAGTGGCACCTTTGTGGTTTCCTTGAGAAAGGTACCATCCCCACACACTGCTTCGCTGGCACTGTGTTCCTGGCTGCTTCTCTTGGTGTTAAATGTAGAGGAAGAATTTTGTGCTGTACACACTGTGTGCTGTGATGTGTTCACATAAGACAGAATGGTCACTTTATACTTTATGGTAAAAGGTGAATCGTGAATAGTGGATATTGGATTGTTTATGGCAGATGATGGATAGAGGAAGGTGGACTGTGGATATTGTGTGGTGGATATTGGATTGTTTATGCAGGATGGTGGAAGTTGGAGAGGGATTTGGCTGACATCCTTTTCCAGAGTGACTTAAAATCATTAGTCACAGGGACAGCCCCCACTGAACCAACAGGTTAAGTAAGAACACAATGGTATAAAGTGTGGTTTGTACCTAGTTCGTTATCATCATAAGGTTCACAAGCAAATGCTTTACCCACAAGGCCACTACCACCCTTCACTACCATACAATACTACCATAGTGGATAGTGGATGACGGTTTTTGGATGGTGGATGGCGGATGATGGATATTAGATGTTGGATGAAAAGGGGAGTATGTGTCTACTGGCAGGTGTATTCTACATTGGAAGTTGCGAGGTATGCAATATCTTGTTGACTGGGAGGGCTACTGGCTAGAGGAACGCCTGCCAGGCCTTACCTGGACAAAATGCTTATTCAGGACTTTCAGCACAGCCGTTTGGGGTAATAGGCCTTTGGGAGATAGTCTTCATGGGGCGTAATATTACATCCCAAGTCGTAATACCCAAGGCTGTCTGGGGAAGGTACTTTCTACTCTTCACCTACTTTTTCCCCATTTAGGTTACCTGCCCCTCAGCTGCACCTAGTTACTATTATTAGCACTCACCTTATTTAATTTCCATCCTCACCTCTTACCAGAGAATGAGAATTCCACATGTCATCTTCAGCTGCATTTAGTATTTTCTATATATCTCAGATTTTCTTCATATCTCTCATAGCTCCAGTGGCTCAATTAATACACTTGCCACCTTTGCTGTTGTCTGGGTGAACTGCTTCTCTACAGACACATTTCAAAATTAATTTTAGAAGAAAACCAAATCATGTCAAACCAAAACATGTTGTAGCAATTGTAATTCACCAAAACTTCACATTGGGAAATACTAGCAAAAAGGGGTATGTCCATCTAGGGCCACAGATCTTATCTTACGTATCGGCCATTTGGGACTACAAGCATACAGATTTTCATGCATACTGATGAAGTCTCATTTCATGATATTGTTTAGTTGATGTCGGTTAATGCAGTGCATATATGTATATAGTTCAAGGTCACTTCACAAAGCATGAAAATCAGATTCCTACTAAAACTCCAAGAAAAACAACTGGCCAAAACATAAATAATAGACAGTGGAATAAAAAACTGAAGCATGGTATTAATAAAACAAAAGTAATCAAGAAAAAATGATTATAATTTATAATAAATGCTAATGCAGTAATTTAAAATGGACAAAGCAAACTTTTAGATTCAAACGAATAGTTCTAAGTGAAGTACAGTATTGGATAGTGCTGACAAGAGCTGCTTTCTGCTGTGTTTGTTAAACTAGCAGATTTTTTTTCAGCCACCATGTGAACAGCTATTGCCCCTCCTTTCTGTGTCTGAGACACACATGTCCCCATATGCTTCAACTTGGTCGGTTTTGACAGTTGGCTTCTGTGAACAACAGATAGGAAAATGGAGGTCGACAGCAGGGGCGAGGTAAATATAAATATTTAGAGTTTACATCAGGCCCCTTAACAAATCATGTGTGGAGCTGTGACATTGTCACAGCCAGGCCAGGCTGCTGAAATGGGATTTTGGAGTGAAGGGCAGGACAGAGCGCAGAGTGTCCCTCCTCAAAAACACCCCTCTCTGTCATAATAACCTCAAGGCTCAAACATTTATATTGTCCTCTCCAGTCTGGTCCATTAAGATTCAAACCCCTGATGACCATTTAAAGCATGTAGATTTGTCGCCGCTTTTTGCCCCTCAAAATATGATCTAAAGCACAATCATAATATATGTTGAAGTGGACAAAGATTAAAATGTTCAATTTTCCCTCAGTGTATTGAACTAAAATTATAAATAAAAACCAGATGACCATGGCCCGTAAAATGACCAAAGCAGAGTAATACAACACACAATTACACATTATTGTTAACTGATTCATTAATTTATTAAAAATTTCTCCCACCGGGGCAAAAACTATTTGGGAATGGCAGGATATTATTTTTTAAATTCCACTGTTTCCATTCTATGACTACAGCGTTGATTTGAAGATCAAATCAGATTTTAAAGATAAATATCTCTTTGCCTTGGGAGGGGAACAAATGCACCAAAGCGGCTGTGGGATTTGGTGAAGATTACAAACCAATGTATGCATTCAGACAATCCGTCATGACAAAAATATGTTTACTGATTACAGTATAGCAATAACCAGCATACCATTTGACCCTCCCCCGCATGTCTCCTGTGTTAGCATATTGTGCATGGGTTAAGGGCAGAAAATAAAAGGATTTACATCATTTCAACCACTCAGGACTATGTTTTGTAGATAAACATCTATCAGAGACGAGCTACATGTTTAGGAGTGTTGTAGCATGAAGCATTTCTTTTTCTGTCGCATCACATTGTTAAAAAGGCCCATGTTCCACTGACTGAAAATGTATTCATTCAACATGTTCTTCCTCTCCTGTATCATTATCGTTTCCATCACTGCTGTTGTAAACTGCAACTACAAGTTCAAAGACAACTAAGCACAGATTGAATGAGGTTGTATCTCTTTTCAAGCCCTCTTTTATACATCTTCCCAACATCTGTAAATAAAGACACCCAAGTGAAGCAGTGGGCAGAAATCAACAATTGATATTTAATAAAAGGTATTTGTTCTCATGAATTTGACCAAAAGTTACTGAGTATAACCACTTCAATTGAGGTGCTGTGGGTAGCGCAGTCACCTCACAGCACGAAAGTCCTGGGTTCAGTTCTCAATGTGGGGAGCCAAGGGTCACTTCTGGGTGGAGTTTGAAGCCAGCTGATAATTTACTGTGTAACCGATGCAGTCTTTTTTGCTTCTTCCTTTGTGAAATTTGACGAGTATCATACGAGTAATACGAGTCAATATCTGTGCTCGGATTGAATAAAAATTCTCATCTGACTGTGTTTGCGTTCTGTGATAGACTAGTCACAGCGCACCTCCCCTCTCTCTGTCGCTCCCTGTCTGTTTTTTACTTTAGTTTGTAGTACTTACTTACAAAGTAGAGTTAGTAGAGTTTTGGTAAACGTGGGGTTTGTTCAGACGTGGTGCTTGGTAGAATGCGACTCGCGTCTCTGCCTGGCCGAGATTATTTTTTTCTTTTTTAAGTCAGCTGGCTCTAACCAGTTTTTTTTTACCTCACGTCTGACACTTTAAAGCCCCGCCCATTTCAAGACAACCCAACCCACTTCCGAGTTAAATCCCGCCCACTTCCGGGTTAGGCCCCGCCCAGTCCGAATACAGCTACACATACAGATAATTCACATGGTTAACAGATACAGATACAGATAATGCTGTACTCGCTCATCCCTAATATATATATACAAAAAACCCTCAGGCACATACGCTCTTAACTGTTTTTCCTTACTTTTGTATTAGGGTTTGTTAAGGTGTGTAACTTAGCTGGCTGTAACTTGGATAAAAACAGATGTTGGTTTGAGTTTAGCTTTACATGTATGAAGAACAGACGTAGACTACTTAAGCACTGAAATGTAAACGTAAACGTAGGTACTTCGTCTTTAGAGGCTTGCATTTGAACAGGTCCAGCCCTCTGCCTCTCGGTTCCAAACAATGCTTCTTTCCCCCATTTCCTTATTGGACATATGCTGGGGGCCACATTCCTGTACCAATTATTCCATGCCTGTGATTTTGAAATGTTTTTATCTGAGCAGCATTAGCCTGACTGGTCTTGCTCTTGATCTCCCTTCCCTAAGGCCAGTCGAGAAACTCCTCTTCACCATCTGACAGCAGGAAGCCGCTGGATTGGCCTATCCCTGATTCGCAGCATCTGTCTGATCGCAAGAGCCTCTTGTTTACTAACAAGTATTGGGTCCTGCTGCCAGCGGAGAATGCTAATACTCTGAGTGTTGCGTAACAAGATCGCTGTTAAAAACCCTTAAGAAGAATGAACTGTGGAGCACTATACACTTGGAGCTTTAGTGTTTGGGAAAGAGAGCAAAAAACAGTGGAGATATGGTTTTGAGGACCTGTCAAGCAGTAGATATTGTTGCTTTCAATACTTTACATTTTATTGTTTTTTTTTCCCCTTTTGAAAAGTCTACTTGCCCTTTAATTTCCAAAACATGCAAGATAGTGTCACAGGGACAAAACTGGAAGTGAGTGCATTTAAGAGTCAGAGTTTATTAAAATGTGACTTATGATCTAACTACAGCACAATATGTGCCTCCGGGTACATGAAATAATGGCTAAATTAAACATTTTAACATGTTTTCTACTCTTTTTTGGAGTACAGTTTAAATCAACCAACCACTCTCATCTCTGCCGTTTACATTTTATACACATTAGGGATATCATGTGGTATAATTACAAAACTCCACCTTCCAGTGGATAACTGATCCTGAATAGTCCTTTAGACTCAAAAAAGCTAACAAAATAAGCTGATACAAAAAAATAAAATGCAATGTAAAAGACACACATGTGAAAAACATATTGCCCACTTATGGACTTATTAAACTTCTGCCTGTTAACAGCATATCTCACAACCCATTAAATTTTAAGTTTAAAGTTCAGTAAAATTTCAATTTTAAAGCAGCCAGACTACTTATATTTTAAAATGACCAAATCATTTTCACAGTGTGCGATGTATGACAGGTCAGTAGAAGTAGTTAAATCTCTATTTACAATTATATACATTCACGTTATCGTTTTAAAGACATAAGGAGTGCCTGCCACCTGAAGAACATTTATAAAGTAGCACTGTGATGTTCAACAATACAGAACAAAAGAAACTAGCACTTGTACAGAAGCCACAGATTGTTTTTTAAGAGTATTTTCCAGTATTCCTTTCACATTGTATAGATATTTGACAATGACTTCTCCAATTGAGAGTCTAAAATTTAAAATGTAAAAAAATTAGAAGTTTAAATTTCTAAAAGTTTAAAATCTTGTTTCATCACATGTAATTGCCTACAATGTTGCCAAAAGAAGAGATGAAATTTTGTTACAGTGATGATATGGAGCACCAGAAAGTCCAGAGAGCACTTGTCCACTGCCACTGATGCTGCCAGTATTCTGGGGCAGTTGTCGATTTAATGTGTTTCAGGTTATAACGGTTTTCTGGTATCATCAGATCTGTCATGTGTAACTGCCACATCAGCTATGATTCGCCCATATGCAGAACACATCACAGTCATGATGCTCAAAGCATCACGACATAAAATGTAGAATAAAAATATGTAGTGACAACTGAAACACTTGAACTACTGTATTTCACTCCAGCATTCCTACACACAAAGCTCGACAGATATTTGCTTTCTGAATATAAGTGGTTTGCAGCCCTCAATCCATATTCTGTACATTTGTGCAAAATCAATATCAATGCTTCATTGATTTTCAAGATGAGCTTTTATGGGCAACCAGTATGTCTCCACATTCCTGGCCTGGTGTTACAACAAATTACACACTGCACAAGTCATCACACACTCCATATACACAAAGCCCTCTTAGACAGAGGAGCTTTTGACAGCATGGTGTTGCCTTGTTCCATCAGTGTGCTGCCTCCATACGACAGCCGTCAGTTTAAACCAGTTGAGGTGCCTCAAAAGCAAATTGCATTGCGTTCATACAAAGCTTTTTGACTTTGATGTGCTTGCTGTGCAAGAACGAACATGTTCAGAGACAGCTTTAAACCTAGTCCTCAGTTAGTGAATGGAAATTAGAATTCTCACAGTGTGCCCTTTTGTTCAATCCTTACAGTGATAGAGCACAACTCTTAAGAATAAAGGTGCCAGAAGGGTTCTTTAGAATATTGTCATAGAATAACTACCTTTTATTTAATTATTATCTATCTGCTGCTTCTGTACTGCACCAGGTGCTGAAGCATCTACTGACTGGATTCTATTATACGTATAAAATATTGGAGCATTTAAAGAAAAAGTTATTTTGTCTGGTCCTTTAAAGAAAGAAAAGTTTTTTTTCTATAGCATCATTCCAAAGAACCTATTTTGACACACATTTTCAAGAGTGTAGGTGAGAGTTATGTTCAGTTTGGGACGCAGCCTGATGTCTCCTTCGTGTCCCCATTGCCTTCTGTGTGATTAGCTCCACTTCAGGTGCCATTCACTGCGCCATGTCTGTCTTTAGCTGCATCTCAGCGCATTAAAACTCAGCACCAGGCATTAGCCTTGACAGCCCCAACGGTAAAATCACACCCACTCCCATCAGACGCCATTACATGGGAAAATGACGGTCTCTGGGGGGAAAAGGGGGCAATTTACTGCCATTTAAATGCAAGACGCAGGCCCAGGGCTGGGGCTTCGCTTGGTTTGACTTTGCTGAGGAGGGCCATAGATTAGTCTCTGACCGACAGCGCTGTCTGACTGGCCTATAGGAGGGCAGAGGGAGGTAATGATGATGACTGGTCGGAGAGAGAGAGAGAGAGAGAATGCCTCACCTCAGCTGAACCTGCTGAAACAGACAGGCCAGACAGCCGTGAGTGTGACATGGGCCGCAAGCTCCAAGATTCATCTTAATGATTACGGACGGAGTGTATTGATTTTGCATTAATTCAATTGCATTTTTTACTGCATTGAATGAGGGCTTCATTTAAACTATTTAATAAGGATATTGTTGCACCTGCATTCAGCCACAGTGTTGCATTATATTGTAAGATTTAGGTTGTTGATGGAAAGTAACAAAGTACAGCTCTTGTTACAAAACTAAAGGGCATTGCTCCTCACTAAGAGTGCTCAACTAAGGCGACATTGTGAAATCTAGCAACAGTGGTTTTAAAACAGTAAGCAATGAGCTTCACAAAAGTTCAAATGAACTCCATCCTCCCATTACTCCTACTGATATGAAGACTTTTAAACATGTTAATGAGTTTGCTGGTAGCACATTGCTACACAGAGCTTAAAGTTCTATTTGCTAGAAAAACTATTTTTATCAGCAGAAACCTCAAAACTGAAATAGATTCATTCAAATGCAATACTTTGAGTTTCCCGGATCATTTTGGCAATTGACAATAAAGTAAGTGGGATAGGGTACAGCCCGCCGGTCATTACAGAAAAATAAATTCCTTACAAGATTATTTCATCCTGTCTGGATTTATGCTTAGATAATGATTGTACTTTATTCTTTATATATTCTTCATTACGAGGTTGTTCAAATAGTAAATAATCTGAATGTTACACCTGGTGGCCTCATGGTTTGCGTATTGCCCCTGCAGTCAGAATGTTGTGGGTTCGAATCCCAGCAACCCTTGAGCAAGGTACCATCCCCACACACTGCTTTCCGGGTGCCCCTAATTGGTGGCAGCCCTGTGCTTCACTTGGTGAATGGGTTAAACGCAGAGAAAGAATTTCACCCTTGTTCACACTGTGAATTTTAGGCAATTTATTCTTAAGAGTACACTCATCCCCTACTGACTCAAAAGTATTACGAAACATAGTGGTCCTGAGTATTTCGTAGGAGTGAGTTTTTATGATTCCATAGTTGTTTTCCATTCTTTTACAGTAAAATGTTTGTGATAAATTACATTTTTTGTACAGCTGTTATTTTTACACTGACATAGTTTAGATGACTATTTAAGGACACTGCATTTTCACAGTGATTAAATGTGCATTATTAGCTTTAAATGAAATGCACTTTGCCAGATGCTTATCATAGCAGGCCTGCATTAGCCCTTCTCATCATTAAATGCCGAAACCCAGCACCGCCAATAAATTAATTGGGGGGGAATGCTCTTCTGCTTGAAGTGTATAAGCGGACTACAAAAACAGCCCAATGCCAGGCTGCCATTTTTTCCCATTTTTTGAGCAGACACTGCCATTTCATTGAACAGTGATTCATTAACCCCCCAGACATGGCAGACGTTGAGCCACGGATTGCTTTCAAGTATCTGGCTATCATGAAATTAATTTGACTTGCCGTAACATGTGTATCTCTAAATACCTGCAGTATAGCCCTTAATCTCTGTGGCTATCTCCAGGGACCTGCATTTTAATTTCATGGGTTTAATGCTAATTTGCATTGGGGGAGAGTGCGGGGGGGTTGGGCAGAATTTGGCAGCCAGGAAAGGGGGAAGGTGACTTGGTGAAAAAGAAGGGTGGATGAAAGTAAAGGGAGGAGGGGATGAAGGGAAACAACGGCTACAACTAATCTGCACTGTCTTGTTCTGGTGGGCAAGTTATTTGCCCACTGAGGTTTTTATTTACTGGGCTTATCATTTACGCATTGTGAATCCGTCTTGTATGGCTTATTAGAAGAGTTAATTTCAGTGAACACAAACCGCTCTTATGTTGGGCCAAGTGCTGAAAATAAAAAAGGATAGACACCAGTCACTGCACCTCGGCTGTAGGCTACACTTTTTTTCATTCATCGTATTTGGCGTTCTTGAGACCTCTTTAAACAGCCTTGAAACTGAATCACAGTTTGCTGCAGAATTAGCCCACTGGAGCTAATAAATTAATGCAATGTAACAACAGACTTAGGTGGAAGACTCTGACAGCCAGTTGCTGGGGTGGTATCTTCAGAACTGGCTGGCATATACTAGGATGCCTCTTTGATGGCATTCTATTGTAAACATCTGCTTTGTCTCAAGGGGATCTGATGTTTCAGCACGGACGGCTTTCCTGTGGAATTATTTTGGAAGTAGAGCGTCAATTATTTATCAGCACCCCGACTGAAATCATGCAATGTGCCACCCAATTCTCAGATTGGACAAACTGTGGTCCCATGCAAGTGATGATTGGAGATATGAATTATTTCAAAACGTGAACATGTGTGAATAATCTAAAATCCAAAACATCCAGTCCAAAAACATGTAAATAGTAAGTAACTCCATGCAATCGTATCACCCAGAACCATTTAACATTTACTGCAAATAATATGAATCTGTAAGAATATTTGAGGAGTGCACTCGATTGTGGAAAATAGTTTACTAATGTTCACAAGTTGTAAACGTACAATCAGTTTAATGTTAAAGTGAATCAAACAGATATGACAAGTGAT
Organism: Brachyalestes nurse; assembly: GCA_037974405.1. NCBI lineage: Eukaryota > Metazoa > Chordata > Actinopteri > Characiformes > Alestidae > Brachyalestes > Brachyalestes nurse. The sequence goes on along the minus strand of JBBPCY010000136.1, from coordinate 19,712,288 downwards.
TCAGATTTGAAATCCATAGATGATTGGGATTCAGCCTAGAGTGAACATTGACATCTAGACAAAAGGCTTAATCCAGACAAATCTTGACAGTCAAAACCATAAAGGGAGGAGGATACAACAAACTGCTTGATGCATCAGGGGAAGCAATATTTTACTAAGTATTCTAATCTTTCAAGTCCTTATAGCACTGGGGACAGGCAGGCAGTCTGCTAGAGTTCCCCTAGTGCTGAGGAGGGTGAACTACTGAGCTGATGTCACAAAATCTTGTAGGATTTGTTGTTGTCACTTCAGCTTTTTGACTCGGGTTTATGTGAATTAACAGACAATTAAAAGATTCATCTCTCTAAATTTGGCCAATGAATTTGAAGTAACAAAGTGTTTTTTCAGTAATGTGATATGAAATAAAATGTACAATAATTACTTTATTAAGAAGATCAAATGAAAATATTGCTTAGCATGTCCTAAATTTGAAAACTGTATTGCTATTGCACAGCTACGCAAGACAAAAATACAACAAAATTACAGTGCAGTCAAATGTGCAAATAAACAATGACAATAAACAACTAGCAGCACACATTTAGCAGCAATATAATAGAGTGAGATCGATTAAACTCGTATGGCAGATGAGCATGTTTCACTGTGGAGAGTACAGCTCTGGTAAAAAATAAGAGAGCACTGCAATTTATTTTTAAATCAGCATCTCTTTGAGTATGACAACCATTCAAGTCCAGTGTCATTCTGCTTTATGAGGTACTGATTAGTGATCACCTGAATCACATCTTATTTAATGAGGAAAAGTATAAAAACACT
>JBBPCY010000136.1:19682062-19706963 GCA_037974405.1 Brachyalestes nurse | reverse complement strand
CAAAAAACGTATATTTCTGGGCTGATCTTGCCTCCATCCCAAATATGGGATGGACAGTGAACAGGTTAAAGTCATGTTTAAACCACCAATATTCTACTCAAAGAATATTGGGTTAGCACTTCCTTGACTCAATTTCCTTGCCCTAAACTAATTTGTATATTGTATTTCAGTGTTGTCATAACAAAGCCTTGTGTGTCCAAAAGAGTAGCAATAACTGAGGAGAAAAAAATGTAATTTAATTAACTATACATTCATGCAACAAGTTTTTGGACCACTTTTACTGTCCATTTGCAGTCACGTATTTGTTAAACCCTGTTAATGAAGTTACATTTGATGATTTTAAAACAGCAGCAACCTTTCTTTTTGTTTACTCTAAAGTCATTAAGAGGAAGTCCGTGCTGCCCACATGAAGTTAACAGAATTATTCTGTAGTTGCAACTAACTGTTGTCAGTTTTCAGAAATATCTTAGTTTACACTTTTCTTATTTACAAAAATAACATGAAACATATGTAACATGGCATTAAAGTTGCAGTGGTATTTCACGCACCGTTGGTTTTAGTTGATTTCTTGTTTGAAAAGATCTGTTGAAGATCTGACAGACCAATTAAAATCTTGGAAGAAGCTGCTCATAGACTGGTCAGGTATACAACGCAATAGCTCCACATCTGTGTCCAGGACTATACTAATATTTGGTTGGCATGGGAATAGTGATGCACTGTCCCTCTCTGCAGTGTTGTGGTTCATACATCATCTACACGGAAAAGTAATTAGAAGGTAACTTTAGAAGGTCATCATATGCAGCACTCAACCCAAAGACATTTTGGAATCAAGTGCTGTGGATGATGAAATAAAATTTTGAGAAAAGGACGAGAAGCATTTCAATAAAACATTTTGTTAACTGTTAAGCATGAATGTAGATCTGTTATGATTTGGGATCATGTGTCAGTGATATAGTAAAGGCTGTGGGGACAGAGGGAAGTCAATAAATTCTGAAATTCACTAAATATCAATAAATTCTGAAAGCTAACGTTCAAAGGTCAGTGAAGAAAATGAAGAAAAGGTTGGATATTACAACAAAACAATGATCGAAAACATACTTCAGTTACTTAAGATTTTGAAATATTCTTCAACATTTCCAGATATTAGTGAATATTGTTTGTTGAAATCTATTGTTATGTTTTAAACTTGCTATGCATGTAAGATGACCTAATAATATTTCTGAACTAGAAGTGCTCTGCAAGGAACAGTAGTAAAAACCTAAACAAAAAATTGTAAGCTGGCTTCCAGAAATGTGATTTCAGGCAAAGACTGTTTTACTAACTACTGACTGACATGGAACCCAAACATACACACATTTTAAACTATTTAAGTTACTCTCTTGCACAAAAAAGCAGAAAATAAATAAAATTGTGCATAATATTCCATATTTCTATTTGTAGTTTTTCATTGCTTTTTTGCATGCATCACATAAATACACTTTTTGTGGCACAGTTGAAGCTATCCATAGAGCTGCAACTGTAAAATACAAAAGCATTTTGTGCACAAAATTGCGAACAAAAGACCCAAATAAATGAAGCACATGAAAAAGATACCGTAGTGCTTCAAGTATATAATGTATAAGGTACATTTTTGATGTACTAATAAATATATAGACAGAAAATAGCCAACAGGCTTTAAAACCCTTTCTCCCTTCACTTGAGAAGCCCTTTGTATATCATTTGACTTAGCATAGCATACGACTGAAAACAAATCCCCAGCTCTCTTGACAAATCGATCAATATTTCTCTATGAGGCCAAACCAGTTCTCAGAGTGGTACCATGGGTCTGTCAAATATCAGTGTCGGATATCAATAGCCCATGGACTTTCCAAGAAATAGCCTGTGACTGATCAATTTCAATCAGCACGCTTTTGCAGCAAAACTTTTTTTTCCATAAACCTTGAGAGACTTCTCTCACTTTCCTATTGCTGGAGTATGACAGGCTGAGCGTTTAGCCGAGCTGTATTTTAATCTGAGGGCAGCGAAAATGCTTGCAGCGGCAGCAGTACAGTTGTACTTGCTTAAATATGTGACTAACATGCATTTCCTTTCAGTGTGCAAAGGTCTGGGTGTATGTGTGAAACTGCGCTCGTTTTCATACATTTTCAGAACAAAAATAGAAAACCAAGAAAAGCAAGGCAGTGCAAACCTGACTTTGCAAATTGTCTTCTGCAAAAGATACACATTTCATTTTTGAAAAAAGATTATATTTATTTTTGGTTAGTGAGTTTTAGGTTTAAGGTTATACCTCAATATATTTCTTTTTTAATCTTTGTTTCTTGTTTTTTTTATTTATTTGGTGGCTGTCTTACATTGTATGAACATTACCGGTGACAATAGAAACCACTTGGATTAAAATATATTTACATTCATTCAAATGAAAAGTTAAGAATGCTTTTACCCACTTACAAAACAACCCAATTTGTAGCATACAAGGTTTTGAAGGGGGTGGTGGGAAGGGAAGGTGAAATAATGTATTATTGCTAGAGCACAGTGTAAGTAACCAAAATCATGAGACATTTTAGAACAGGCAGTAGCTGTTACAATCAAAGATTGTAGGAAACACATTGACTTTAAAACTGTGAAAATGTTGCTTCTCCTGAACAGTTCTGTTTTGGAGACATGAAGTTTTGTTCTGATAAATATGAACCCACATCCTGACATGGTTTGTGTGTGTGTATTCATGTGTGTGTGTACATACCACATATTGAGTGCAAAGTTAGAACACAACTAGTTCACAGCAAAACACAGTAAAGTGTTCGGCTGCCCAGATGCAGTCTAATGCCATCATCTGCCCCAAATCTATGAGACATCAAACAAAGCAGAGGAAAGCTTCTTTAAAACAGGACGAATCATCACTCTCCGCTCTCAACATCTCGCCACACTGCAGCAAATGCCTGTCACCCACATTGCGAGTGTTGGTGAAGGTGGTGAGCGTCTGCAGAAATTGAGGAGCACTGGAGGGCATCTGAAGCCAGGTATCATCCTCTGTCTCATCCAGAGACTTTAGATGGATTTAGCTGGAGATCTGGGGGGAAAGGGAAAGCTAAACATCAAAAGTTCTAACATAAACGAGAAAGATCCCATGCCTTTGAACCTGTCAGCTTACACTGTAGTCTGTGAAATCTAGTGACAGCAAAGGATATTTGTTCTCAGCTCCATGTTTTTAATGCTTGTAGGCTTTAGGTCGTTGTCATAAGAAAAAAATTAAATAAATAAATACAGCCCATGATTCTTACAAAATATTCTCCATAATGTCTTAGTATTACCAATGTAACTATCAATGTGTTTTATGATTATCTGGAAAAGACTGAACCATCATTATTTTACGTGCATGATAATGGTTGCTGGTATATTATTTGCCAACAGGAAAATTGATTTAGAATTATCATTTTGTTATTAAAATGACATCTGATGACTTTTAACTTGTACATGTACACTCCTCCTCTACTTTCGGCTGGTCCCAATTAGGGGCCGCCATAGTTGATCAACCATATCCATTTCCCTCTGTCCTCTACATCTTCCTTACTCACCGCCTGCATGCTCTCCCTCAAATCTACTAGGCCTTCATCTTCTCCTCTTCCCTGTAGCTCCATCCTCAGCAACCTTCTCACAACATCCTCAGAACATGTCCAAACCAACGCAGTCTCACCTCTCTGACATTTCCTCCAAACTGGAGCTGTCCTGCAAATAAACGTATTCCTGATCCTGTCCATCCTCGTCACTTCCTGTGCAAATCTTAACATTTTCAGCTCTGCCACTTCCAGCTTTGCTTTCTTTCTTTTCGTCAGTGCCACTGTCTCCAAACCAGTAAACCAGACAACGCAGCTGGTCTCACTTTCACTCTTGCTGGTACCTGTCACAAATCACTGCTGTCACTCTTCTCCAGCCATTGCAGCCTGACTGCATTTTTCCTCTTCACCTCTCTTTCACACTTCCCATTACTTTGGACTGTTGACCCTAAGTACTTGTGACTACAGCTCTGCACATCACGCATAGTCATTAAAATTGATACCAGTACACCTTCACTCCCCAGGCATTCTCGCTCTCTCCAAGATACTATTAAACAGGTGGGTCAATAACTCCACTGCCATCTCTCCTAAACACCTCCAGGTCTCCACAGGTATATCATCTGGACCAACAGCTTTTCCACTCTTCATTCTCTTTATAGCTGTCATTACTTTCTTCTTGCTAATCCTCTGCACTTCCTGAATCACTATCTTCACATCCTCCGGCCTTCATTCTCTGTCATTCTCCTCATTCATTAATCTCGGCGTTTAGCAGGCGCTTTTCTCCAAAGCACCTTCCATTCCCTAACTACAGGGGCAGGTCTCCCTGGAGCAACTTGTCTTGCTCATGAACCCAGTGAAAGTAGGATTCCAACCTGTGACCTCTTGGTCCAGTATCATACCCACTAGGCCACCACAACCAGCCTTTGCCACTTCTCACTTACGGTTCATCTCCTTATACTCCTGTCTACTTTCTTCATCTCTCTGACTATCCCACTTCTTCTTTGACAACCTATTCCTCTGGATACTGTCCTGTCTTTCCTTATTCCACCACCAGGTTTTCTTGTCATCTTTCCTCTGTCCAGATGTCACCCCTAGCACCTTTCCTTCTTACTACTTCAGCTATCTGGCAGCTCCTTACTCTCCTTACAGGCTCTGTGCGGCCAGTCAAGTTATTCCACGCATAACTCATCCAGCCATGTGTTTATGGAGCTCGCATTGTGCACTGGCGCACATTCACGCCGGAATAGAAAAGGTTCTTCCTCAAACAAAGTTGGAAGCATGACGTTGTCCAAAACATCTTGGTATGCTGAAGCAATAAGATTGCCCCAATACATATGTCCCAATACTTTTGTCCATGTAGTGTACAAATGCATGTGTAGTCATTATCACTGCCATACCAAAAAGCCAGCATTGGTGGGCTGTGGGTGCCCAAGCACCTGACATTTTGCCCCTTAGTGTCTACAATGGCCTTTTTGATTTTCCCTTTTTTAGGACTTTTGAGGAAAAAAAGAGAAACTTGTTTAACACAAGAATTTCACTGCAGTTATAAAAGGTGAACAAAGTTTTACGAGAAACAAGCCTCATTTTCTAAGCCCTCCGGTCACTGCTTAGCAACCATTGCTCAGGCAAGTTTTAATTTCTAGCAGTGTGCTTGTGCTTCCCATGGATGTGTAACTATTGTTTTAACAATTAAATGTTAGAAGGTTATCTGATGGAATTATAATAATGATAATCAATTGTTATTGTAATTCTGCTGGTTATAATGTAGTTAGTGTTTTGAATTTTGACCAGTCCACCCTTTGAGAGTCTATGTACTGCCCTGATTTTCACCTACCATTGCAGATCAGTAGGAATCAGTGTCAACCTCAGGGTATTGATTATCAGTTATTGTTATCTGCCTATAAATTCCATATTGGTACACCTTTTGCAGTTATACCATGCTACTTTATCTGTATTACAATAGGCTACAGTACTCTGTTATGTACTGTATGCCATCTTTACTTTTTGAGCTAGATGTTCCGAATACCCTGAAAATAGTTATCAGATCTGAATCTGTTTAGTTCTTCATTTCATTTACTCTGCTTACTCTGTCTGAGCCCCCATTTAAGTCTTGAGTCTTGTCTGCTCGACACACCCACCCGGCTTTTTGCTTGGGCTGTCACTAGTCTCCACAGAGTATGTAATGTAAACACTGAAATAATAAAATAATCCAGTGGGTCCTTAATCCTGCTGACCAGACCAGAGACATTATATAAAAATTGAATTGTGTATAAGGGAATGTGGACCATTTTGGGTGGGCTTTTTGTGTCTTTATTACAGTATTGCCATAGAATCCCTACTAACCCAAATGAACTCCATCCTTAGAGCATTAAAAGGCTAAATCTCATCTATCTTTAGGATTAAGGCAATATGTAGTTTGAATCAGATTGAATAATCAGTCATGTTAAGGCAAAAGCCATGCACAATGGGACCGGCTGGACCTGACAGATTGCCCCAATGATTTAGATTGATGGAGTTGGCAAGTAGTCTGTGGACTCAATGGCCTGGCTGAAAGAGGGTTGGTTAATGGGATTTTACTCAGGGTTCACCTGCGGCCCTGTAGGAAGTTCATGCTGCAATTTAGGCAAACTGAACATGGTGTGCATATAATTAAGGTATACTCAATTGGCCACCTTATTATAAATGACTTGGAAAATGATGTCATTTGTATTAATCTGGTGTGAAACAGAATTTTCAACATATTTGGTCTTTGTGTATTGTATTAAATATACTAATAAATACTAAGATTTTATTTATACACAACAGCTGATTGAAGGGTTGAGTGTAGCAATTGTTTATTTTTAATTATATTGAAATTTATTTTTTCTTTACGATTGCATGAACACTACCCTCCATAGTCTCAGGTTTTGTATCACTAAAAATGTGTACCATTGATATTGTCATTCTATCTGTAATATTTACACACTAATGTTCCTTTGATGTGCACGTTGAAGATCGAAGTCTACAAAAAACAACACAAATTCATTGTAGAGATAAGACTGACGCAAACTGAATTAGTCCAGTGATGTTGTGTTAGCCGAGCCTGATCTAAATCCCTAACCCTAACCTTAAACCTAAAAAAAAGCCCTAAAGCGTGACCGCAGCATGTATTTTGATTACATTGTATATCATAATGGCTGCACGAAAAGTTGTGAGATCGGGTTGGTTAGCCACAGTTTGAAAAGATGTACATCCTAGCCCTTCCACTCCCAGTGTTGGTGGAGTGTGATTGGGGGACTCCTAGCCAATGGGTGGAACTGAAGACAGAAAATCTGGGAAAAAAGGCCCAAAAATAAAGATAGCTAAAGTTGTTCTATCTGCAGTCAATAAACCAAAAATTGATTCTTATGTGATATTAAACATCTACTCTAGCTAAAGGCAAAATGAGAAATCTGAAAAGATCTGTTTTTTGGCTAAAAATTATACTCACAGTTATAAATGTCATTGCCTATAATCTACTCATTCCCAAACTGAAAACGTAAAGCTGAATGTGTTCCCGGGAAAGGAGAGGTTTAAAATAGATTGGAAGCAAACCACTCTATAGACTAGTCAACCACAAGCAAATCGAAATCCGCCACAGTCTACCCCAGTGTTACAGGGCCACATACTCACAACAGTCAAAATAAATTCCATGTGTAAAATCCTTCCTCCTCTGACACAGAGCCACACATATCACATTTGTTTGTGGTGATATGTGTGATTCACAAGCCCTTGCCGCAACATGGCATGTCTATGGCTCATGATTGATGATTGAGCTTCAGTTAGCACAACAGGCAACCGCTTTTTCCAGTCTCAATTTACATATATTCACAAGATGAATGCGTTAATTAGAAAAAAATCACATGGAGCTCGTTAACCCTCCACACAGACATTTCCCATCTCTGGAGACTCCGCTCTCAGCCTGTCCCAGGTGTGCGAGTGCCAGACACGCAAGCTAGCGTGTACGTTAGCGTGATATGTGACACAAAACACAGCAAATCTGTCAGATTGCTGTTAGCCTGCAATGGCTGACTGTCCAATAAGCTCCAATTGCTCATCTAAATGGCATAAATGCTCAGTGTCTACCTAATTAATGAAGCTACCCTGTAAGTAATGTGATCCAAGTGCAGGCACTAGCTTGTTTTGAGTGGTAAACAAGGGTTAAGGCGGTTCGATATACGCTCACATGCTAAACTTGTTATGGCTCACTGAGTGGCTGGAGGATCGTTTGATCTGTTTAGAATCGGTGAGTGCTGATCAATACATTGATTTTGCTGTTTGACCTGTCGACTGCCCTGCTCTCTGCATTCCCCTCTGGTTTTTAGACATACAATTAAGGCCAGGAGAAAGATGTTATATTATAGTCTTTTTAAGAGAAATTAGTCTTTAACCATAAGAATGAAAGGGCAGTCGTTATTATCAAACTGGCAAGATATTCTTTGCCATTACAGTATTCAGGAGCGACTACCTCATATTCTGCACAGTGGATTCTTCTAACTGAGTTCAGTCTTGAGTAGTATGGAAGTAAATTAGTGACAAAAATATTTGAATAAAAAAAAAACATTGAATTGTTGAAACTGAATAAAAACCTGCTTGAATGATAATGCATGTAAGTTTATAGAGTAGCCAAAGTCATACCAAGCTCCTTATAAATGAAAACAATGACACACCGCTCATAATTATAGTGAAGTTGAAGTGCGGTGTCCTAGATTTAAATCAATCATTGACTATGGTGTCATCAATGTTTCGCCAGAGGGTTTTGAAATCACTGTCCGCAGACCGTAACTGCTGTGATTATCTAGCTAAGCGGAAGAGGAGGGTTGATTTTGTAAGGTCAAATTCATGACCATTAGACACAGGGACGAGTGCATGTGTCCTCATTGATCTTTTCAGTGTAACGCAAGTGAAGCGTAGAATAAGCAGTTAAGTATAAGGGTTCCTGGCTTACTCTTCTATTAATTTTGTTTAATGAGAGGAACCTCACCTCATCGTCTGTGGCTTCATCACCACAGTAAACACTACACTAATACTTTTTCCTCTTCTCTCCCTGTGTCTTTCCCTCCCTCCCTTTCATTTTTCAATTCCTCTCTCTTTCCCCTCCTTCATCGCACCTTTGACAGCCACCCTGCTTCAAATCCCACGCTACTTAGTTATCCCTGAGCAAATATCCCTTGTATGCTGCACAGTAATTATAATACATTTCTATGCAAAAAGCATGCCATGCTTGGATGTGGTGGCTGGCGTCTGCAGATTGTGATGGGCTGGCTGACCACAGTGAACTGCAGCAGATCAGTGATCAGTGATTGGCGGTCTCAGGAGAATTATTGGCATGTACTGCTAATAATAGTAGTCTCCTCCTGGTCAACATTAGGCTTGTTTGACATGATGCAGGGTTCTGTACAGGACATGCCAATTAGATCTTTTGGACGACTTGCATCTGCACCACCAGTGTATCACAATGACATACACTGTTATAATCGCGCAAGAGCTGCAGCAAGGTGGTTTTTAGAGCCAAGCGCTGCAGTTGCTCCCCACCTGACTGCATTAACTGAAAGAATGACAACAGAGTCTTGTGGTCACTGACTAGAAGCTCCAACAACAATCATGCAGACACAATGTATAAATGCACCAGGTAGCCTACAGCTCTGGAAAAAAATAAGAAACTGCTGCAATTTATTTTGAAATCAGCATCTCTATGAGTATAACAACCATTCCATGCCAGTGTCTGTTAAATTCCTACACCAGCACCTTATTCTGCTTATTATATATTCACCATATTATGAGGTACTGATTAGTGATAACCTGAATCAAATCTTATTTCATGAGAGGTTAAAAAAAACACTGCTGTAATCAACACTCTCCTCTCGCAATGTGATCAGTTGGATGGTAAAACACTACTAGAAGTTAAGGTAATTACTAGAAGTCAAAGGTAATTATTGCCATTTTGTTTAAGAGTTAATTATTCAAGTTCTGTAAACACTGCACCGTTCCTCTTATTTTGATGTTCTGTCATTTTCTTTTTAAAATTATGCTTTAAAGAACAACATTTTTATTTGGAAATTAGGAGAAACGTTGTTAGCAGTTCTTAAAAATGGAGGCAAAGCTGTTCAGCTCAATGCTTGCACATATAAATAATAAATCCTGAGAAATCTTTTTGCAGTGGTCTCTTATTTTTTTCCAGAGCTGTGTTACACTAAGCAATGATTGTGGTTATTATATTCACATGTGAAATTCTAATTGATATTCTTAATAGAAATCTTATATCTGGCATGCAAATGACAAAAGCTGCTGGTTCAGGTGGAGTGCGGCCAGTAAAACTGTCCAGCTTGAAGGCGATCTTTTCAGTTTCATGACCAATATCAACTGCCTGCACTTTGCAGGTCATTAGATGAAGGAGAGACACAGTTCATCTAGAACAAGCCCAGTGTCTCTTCTAGCAAACACTCATTTCAGGATGTTAGAAGCACTACATCATTAATTATAGTGATGGAGTTCAAAACTAGTTCCATTGTCACATTGTGCTTGGTGGTTTTGATGGTATTATATACTATAGCTTAATACTAACCGTGTTGACAGTTCACACATGCACACATGTCTGCAGTTACTCACAGTCACGTGTATAATCAAAGTAATGTTTTTGTTTTGTTTGTTTTACTGATGAATGTGAAAATATGAGCAAATATTTGCTCATATTAGCATAAATGCTAGTAAAATAGCATTAACTTACTAAGTAGCAAACTGTTTTCATAGTAATAATTCGGAATCAACACACTACATACAGTTCCAGTTTTGTGTACCTAAGAGTTCTTTGTGCAGCGGAAAAACACCCGTACAGATTCTCAAAATATCATTATATTGAATAAAATCTACTGACACTACTGTGTAGAAACTAGTTTTAATAGTTTTAATAACTGATCTGACACAAAATAGTAGAATCTTATTGATTGTCACCATTTGTTTGCATGTCCACACATGTCCTGGTACCACCAACATATGATCTGTTATCACCATGGTTTCAGAAGTCACATACCCTGATAGCACCATTCATTTCCCAGAACAGGTTTCCCTTGTTCCAAAACAAAAACATTCAACTTTTAAACATGCAGAATTTCGTTTTCTGATACACTGCTGGTAAAAAAGAGCAGAGCATCGCGTATAACAAATAAATAAATGTATGTAAAACTGAGCAGGAGTATTGGATGATGAGTTTAATCCTTTTTTTTTTTTTTTCAAAATAAAGTGTACATATAATGGTCTGCTAAAGTGTAAGCTTGTTAAGTAAAAACAACACTTAAAATTCAGTGAACTTGTTCTTAAGTAGCCTTAGGCGTACAGTGGACGAAAACTATTTCCAGGGCCATTTCTACAATAGGCTCTCACAGTTAATGATCTACCTCTGACTCACCTTTCGACCTCCACTCCTTGGTAGACACTCTCTTGGAAATAAAGGTCAGTCCATTTCTTCTAAATGGAACCCCTTTTCACACTTTCTGGGTTTGAGATATTTACTTATTGTCAATCATACACAAGCCCTGGTGGAGTGACTATGAGAGGCATGACTGTTCATAATGGGAGGTCAAAGACTCCCAATGCTTCATAGTCTTAAATAATGGATAAGAGGTGGGCCTGGTGTGTGATGGCATAGCCAGTTCATCCTCAATAATGCAGCAGGAGCAGCGGGGGCACCCCTGTCCACTGGGATGGGATTTACATAGCTTTTATTTGATTTGATTCCTAGATGTGGGGGATGATCAAAGTATAGCTATGGAGACCCAGCAAACACAGTGTACTGAGGTTCCTCATGATGGCAGTTATGAAGCGCTGGCTCATATACAGTATTTATGAGGGTATAGGGTAGTAAGGTTGAGAGAGTGCAACTAATCAGAATTACAAGTTGTTCATCTGAGAAGACTGCACTTTGCTATAAGATCTACTCACCAAAGAACAGGCAATGGCATTTGACTTGTTAGACCCATACACCCTGATAGCAAATCACTGGCCATTGAGTGTGGAATGGAGATCACAGCAGATCATATGGATCTTACTAAGAGCAATGAAGATACCCCTAACTTATAATGTGCTATACTACGTTTGAATTATGGAGCAAAAAAGCCTAAATGGATTCAATGTATAATACAACAAAGACATTTTAAACAGCAGTGTCTTCTTTTCACGTGGTTGGAGAACCTCAGAGCTGAAGGGTCTTTGAATTTGAACCATTTCAGGGAAACCGAGAGGCAGCTCACTGCCAAGATGTTGTCAAGCAACTACAGAGCAGGAATCCAAAATAATAAACTTGACGAAAAGATGCAGGGGTAAGCGTTTTTTCAGACCCATTCAAAGATGAGTTCCCCTCTCATCCTCTGTCAGAATCCGGAGCTTTGATTTTTGACTCGGGATGGAAGTCTCAGACAGCGCTATGACTTTCAAGCACTTCCATTTTTACATTTTTATGTCACATGTAGGATCATTATAATCAGCCATTAAAGGTTTTTTTTTCCTTTTGGGATGCATTTGGTAGGATCAATCTTGCACACAAGACAAAACAAGAAGCAAGCTTTCAACAATAATTGCTCAGGCTTGTGCTATGTGTTCCCAAAACTAGTGCCAAGTCGTACTGAATTATATTGGCTAGCTATTTTTTATCAGCTGATTGTTTTTTTTCCAGCATAATTAGGCTGATATTAATTACGGCACCCCCATAGCCTCTTGCCCCTAGGTTCTCAAAAAATCAGTCTGGCCTCTCCATATCTCAACCTACTGAGCCTTCTTCTTTGCCTCTCTCCATGGCATTATTTCAGGGGATCTGAGATAACGAGGCCCGAGCTAATTCCATCCCGTGAAAAACTCGAGCGGCTCTTGCTCTAATGAGTGCGAATGGCGCCGATGATTATGCTTCCCCATAGCCCCCTTTATATCCGCTAAAAATCAGCTCAAATTTTACACCCCACAGTGCTCCATCTCAGTGTGCCACACTCACTGCTCACACACTTGAATAATTCATGAGGTATCAAAGAAAGCAGACCTTAGTAGCACTGATGCCGTTCGTCATTGTGAGCCAAGAAAAAAAAAACTGAAACAAAAACACAGCGTCTCTTTTCCTCATGTCGCACAGTCAAATTAGAACAGACCCCAAAGGTTGAGTCGAAAGCAGATTCTTTTTTTATGTGACGACGCATGGGGTGTGTGGCCCTTCGCTGTGGGGATGATCAAATCATCCCAGTGACCTGGTGTGCTTACTCTTGCGGCTTTTTTACTGATGGCAAGAAAAATAATGACTTGTGTTTATTAAAAAGCAAAGCAGCGGAGCCCTCTCAACCACAAGTCATAAGAAAACAGCCCTCCAGTCTCCTCAGGACTCATTTTGTCTTGCTGAATATTCATAGGGGCTGTGGGAGGGTATTTATTCAAAATGGTGCCTGGGGTAACTCGCACTGATGCCTTGCTGAGTTGCATCCTCTATGGGGGTCTCTCAACTACCCCCATACCTATGGGGCAAAAGCCAAAAGCTTGTCTCTCTCTGGGTGCACACTAATGTGGCCTGAAGGAGGCCTAGAATCATTCCCCTCGCCCTGGGTTTTATTGTAATCCCTGCTGGATGGGTTTGATGGTTGAGGAAATGGAGTTGTTTGATTGCTAATTCACAATCACAGGGGTTTCAGAATATATTTGCAGGTTCTATCTTCTGCAATCTGTGCGGCAATAAGGCTTAACAGGCCTGCAGCTAGCAGGGTTCAGAAACAAAAAAGTATGTTCAGTCACTCAAAGGCTATGGAAATTTATAGTTTCTGAATTAGTACGTTGCTCCAAGATTTAGATATAATTACAGCTCATGAATGTGTACCAGATTTGCTGTTAGACTATATATGCTAGTATAACAGGGCTTGACTGTTTTTTTAACACATACTTTAATGTGAGTTATATGTTGATAAAATATGCTTATACAGAGCTCTGCTTACCTTGGTTCATCAATGAATTGTGTAGTGAGAGTCAAAAAGCTTGGAGATGCGATCACATAGCTGTAGCTAGCGCTTTCAGTTTTTTACATGCTGTGCTATGGCTAATGATGCAATAATTGGGAATAATATTTTTTAAAAACAAAAACAGTAACAGATTTCAATTTAATGTTTGTCGTGTGCCAACCCTGGCTTACACGTTTTAATGTTTCCCTGCTTGAAAATACAATGATCAGAAAGGCCAGCAAGATGCAAACTTTGAAGCAGTTAATGGAATTTATGGCAAAGAGCGGTCACTGTTTGCGTGACAACAATATTACAAGTGTGCCACAAATGTGCCACAAAAAACCCTGCTCCTCATGAAAGGTCATCGAAAATCTTGAGGAGATTCTGGAACCAAATGGAAAAAGGTGTTATGACCAAAATTGAACTGTATGGCCTCAACACCAAATCATACGTCAGAAAGCCAATACAGCTCACCATCCAAAGAACACCATACCTAGAGTGAAGCATTTTAAGCTGCGAAATAAAGGAAGGACTTTTTAATGTTCTGATTAGTTGGACCAAGTGTGTTAGAGACGGAAACAACTACAAATTGTAGGCAGGGGGCTGACCAGGACTCTGCTGTACCAGAAAAGAGTGAAAGAACGATATGAATCTTTTATATTTTCCGTAAACTTAAACAAGAACTCTAAATATGGCTAGGGATGTGGGCATGAAGAGTCACCGTCTCCGTCTCTGATTGACCGTGTTTAAGAAATGCTGGCGTTGCAGTGTTACAGTGTACAGACGTGACGTAAAACTATTGGTGATTGGTGAGACATTAACACCCACTTTCAGAACTGAAGGTAACGAGTAACAAGAACCTTGATAGGAATGTAGTGAAGTGAAAAGTACGGTTTTGTGTTTCAAATGTAGTAAAGTGAAAGTTGTAAGTTTCCGAAAAAAAGACTACTCAAGTAAAGTAGATACTCAAAAACTGTACTTAAGTACAGTACTCAAGTAAATGTACTTAGTTACTGTCCACCTCTGTAAATAACACATTACAGTTTTGAAGTAACTTGCCCAAAAAGGTATATGAATAACAGTCATATAGGAATAACAGGAAACCCACTTAAGAATGTGCAACTGTAGCTGTCAATGGCATTAGAGTTTCCATTTAGACAACACGATTGTAATAAATGTTAATTATTATTTGCAAACTTATCATATATATGCTGTTCAGCAGTTTTTGTCATTCATACCTCTGCAGGGGTTGCTGGCACTGATTAGTTAGATCTGGGACATTATATCCACTCAGGCACGAGCAGCTATAGCTTCCAATGTTGTTTGTGCAGTTTGCATTTGGTCCACACACTTCAGTTTTCTCAGTACAGTCATCCACATCTTTATTAAATGTTTATGTTCTGTGCCCTAGTAAAATCTCATGCTCAGCTTTCAACAACAATATTATTCATTTGGCAGTACATTAATTTAGATTTATAATATTAACAAAAGAGTGGATATTCTTTTGCAGCATAGTTTTCACCACAAAGTGAAGCAAAGCGCTGCATTCTGTGTATCTGTGTTCATCTGTGTTAAGGTATTGCAGGTGAACTATAGTCAGTGTTTAGTAAAACAGGTGAATTATAGTCAGTGTTCAGTAGAGCAGATGAATTATGGTCAGTGTTCATGTACAGCAGGTGAACTATAAACAACTTAGAAAGAGGATGGTAAACCCTATCTGTATTCGGTGAAAAACGAGACAGCTAGCTAACATGACAGTACCTGTAATCTGTTTAATGTAAATGCCTGAAGTCTATACATTTGCGGAGGTTATAGCAGAGATGTTCACAAGTCATTTTTACCAAGTCCAAGTCAAGTCTCAAGTCTTTGTGCTCGAGCCCAAGTCAAGTCTCAAGGAGAATACACACACCACTGCAAAGGCACACACGCAGCAACCCATCCACCCACCCAAACCCCGCCCCCCACGTGTAGTCTGATGCGTCTTCCACACATTAAAAATGCTTCCGACGCCTCTGTGCCTCGCACTCTAAATGTGAAACTTCACACTTAGATAGGACTTGGTGACACCTTTCCAACGACCCTTCGAAAACTGTTATTAGCTAAAAACTATTCGCGTCGGACAAAAGTAATGGGACACCGGGGCGAGGTGAGTGGTTTTCGGGGGTTATTATGGCAAATGAGGGGTCGTTGGAAAGAGTATGAAAAATAAATAAATGATTCTATGAAATGAACATTGTTTATGAGTTATGACTCACGAGTCACAACACCCAAGTCCGAGTCAAGTCTCAAGTCGTTGAGGGCAAGTCTAACGTCAAGTCACAAGTTTTTGTTTGTGCGACTTAAGTGCGACTCGAGTCCGAGTCTCAGACTTGTGTCCCCATCTCTGGTTTATAGTTGATCACACTGTGTACAAGAAGCGGAGTACAGGTGGAGAAGGCAGAGGACTGTTGGGGAAAACATTTTGTAGTTTCAAAATATTTTGACTACGGGGCCGCAACGCTCACGCCCCCAGCAGCCTCCGTCACCAGAGTACTAGTACACAAGTCCTGTACCGTAAGAAATTACGTCAGGGTTTGTTTAGGATTGAGCCGGGCAGCTCAGCTGTTTTTGTTTAGTTCTCTCCTCGCTCATCAGCTGGGTTGCTAGCCTCCCAGTTATGGGCTTAGCTGTCTTATGTGCGTCTGTCTGTCTTGTTTAAGTTTCATTGGTTCTAGTTTGTGATTGGTTGTTGTGTCGAGCCCCATTGTGAGTGTAAAAAGTCTCTTAACCATCTGCTCTCCGTTCCACCTTGGCTCGCGCTTCGAGTGGCAGATGGATCGCGGACTGAGGTAGAGATCTAAAAGGCTAAGGCTCCTACAGACTAGCACAGTGAACATTGATTGTCTCCCTCCCTCTCTCGCTCTCTCTCTGTCTGTTCTCGGATTCCCCCACAGACATGACTGGTTGAGCTGGCCAGCCTGTTAGTGGAGATCCCTCCTTGTAGCAATCATGAGACGTGGAGCTGAATACTACTGGCCACTGCATAAAGTGCATAGAGTGAGCCTAAATGCATCGGGAATTACTTCGCTGCCCAGCTGATTAACTCCCCTGCCCAGCGGAGAGTGATAAGACTTTGGTGGATTTTGACATCAATATTTCAAAAGCTTGTGCCTTAAAAGGGGTTAAAGAGACTTATTGTAAATTAGAAAAATGTTGGGCATGACCCAAAGTTTATGTGGGGTATAAATATACATATGTAATTTGCATATTATGATGTCATAATAACATTGATACACCAACAGGCACATCAAAGTGTTTGATCCAGTTCTGATACACTTCCTTGTTTCTCAAATAAACCCAGCCACCATTGCCATTATCATCATATTCCCCTTCAGAGTCAGAATCGGCAAAAAACATTCACAAGACCACTTTTTATTAGCCATTTGGCGTTGTTTTCTTCCAAATCTCACACGCTTACTCGCGCGCTGTGAGCTATTTCACATGATATTTGTAACTACAGTCTATTTTATTCATGATGACGTCTTGTCACAATTCTGTGACTTTGGCGCTTAAAGGGTTAAACCTTTCTGTTTCTGAAGTTCTCTCGCAGTTACTAGCTCGTCATGCTAGTAACTTTGTCATGCCAACATGACAAATATAACATTAACATGTATACAAAATCTCTACTGAATATTTACATGGTTGAACTGTCCCTTGATCTGAAGGTGTAGTTATTATTGTTTGTCATTATTTATTCTTGTTGAAGAATTTAAATTTAAAAAATGACTTGAGCTTGTTATTTTTTGCATACACAGGTATGCCATTTCTGCCATCAAACATGTTGAGAATGTTCATAAATCTTTGTACATTAATTAATAAACCTGTTCATTTTTACTTTTAACTGTTATTTTGTCACTAGGAGTACAGCAGTGTCAACAATAATGAGCTAAGCAAGGCAAGCTGAACTACAGTTCATTTCATACACAGCAGGCTTTCAAACAAAATGTTATGGGTAATGGAGGGTGAGGTGTCTGTGCCCCAGTAGAGCTTTATGTCTAGCAACACCCTGGTCGGATGCGATTTTAATGCTGTACATTATTAATGCTAATGTAACGGGTATGTATATGTTTTGTTTATTTATGTTTATAATTACACAAAATGATGTTCCTGTTTTGTTTTGTATTTAGTTATTTATTTGTTTTATTATCTTAAACTACATTTCCCATTACCCCCTTTGGTTTTTCCTATGTAAGCGGTTGCGTCACTTCCATCGGGCCTATTATCTGTATGCTGGAACAGGCAGAGCAGGAGCCAAACAGGCCTCACTCTGGGCAATAAACCGTGAAAAAGGTGACCGTGACTGCTTCGTCCTTCCATGCATGCTGTACCCACACACCAGAATCACTGAACACAACGCAGAGAGGTGACACCAGTAACACAGGAGCAGTAACCAGTTAAAAAACAAACCACAATCCTCAGGTTATGTCTTCTGTCATAGGCAACTAATCAAACATACCTCTGCAGGGGTTGCTGGCACTGATAGGAATGATCAGATTTGTGACTTTATATCCACTCAGGCATGAGCAGCTGTAACTTCCAATACTGTTGGTGCAATTTGCATTTCCACCACACACTCCAAGACTGTCTCTACATTCATCTACATCTTCAGTAACAATATAAAAGAAGAGGCAGTTAAACATTAGCATTTAAGTTTATATAAATGTTTATAACAATTCATCATTACAGTGGTCAACTCTAAACAATGAAATTCGTTTATAATGCATGCAAAAAAAACCTCCCTGAAGCAGAGATCTGAAAATTCATAACATTTTATATTAACTTAAAAAAAACACAATATGTCCTAACATAGCATTAAAAAATGTTTTTTTTACACATCTCCGAAAAATAATCAGTATATTAATAATAAATTTCCATTTGGACAACACAATTATAATCAATGTTAATTATTATTTCCAAGCTTATCATATATAATCAGCAGTTTTTGTCATTCATACCTTTGCAGGGGTTGCTGGCACTGATAGGAACGGTCAGATCTGTGACATTATATCCACTCAGGCATGAGCAGCTATAGCTTCCAATGCTGTTTGTGCAGTTTGCATTTGGTCCACACACTTCTGTTTTCTCAGTACAATCATCCACATCTTTAGTAAAAGAGGTTAATAGTTGATGAGAAACAGATGATTCAGTGTTATTTTGATGTCAAAATTTCCAAATGATCGTGAAGTAAAATTATGGTTACTTATACTGGAATAAAGGCTCTTGTTTTTTGCAACAACACTCAGTTTCTCATGTGTCTTTGCATTGACTGTCGATATCAATACATGATGAACACAAATCTTCCAACACTGGCTGTTTAAACAGCATTCATGTCAGTCCATAACTTTAATGATGTGACTGAAATGCTGTTCATTATTGAATACAAGGGGACTGCTTCAGTGGTGAAGTGCTACAACATTAAGATTTATTATGAAAAAGCTAACCAACAGTACTCAGGTTATGTCTACGCACGTAGGCAAGTAATCAAACATACCTCTGCAGGGATTGCTGGCACTGATAGGAATGGTCAGATTTGTGATGTTATATCCACTCAGACATGAGCAGCTATAACTTCCAATGCTGTTGCTGCAATTTGCATTTCCACCACACACTCCAAGACTGTCTGTACATTCATCCACATCTTCAGTAACGATCGTTATAAAAGAAGGGGCAGTTAAACATTAGCATTTAAGACGTTTATAACAATTCGTCATTACAATGGTCAACTCCAAACAATGAAATTTGTTTATAATGCATGCAAGAAAACCTCCCTAAAGCAGAGACCTGAAAATTCATAACATTTTATATTAACCTGACAACTGTGATATAAAAAAATGCAATATGTCCTAACATAACATTAAAAACATTCCTTTTACTCATCTCCGCAGAATGCTCAGTATATGAATATATACTGTATATGAATAAAAGAAAGCCCACTCAGGCATGTTCAACTGCAGCTCCCAGAAGCATCACAGTTTCCATTTGGAGCCACACAACGTATTATATTTAAACACAAATGGCAAGTAATCAAACCTACCTCTGCAGGGGTTGCTAGAACTGATAGGAATGGTCAGATTTGTGACATTATATCCATTCAGGCATGAACAACTGTAACTTCCAATACTGTTGGTGCAGTTTGCATTTCCACCACACACTCCAAGACTGTCTGCACATTCATTCACATCTTCAGTAATAATTGGTATAAAAGAAAGGTGCAGTTAAACATTAGCGTTTTAGATGTTTATAGCAATTCGTCACTACAACTGTCAACACTAAACAATGAACTTTGTTCAGAATGAATGCAAGAAAATCTCCCTAAAGGAGTGACCTGGAAATTCATAACATTTTATATTAACTTGACAACTGTGAGAAAAAAATGCAATATATCCTAAACAATATTTTAAAAAGGTTCTCTTTTACTCATCTCTACAGAATACTCTGTATATGAATAATATATATGTAAATAACAGGAAACTCACTCTCAGGAATTTGCAACAGTAGCTTTCAGGGGCATTGCAGTTCCAATTTGGACAACACGATTGTAATCAATGTTAATTATTATTTCCAAGCTTATCATATATGAACAGCAGTTTATGTCATTCATACCTTTGCAGGGGTTGCTGGAACTGATAGGAACGGTAAGATCTGTGACATTATATCCTCTCAGGCATGAGCAGCTATAGCTTCCAATGCTGTTTGTGCAGTTTGCATTTGGTCCACACACTTCAGTTTTCTCAGTACATTCGTCCACATCTTTATTAAAAGAGGTTAATAATGAATAAGAAACAGATGATTCAGTGTTATTTTAAGGTCAATATTTCCAACACAAAGTAAATTCACGGTTATTTAAATTGCATTAAAAGCTACTTTTTTCTCCAACAACACTCAGTTTCTCATGTGTCTTTGTTTTGACTGCCGATATTAATAGATACATGACAAACACCAATTTTCGAACACTGGCTGTTTAAACAGCATTCATGTCAGTTCATAACTTTAATGATGTGACTGAAATGTTGTTCATTATTTGTACTGAATACAAGGGAACTGGTTCAGTAGTGAAGTGCTACAACATTAACATTTATTATGAAAAAGCTAACCAACAATCCTCAGGTTATGTCTATGGACGTACGCAAGGAATCAAACATACCTCTGCAGGGGTTGCTGGCACTGATAGGAATGATCAGATTTGTCACGTTATATCCCCTCAGGCATGAGCAGCTATAACTTCCAATACTGTTGCTGCAATTTGCATTTTCACCACACACTCCAAGACTGTCTGTACATTCATCCACATCTTCAGTAATGATCGTAATAAAAGAAGGGACAGTTAAACATTAGCATTTAAGACGTTTATGAAAATCCATCAGTACAATGGTATTTTCTTATATCCTCTCAGGCATGAGCAGTTATAGTTTCCAATGCTGTTTGCATATTGTCCATACACTTACATTTTCTCAGTATATTCGTCCACATCTTTATTAAAGGAGGTAATTTAGTGTCGATTTGATATAAAAATTTCCAACACATCATGAAGTAAAATTATGTTCAATTTAATTGAAATGAAGGCTGTTGTTTTTTGCAACAACAGTAATTTTCATACATATCTTTTGAAGGGCTGCTGATATTAAAAGGAAAATAACAGAAATCATCCAACATTAGTTGTTTAGACAACTTTTTTAAATTGTAGGGGATAGCTTCAGAGATGAAGTGCTACAATATCAACTTTTATTAATTTAACTCTACCCAACAAACAGTTCTGTGTACTGACATAGACAACCATCAAAAATACTTCTGCAGGGAGGAGAGGTATGTTTGTGTCCGCTTGAGGCTGCCATTGTCCGAATGATAGGTAGGATTTGTATTTTGAAACGTGCCAATGTGGTTGGGGTTCTCTGTCAGCTGTGTTGTATTTAAGTAGAGTGATTATTATTGCTAATTGGTTCATGCCCTAGTCCTTAGTGTATTTAAAGTCATGTATGTCATGCTCCTGTGTCGGCCCACCCCTCACTTCACAGATCCTGAAGTGTTTAATATTCTTTGTGTGTTTGGGCCTTGGGCCTTTTTGAGTTTTTGTTTTTGTTTTTGTGTGTAGAAATAAAGTCTGGTAAACTATGGAATCTGCATCTGCGCTTCGCTACCCGAGCATGACGTGACAGTTTGACAGCTTCCAATATTGTTGGTTTCGTCCACATCGTCATTGTAGACATTCATTAAAGAAAAGGACCGTTAAACACAAGCTTTTAACACATTTCTGACTAATTGTTTCTAAAATGTCTTAATATAAATGATATATTATGATATATACCAGAAAACCTCCATTCAGTTGTGTGCTTAGCCCTCTGCTGTTTACACTACTGACTGCAGTAATGCAAAGTTTTAATCTCATCAGTTTTTCTGATGACACAATAGTGGGGCATTTAATTGTTGAGAAAGAGAGGACACTGTATAGAGAAGAGGTGCAATGGCTGATGGATTGGTACAGAACCAACAATCTGAATATGTACAATAAATATGTAAATCATCTCTGAGTATGTACAATAAAAAATAGATTACTTTTGATCATTTTCCACAGAACATCAATGGCGTTCACATCACAGAAAATGGGGTCCCTCAACACCAGCTCCATTGTCAAAAAAGTCTTGCTTCATCTCTACTTGCTTACCCCCACCAGTCCTCGTCATATTCTACAGAGGTACTATAGAGCGAATTACTTGTAGCTGCATTACAGTCTGGTTCAGGAATTGCTCTGATTCGAACAGCAAGACTCTTCAACATATAGCTGAAAAGTCCTCCTCTCTGTCTCTGACCTCTACACCACTGCAAGCCCCTACAAACCCGTCTTACATTCTCCTTTTTCACGTTCTATCTGTGGCATACTGGCTTCCACTTACAATATGGAAAACAGATTCTTACCCTGAAGGCCTGGGGTAAGAAGAACTGAATTATCAAAACTGTACTTCACTGTATTTATTTATTATATACTGTACCTTTTGTATCTTGTTGCTGGTATTGATGGCTATTTTGCACAATTACTTTTTGCCACTCCCACCTCAATCCTTACATTTTTTGCAGTCACACATTTATACTGTATTCATTTTTACCAGTACTGTTTCTGCTTTTTGTTGGCTACACTTAAACTCAATACTGGAGGTCTTCCATGTGTGGAGTTTACTGATGTTGATGGTGCAGTAAAAACAATATCCCAATTTCAGACAACTAGATCAATGCTCAAAAGCTGTTTGAATCTTAAGCTAAAACAAAAATAGCAAACACAGCAACTAGTCAAACTTACCTCCGCAAGGGTTGCTGGCACTGATAGGAATGGCCAGATTTGTGACATTATATCCACTCCAGCAGGTGCAAATGTAGTTCCCAATAGTGTTGGTGCAGTTTGCATATGAACCACACACGCCAGGGCTTAGAGTGCATTCATCTTAATTAAGAGCCCAAACAAAGATGCATGTTAAAGTGATCTTTATAAAAAAATTCCACACAACACGTCATCATAGTCCATTATAGTTTGATGATTTCCATGCTCAACAACTCTTTTGTTAAAACATAAAATTAAGCTCAACTGTATCAATAACTAGAACTGATGTCCACTGTACTACACCACTTTTAAAGGTGACTTAAAATTTAGAGGTGCTATTTACCTGGACATTCTGTGTTATCTGTAAAACACAAAAAGACAGTGATTAAATACACACTAAAGTTTAATAAAATATGATACAGATAAGTTGACATTTAAGTGAATTAAATCCATTAAAAATGATAAATGGTGAATCATATATTTTGTCCCAGCTCAACTCATTACTTTTGAGTGTGCAGTGGTCTTTGATCATTTTGAGCTTTTGTCTCTTTCTTCCCTGTGGGATATTATGGCACTACTGAAGGCCTCAGCCTGTCCCATTGATTTTGTCCCTCCTCATTTGTTTATAGAGGTGTGGGACACAATTGGACCTAGCATTTTAACAATCATTAATAGCAGTCTTGCCTCTGGTACTGTATCATCCTATTTTAAGCAAGCAGTGATCCAGCCACTTATTAAAAATTCAAACTTGCACGCCTCTGTGCTTTTAAATTAACGCCCGATTTCCAAACTCCCTTTCATGTCAAAAAATTTGGAAATGGCGGTTCTTTTACAGTTACTATCTATTATCTATTCCAGTCTGGTTTTAAAACATTTCATTTGAGAGTATGTAATGATGTTTTAACAATAACTGACCCTCTTGATTCTGTCATTCTGGTACTTTTAGATCTCACCGCTGCTTTTGACACAATAGACCATGATATCCTCATCACTCGCTTGGAATGTAATGTAGGGCTTAAAGGCACTTCGTTAAAATGGTTCAGGTCATATCTCTCTAGCAGAGGTTTTACAGTTGTGCTTGGTGATTTTACTTCATATTCAGTGCCTATTCTGGGACCCATTCTTTTTTCTTTCTACTTGCTTCCCCTCGGTTCTATTTTAAAAAGATACCATATTGGGTATCATGGCATGAAATTTCATCAATTTAAATGAAAATAAAACTGAGGTCATTATATTCAGTCCCAGTGGTGCTCCATACGTTTGTGATCTGGACCTAGGCATTTTGGAACAATTTGTTAGACAATTGTTTGAACTAGATGCCCAAGTAAATGCAGTTGTTAAGGCACATTTCTTTCAATTAAGACTCCATTTTTATCTTTCAGTGTTTTCGAGACGGTTGTCCATGCTTTTATCACAACACGCGTTGACTATTGTAATGCTCTGTATGCGGGCACCAGGTTTCATTATCATGATTACAACTTGTTCAAAATGCTGCTGCTCGTCTCCTTACGGGCTCTTGTAAGCGAGATCATATCTCTCCTATTCTTGCCGCTTTGCACTGGCTCCCTGTTCAGATGAGAATTGAGTTTAAGATTTTGTTGTTTGGTTTTAAGGCCCTACGTGGGCAGGCCCCATCTTACATTGCTGATCTTTTAAAATCTTACTCCTCTTTGAGATCTCTGAGATCTTCAGACCAGTCCCTTTTACCTATGCCAAGGACACAGCTTAAGAATAGGAGGGACAGAGCGTTCTCAGTACTTGCTCCCAGGTTGTGGAATGAATTGCCTCGTCACATCAGGCTGGCTCCTTGCCTCTCTCTTTCTAAATCTCATCTTAAAACTCATCTTTATTCCATGTTTTTTTAAGTCATTGATCAATTACAACATCCATCACATATAGTTAAATTAACGTTGCTGCTTGGTTAAATTAACGTACTAGACAGCTCTGTGATTGGTTGGCAGAATTGTCCATCATTTGGAATTCCACTGATGCATCCACATGTGACATTAACGATGTCGTCACAG
>JBBPCY010000136.1:19650730-19660820 GCA_037974405.1 Brachyalestes nurse | reverse complement strand
TGTGTTTATGCGTGTGTGTGTGTGATTGTGTGTATGTATGCACGTGAGTGTGTGTGTGTGTTTATGCGTGTGTGTGTGTGTGTGTGTGTGTGTGTGAGATTGTGTGTATGTATGCACGTGAGTGTGCGTGTGCGCGTGTGTGTGTGTGTGTGTGTGTGTGTGTGTGTGTGTGTGAGATCGTGTGTATGTATGCACGTGAGTGTGTGCATGTGTGTGTGTGTGTGTGTGTGTGTGTTTTGTGCTGCACTCCCTGGGCCCTCTTGAGGAGAGACTCTGCTTGTTCCCTTCTGGATAGTTTGTTTCCTTTTGCATGATAAGATACAGCCTTTTCTTACTCCTTTCACTGTCAGACAGTTGATTTGGTCGTAGTGAATTACTCATTGTGCTTTTCCACTTTGATTTATAGTTAGTGCACAATACTCTGTGCATGAGAAAATTTGTCTTCAATGCAATGACCATCCTTCAGCTGCTGGTTGTTTTAACGTGATACTCCAACGTTCTTCAGTGCAGTCTGTTTCTGCTGCATCTGTAATATGTAGTCATTTACCAAAGACAATCATTTAGATGCATTTCCCTAAAACAGTTCATAAAACGTATTATTGTTGTTGTTGTTATTATTATTATTATTAAAAAATAAGAAAATTATCATAATAATAAAAGCCAATGGGCAAGTGCACAAGGTAACAAATGAGCAGGTGTTTTGAGTTTCCTGTTCTTTTCTAAACAGTGGAACATCATTCTGAGTTAACTGACTATGTGCTACAAATGAAGGAGATCTAGATCATGCTGGAAAACACTGAAATATTTGAATATATGTGCATTCATGTTATGAAACGATACCCCCCCACACACACTCTTCTCAGCAGAAAACCAAACTGCACATAACCTCACATTTTAAACAGTGAAATATATTTTGTACACAACTGTGTGAAAGCACCAAACTCACATTTAGAACATTTGAACATCTTTGTTCAACATTTACTGTTTTGTCTGATCTGAGCCTCAGGGTCTCCAAAACACTGTTCCAACATCACCAAGCCCTTAACAAACTATTTGGGGTAAAATATAAAGATAGCCCAGTTACTGTTGCCTCTGCTTTTTGTTGACACCTTATATTTGAGAAGCATTAGACCAGATATATCTACCAACTTCAGGATACAACTTCAACGTATGTTCATATTCTATGTATACTGTAAAAAAAACAACCCAATGCTGTAATAAAACTGAAATGTGACAAAAGATACATTAAAAATGTTTTTTTTTTAATCACAGGTGTACTCCAGGAATGGATGTCTGCCTCCGTATACCAAGACAACAATGGCTGCCAATATAACTGACCTGGGAGCAACTTGACTTCATTCTGGTATAACAAGAATCTTACCTGCCTTCATTTTGGCATGAGCTTCTTTAAAACTGTCAGAAAATAATAATAAATCTTCCATGACAATGTATCCAATGTTGTGTTTAACTGTATATTATTAAAAGTAAACAACAAGGGCGTTTAACTTTAAAAATAGATGTGTTATGTTGCCAATAGATTGACGATGATTCTTTACACCGTAGAAAATGAAGAGGACTAATCCCATCTCAGGATGAAAAAGACTATTATGAATTCTATAGTCACTATTTTGTCTTTTTTCCATACATTTTCTCTCAGTATTTGTGTAGGTTTAATTACAGCTTCTCTGAACTTTTCTTTATCGCTGGTTGTGATCATTTATTTGTTCTGTGAGCACAGCAGTTCCAGCCCCGCTTGTAAATCTCTGTAAACCCCGCAGCTGCAGTTTTGGGACATTGCTGTAATTGACTTAAGTGTGGGAACGAGCCTGGCTCTGTAAACAGTTAGGGCCTTCATCACCCCAATGCACGGCCGACTGCTTTGATTACTTCTGTTGTTTCAGTTGGAAAAGATTCAGCTGAGCCTCAGAGAATACGGTTTCCTGGTAAGGCCTGCCGGAGCTGGACCTGGACCTCAGCGAGAGAGATGTCCTCACTGGTCATGCTTTGAAAAAAGAAACGGTGTTGAAGGCGCTGCCTTCTTTGGAGAAACATAAAAGTTAATCAAGCTGTTTTTCTTGAAAGGTTCAGTGAGTGACGCCGTGTCTGGCATTACTTCACAGCAGCAGTGTCATGGTGGCAAGGTTTCAAACCTTTATGTTGAGTACAGACATGAAAGAAGGTGAGTAACAGGGAAAGGCTGATAAGGTTTGTTGAGCTTGGAGCTGAGTGGGCGGCTGAAGCTCGAAGTCAGATTGTTGGAGGGGACTAAAACTGAACTGAACTCCCTCACAGAACTTCCACATCACAGAGATTTGATGACCCAGTACAAAAAAAACCAAAAAGAACCGCAGCTCTATCCAGAGTTATGAGATGCATAACTGGCGGATCTGAAAGCCTTTCTGAGTTTATGAATTGGGTGAGTAATATAAACACAATGGACCATTTCATTAATGCACTATGGCTAAGGAGTCCACTTGGGTTTTGGCTCCAGCGACAGGATGTAGTATTGGATGATGATGATAAATCTCAACACTCAGTTTTTCGTTGTACAGTTCATGAAACCTTGTTTTGAAGAAAAAAAAACAACATGCTTTGAATTTAAATGATTTAAATGTGATATGACCTTTATTTAATGTCCAAAAACTTGAATTCCAAAAATTTGAATCAATGAAATTTAAAGCGTTTACTGGTACAGTTCAGGAGTCTGGAAATGTAAAGAACGTATGCTTAAATTCTTACATAAAAACTTCTTAAGAGAGCAAAAATTATACTTGAGTGACCATAAATTTAAGAATCAAGAAATGTTTTATTTTACATTGTTTTATTTTACATTAAAGTAATTTTTCAGATCCTATTTTTCTTGAAAATTATTTCTTTCTCTGAGGTTCATGATGAACGTTGTTTTGTTTTACTCTCCATAATTGATCTTAACACAGTATGTTTATCCTCTTTTTATCTCTTGGAATTAAACTATATTATACTATACTATACTATACTATACTATACTGTACTGCTACTGTGTCTTTAAAATTGATGTACATAGATTACCTCTGTTTGGACTGGCTGCCTTGCAGTCCGCCAAAATACTAAACTGCCTCTGGCTGAGTAGACAGATATACGGTACACAAAGGTGTGGGTTTTGTGATATCGTGAGGCCAGTGAATTCAAAACGGGATGTTCTGGCGGTTAAGTTTCTGTTTGTTCTGTTTCTGTTTGATTCGGAAGGACTAGGGAATGCATAGTACATTTTAAAACACAGTACTTTTTAAAACACAGTACACAAACATTTTAAAATACTATATCTGTATGAAATGCAGCTCTGAAGAGTAAAAAGCATATTTCTCTTAAATGCAACTGAGTAAAATCCCAAGTATTCAGTCCAATAGTACTTGAGTAAAATACTTTCATTCTAAAAATAAGTTATTGAATAGTTCCAAGAATGTTTCTTCTTTTAAAATAACACCCAACTTTATTGCAGACAGCAAACAGAAACTACATTTACAGTTTATGTTTTGTAATGAATTTTAAAACGCTCGTTATCTGTTAAATATATAAAACTGACCAGCAATTGTCCATCCAGGTATCAGTATCGCGGTATCCCGGTATAGTCGGTATATCGCGAGACCTGACGGCCCGTGTGAATGAATGGCCTCAGACTGTGCTAAAGAACATCTGCTCGGGTTCTGAAGTAGCTTCAGTAGAAGTTGTGACCTGGTCTCCTGGGCTGGAGATGAAGTTTTGCTAAGGCTGAGATTTGAGGGCAGAAATATTCTAACTTGTCAGTGTTATTGTCCTCGTGCGCTGCGTGAGCTTCGTGTAGCTCGAGGGTGAAGGGGAGAGAGACAGACAGACACAGAGAGAGAGAAAACAGAGAAGAGGAGAGAGGGGGCGGGGAGAGAGAGAGCACCCCCTGGTTCCACTCCTGAATTTTTAACAGCGTTGTGGAACTTTGCGGGTTGGTTGCTATGGCTCCTGGGGTTTAAGGTTACTCTGTGGCAACAAAACTGAAGGAACTGAGTGAGAGACAGTCAAACTGACAGAGAGACTGAGAAAAAGACAGTCAAAAGTAGACCAAACGGACAGGGAGGAGGTCAGAGAGCGGCTGAAGGGCAGATAGACCCGAGGGGAGGTGAACAGACTGACCCAGAGCGGGAGAGGGAGAGCTGGTCCAGAGGAGCTCCACTCTGAAGAGCCCACCCGGGAGATGGAGCCAGGCAGAGAGGAGTAGCAGATTTTTCACCCTGCGCTGCCACTACCACACCACGCATGGCCTTTTCTGTAAGTAATTCATGTTTTTTCTCCTCTTTGCTGCCTCCAAAACGATTTTCAACTTTGCACAGAGTGTCAGTTTTTATTTTGTCCCATGCAAAGTGTTCAAAATTGGAATTTGTAGTCTTGGTAAACTGACAGAAGACCTTTTGTTACTTTTCCACGCGTAAAGGCGCGCTGGATGAGCCCGTAAGATGACTCTAAACACGGAGAGAGAGGGTAAGGAGGCGCTGCGGAGGAGAGCCAGCACCCCGGTCCCGTCCTCCCACCAGCCCGGCCCCAGAGAGAGACCCCTGCATCCCCAGCCGCAGCCCCGACACCCCCCGCTCGGACAGTCCGCTTCCTACCAGCCCGGGGACCGCAGCTGGTCCTCAGACTCGGACGAGTCAGACAGCTCCGGAGCAGAGTGCCTCTACCGGGTGGTCCTGCTGGGAGACCACGGCGTGGGGAAGTCCAGCCTCGCCGGCATTTTCGCAGGAATCCAAGAAAAAGACGCACACAACCACATCGGAGGTGGGCTGTTTCACACTCCCTGACCTGTCTGCAGCCTTACCTGCCATGTCTGCACCAGGGCCTGGCTCACCCTGCATGTCCAGTTGGTATAAACAGAACATAGAAAATAGTTATATTAGAAAATATATTAATCCTGATGTAAATTGTGCAACATTTCATTATCAGGTTCCTCTTTAAAGTAAAACTTTACCAGAATTTTGTTCTGAAGCTATGAGACCAAGTGACTGGAAGTCTAAGTGTCTCTGTAGTGGAGGTCTGTTTTGGATGACAGCGTTGTAGCTCCAGGACAAACCTAAAGAAGCAAACTTCAGAAACCTTAAATATCTGTACATATTAATTTAGTAAGTGTTATAATTTAGACTAAATTTTTAGGTCTTGCCAGTAAATTTAAACCCCAACATGTCACGTGTAGTGATTGATCTGAAAACATTAATTGAAGTGCAGTATTGATTTAATACCACAGAAACACACATACTATACTCTGATCTATGTGCCCTGAGGTGTTCCAAATTTTGTAGTCATTTTGGTGTGTCCTTGCAGTCGACATGGCCGCAGGTCGTTTTGGTTGTTGCTTATGACTGGGCAAAAGCCGAGTGAATTTAAAACAATAGCCTTGGTGGTGTGAGACCCATCAAGTGTCCACTCTCCTTCGTGTCATACATCCTTGACTGACAGTCAGGATCAGCGTGGACAGAGACTGATGTGCCACGCTGTTGCTCTGTCTTAAGCTCTGCCTGATCTGCCTTCAGTACAAACACAGCGACTTTTGTTTGCAAGCAAAATACACAATTTATGCAAACGTGTGCAGCTGGTGAAAGGCACTGAATGGAGCAGTCTAAGATCCCCTTACCTGGTTACAGATGTAGGTCACAGATATAGGAACGCTTATTTCTGGATTATTTATAAGGCATCTGTACTTACATGAATTCTTGATTGATAGCTTGCTGCACTGTGGTCTTCTAGTAACTGGACAGAGACAATTTACAGTTTTGCTGGACTCCAGCTATTTCAGTTATATATGAAAAAGCAGCTAAAAGATTAAAGCACAAAATCAGGTTGACTATAACCATACTGGTGTCACAGCCACTTTTACGCATAGCCCCACGTTTCAGGGAATCAGAATTGGACAAACAGTCTTAAATAAAATCAACATGTACTTAGTTTCAGATTCTTTGCAGGCGATCACTGGATTCTGCAACCCACGTACAAAGTACCTTCCTCTGGTGGTGCTCAGCTATATTTCAATTCCTGCTTGATTTAAGGCTTTTTCCGCAAGTCTTCACTCTGAAATGCAAGCTGCTAGCACCACCAGGCACATCATTATTGAAGACAAGTGAAGTAATTCCAGTGGCACACAGATCAGTGCCATTATGAGGTGGTTTACTTTGCATCTTGGTGGACCACAAGACCACACAAACAGGATTTTTTGCATTTGAGTTTAGAAAACTGTTACTGTAACCAGTGGTTTGCTGTGGTGAATCCTCTAATGTTGAGAAAAAGCAGCACCAAATTCCAATGTAGTATCTAAGCTTAAACCAACTCTAGACTGTTTGTTGACTCACAGGGCCAGATGTGATCTCGTATCAAGAAAGTCTGGGGATGAGAACATTTCGATTAAATGAGGGTGGGAAAGTAGACTTATTAGGGTGGGATCTTATGGAGTGTGAAATTTCATCCATATTTATGGTCCCCTAAAAGGGAAACGTGGTATGAAAAGGGTTGACATGGCTATGATGTCTATATAGTTCACCAAGTGTAGATAAAATACCATACAATTAAAGATAATACAAACAATGTAATAACATATATAACATAAAATTCATTGTTTTATTTGCTTGTACTGTTCCTGTACTCATTTCTCTTTGATTCTTTCGGAGGTTTTTCCTTTTCTCTTTTCTCCGTATTTTGGAATCTGCAGAATGGCTAAAACCCCTTAGGTGAACATAAAGTAACTGCAGAACACAAGAAATGAGCAAAGCTAATTAAATCATGTAGATTTAGATCATCTAATACAGATCTTGTTATTTGGCCACTTAGAAGGTCAGTATAAATGGCAGTTGCGTGCATGTGTGTGTGTCTGGTGACCTGGCGTTGTGTATCCAGATTCCTTAGAGAGATGAGCAATGTTACTATTTTCTTCTTCTTCCTCACACAGTCATGCCTCACCAAGTCACGTAGGAAGTCATAATTCTTCAGTTTCTTTCATACAGAGTCTATTGAACCCTAGTACAGGGGGTCCTCGGGTTGCAACTGTCTCTATACGATGTTTCGAGTTTATAACAGTCACTTCCATAAAAACGTACTCTGTTAGCGTCTTATTTACAGACTATGTGGGCAAACTACATTTACATTTACGACATTTAGCAGACGCTCTTATCCAGAGCGACCACTATCAGTGCTTAAGTAGTCCACATCTGTTCTTGTATATTAACCTCTGATTTGTTTTTCTCTTTGACAGGGTTGTTAAGGTGTATAAGTTAGCTAGCAGTAACTTACTTAAAAGCTGCTGTTGATCTAAGTATAGCCTTAAAGGTATTAAGAACATTTGTGGACTACTAAAGCACTGATGTACGTCGCTCTGGATAAAAGCGTCTGCTAAATGCCGTAAACGTAAACGTTCTTCAAACCTGAAAAGTTTTTAAATCAACATTATTCAACCAAGTTATTGCCGGCTAAGTTACACACCTTATCAGATCCTGTCAGAGAAAAGTCAGAGGTTAAAGCATAAGTAAGGAAAACACGGAGTAAGAGTATAGAGTGTTTTTTAGGATATGCAGTATAGGAATATTTCCTAAAAATATTTAGGAACTAGAGCAAACAATAACAATAGGCCTAGTTAGTCACCAAGGTGCTCATTGAAGAAGTGGGTCTTCAAATGACGCTTGAAGACAGCGAGGGACTCCACAGATTTGTTCCACCATTGGGGGGCCACCATTGTGTTGTAACTCGAGGACCCCCTGTACTGCGTAGTTTTGCAATACTTATCTAGGATGCCCGGGGAAATACAGTAATTTCTCGCTTTTCGCTGGGGTTACGTTCCAAAAGCACCCATGTATAGTGGAAAAAACACATTGTTGTGTTTTGGAAAAAAAAAAGCCTAAAAATGCCAATTTTTAAAGTGTAAACCCTAAATATGCCCCTAAACATGCTCCCAGAACACTTTGATTTCATTTTAAACTCAGTTTAATGCATTACCCTCAAAGAAAATGTAAAGGTAAACCCGTATTCACCTCTTTTCAAGGTAAACACGTCCTTTAATTTAAATTCCCCGCCGAGATATGAAACTCGGAAGGTTGTGTGACAAAAGTATTGGGACACCTGGTTTTCGGAGAACAAAACCTGATCTACTTGGGCTAAAAATACAAATGAGGGCTCGTTGGAAAGGTCTCCTGGAGATCTATCGAACTGTCTGAGTGCTTTCCCTGATATGCAACTCGGAAGGTCCCCTTGTGCAAAAACATCCAGAAAAAATATATTTATTGTCACAAATAAGCAAAAAAGACGGAGGATATTTGCAGTTTCCACGTTATTGTGGGGATTTCCGCATAAAACTGTGAGTTTGGTTCTCAAAAAAAATCTGCGTGTGACTGAATCGCGAGTCCCGATCCGCGTAAAACTGGGGGATTACTGTAACTGCTCTTCAGTTTGATACCATCAAACAAAATGGGAAGCAGGATTTGCTTTGGATGATTGATTAGTGAAATTTGCGTTTGCGCTCAGTTGATGAAGCTAGTTTTTTACAGATGATTATAAAGCAATTTAATTATAGCTGCACTGTTTTTTGGCTAATTAGTTACAGCACATTTAAATAGTGTTAACTGACATGGAGTCACAAATCACCGGGACTGATTAAAGCTTATTTGAGTCCTCGTCTAAATTCAGGAAGGCTTAGTGGAATATGAATATCAAGCCTCGGCTCTACATGTTGTGAGTACGCGGAGGACCAGTGAGGTGACAGAGTGGATTTAAAGTGGAAAAATGAGGCAAGGTCTGTTTCACCCTAAAGCACAGTGTGTTTTCATTTTCTTGTCAAACTGGCCACAGGATCAGCCAGAACCAGACATGGCTCCATGCTTTTTCCACCAGTCCACTCCACATTCATTCTTCATGGTCATGAACATGAAAAATGAACATCGCACCACTAAAAGAGCTTCTTTTGGTCGGGGTCCTATCAGCTATATCATCTGTTTAGACAGTTTAAATGAAGTGAAGATCTTTATGGTAACAGTTGTACGTTGTTTTTTTTCTTTACATTAAGTTTAAGTCTGTCACTGTAACAGACCATATTTAGCCTTTTAACAATTCCAAATATTGAACTGGAAAAAGGATAAACTTAGTAAGTCTTCAGAAAAAGAATTGTTAAAAAAGAAAAACAAGGTGTCCCCTAGATGTTTTTGTGAGAGAAGACAACCATGCTTCACTGTGTGGTGCTAGTGGCATTTTTGGCTATTCTGGCACTCCGGGCGAGTTTTGTGGAATGTGTGGGGGTGACTGACAAAATTTTTGTCACCCAGGGAGGTGCTGGTGAGGTGTGTGTGTCATATCGGCTCCCCTCTCTGCTGGGGCCACCTTAGGCATCTCCCTGTACATAGAAAGGCCCACTGTGTGGTACCATCATATTTTTACTTTTTAAATTAACACACAACACCACCGTCATTTTTCAGGAAAAAACAAACATACTGATGTTGTGTTAAAGCCTACTGTGAGTATATGCTAAAGTACTACAACTAGACATTAACACACTGCTACATCACACAGTTTTAGCCATTACTGGAATCCACATCCGACTTGGTATCCGAATTTAGTGTTACATTACAGAGAAATGTTGATATCGGTGCGATAGCTCTAACACAGTGCTGTTAGACACTCCTTTCTGTGTTCAAGTCACTGTTCCTCAACTGCTGTGAAACAATATCCAGCGATGATACTTACTTTTTAGCAGTATTTTTTCTTTTGGTAGTCAGACTGCCTCCGGTTGATGACATAAGAAAACCACCAGCCCTGTGCTGTAAAAGGAATCCTAACCGTTGAAACATCCAGTGCTGTTACTCCTCTCATTGCTTTATTCATAAACACATCATGGCTAGTTACAAAACAGACGTGCAAGAGAAAACGTCTAGATGATAACTGACAGGATAGTCTGTTCAATATATAAATATATAAATATACAAATAACTACGTCACCAAACAATCGGGTCTTTATGGGTTTTATCAAGGATGCACAAGAAGGTGACTTGTGTGGACACTTCTGGATATTTGTTCTGTACTAACCAAGAGGCAAACTCTGAACTGAAACTATATATATATA
>JBBPCY010000136.1:19627803-19650630 GCA_037974405.1 Brachyalestes nurse | reverse complement strand
CTCTGGAGAGACGCTTCCCATCCAACCTGATGGAGCTTGAGAGGTGCTGCAAAGAGGAATGGGCAAAACTGGCCAAGAATAGGTGTGCCAAGCTTGTGGCATCATATTCAAAAAGATTTGAGGCTGTAATTGCTGCCAAAGGAGCATCGAAATATTGAGCAAAGGCTGTGAATACTTATGTACATGTGATTTCTCCGTTTTTTTGTTTGTAATAAATTTGCAAAATCCTCAAGTAAACTTTTTTCACATTGTCATTATGGGGTGTTGTGTGTAGAATTCTGAGGAAAAAAATGAATTTTATCCATTTTGGAATAAGGCTATAAGGCTGTAACATAACAAAATGTGGAAAAAGTAATGCGCTGTGAATACTTTCCAGATGCACTGTATATATATACAGTTCTAATTCAGAGTTTGCATCCATCCAGCTTGTGTGTGTGTGTGTGTGTGTGTGTGTGTGTATGCATATATGCATAAGTTTGTGGCTTTTGGTTTAAATAATAAAATGACACACACATAACATGGCCA
Source organism: Brachyalestes nurse (assembly GCA_037974405.1). Lineage (NCBI taxonomy): Eukaryota > Metazoa > Chordata > Actinopteri > Characiformes > Alestidae > Brachyalestes > Brachyalestes nurse. Next base: position 19,650,105 of record JBBPCY010000136.1, on the reverse strand, counting down.
TGGGTTTCCCCACTTGCACTTTTATCACCAAGCCGATTGGCTCTTTTTTACTGAAGGGTGGGACTCATAAATGTCTCTGGTATGATTGGGCAGGACACCTGACCTCTTTAATGGTAGGGGAAACACCAAAGTCTCAATTTCGTTACTGCACCATGTACCAGAAGTGATCTTTTAATTATTGAAATAATAGATAGATGCTCACCAGAAATTCTGAAGCTTCTCTATCCTGTTTTTTACTTTAGAGGACACCTATGAAAGAACACTGACAGTGGATGGGGAAGAGACCACTCTTGTTGTAATGGATACATGGGAAACAGAGAAGCAGGTATGAAGACTAAAGAAAGGCTCTCTCAGAAACGCTCACTTCAACAAACACGCACTCAGCAGGATCTGTGGATCAGAAAAAGCATAATCTACTTAATAAATTGTACAGCAAGTGAAAAACCATTGTGTATTTGAGCCATAAGGTCATAGTCGACAACAAACAAACACACTAACCTAAAGGCCACAATGCCCTTCCCACAGTGAATGTTGTGGAAAAACAAGGCCACTGATCGCCACTGGCCAAACTCTATTGACAGTAGCTGAAGTGGGGTGGGCTTAAGTCCAGCGGACAGCAGACAGAACTCTCTGGGTCCCGCCGAGCACCTCCACACATCAGAGGACACTGATGGCTTTGAGACCTAATTACACCACTATTGATCACACCGCTCTGTGCGAGCTCCCACTGAGGGCTCCAAGGCAGCTCGGTTTGTCCCGGGTGGTTGTTCACAAGGGTGAAAAAAAAATGGAATCTGTTCTTTTTAGGAGTGGAAGATCAAATGCAATATAGTATTGTGATACTTTGGGCTGGAATAAATGATTGTTTTCCAGAGTTCAGAGGCTTGATTCATTCATCCATGCAGAAGCGCCACTGCTACACAGACTCTTAAGATACGATAAACTATTATTAGTCCCACAAGTGGGGAATTTGCAAGGTAAATGGTGTTACATTTACCTTGCATTGTAGACTTACCTCCTCAAGGAAGGTTTTAGAATGTTGCTTTTTGACTTCACACTTCTGTTTTGCTGATGAGCAAAGTGTATGCTCTCTTGGATAAAAAATCATTTGTAAACAAAAGTACTACATTTCAGTATATCACTTATGTCTACTTTAGGACTGGGAGATGACTGATTATCTTAGCACCTGTGTGACTGCACATTATATCCGGTTATATCGGCCGGCTGTAGCCATATCATAATACTTTCCATATCACAACAAAAAAAATACACCAGAGTCAGAGTGTGGTGTCATGATCATATTGTACTGATGACTGTATTTCACAGTAGTTTGGGTACAAGATACCTACGTTTTTACATTATACAATTCACATGTGACCTGGTGGTTAGGGTGTTGCCCCTGCAATCAGAAGGTTGTGGGTTTGAATCCCAGGACTGCTGAGGTACCTTTGAGCATGACACACTGCTCCCCAGGCATCCCTTGTTGGTGGCAGACCCTTGCTTCACTTGGTGAATGTAATAAATGCAGAGAAAGAAGTTCACAGTGTGTGCTGTGGTGTGTTTACACTTGAGTGTAAGGGGCCACTTTACTTTTACTTATATTTTCTACCACATAGGTTGCAGAGCAGTGGCTGCTGTTCTGTTCTGCTGTGTGTGAGTAATGTTTTTTGTCTGTGATTCACAGGAGGAGGATGAGAAGTGGGTACAGGATTATTGTATGCAGGTAGGCAATGCTTATGTCATTGTTTACTCCATCACTGACCGTAGCAGCTTCGAAAGTGCATCTGAGTTACGCATCCAGCTGCGACGCATCCGCCAGGCCGAGAACATTCCTATCATCCTTGTGGGCAACAAGAGTGACCTGGTGCGCTGTCGAGAGGTGGCAGTGGAAGGTAAGAGAACAGGATCTTTTATGTGAACCTCTGTGTGTGGATTCCATAATGAGCCTCAGTAAATATGAGTCAGTTTTGTCCTGCTAAAACTGTACTTCACTTAGGAAACAAGATGAGTGACTGTAGCTTATGGTGATAACCATGAACAATCATTTAGTTATTTAATTTAGAGAAGAAGTGAGGAAAAACTACATTGAAATTTTAATCTATTATTAAAATTTATAATAGAAACTTTATAATAGGCGGGGTTTGGGTGGGTGAGTGTATGGGTTGCTGCGTGAAAAGTCTCCTTTTTGGGAGTAGGGGTATTTGGAAACCGCTGTTGAATCTTGAATCTTTCGCCAAAGAATCCATTCCACTTAATCGATAGGAGATTACACACACCACTGACAACCTGCTCCGGGTTTGCCAACTCAACGCATGCAAGTGAAGTGAATTGTTAGTGCATAGACAGGCTGCTCGAAACTTTCCAGTGGGATGTGTATTCTTCTATCGATTAAGTAGAGTGGATTCTTTCGCAAAAGATTCAAAATTTAACCCGTTTAGCCCTGTTTTACCCTCATTTTAGCTTCTTTTGTAGCCTTTAGCTCTGTTTCAGTTTATATAGACGATACTACGATCTCTCTGCTTTGGCAGATTGTCAGTACATAGATCGTCTTCACAATCTCATATCGTCATATTGCCCACCCGTAATGAAATGTGAAGGGGACACGTCCCCTTCAGATTGAATGGTGGTGAAGCCCTTGTTGTATAGTAAAAGTGTAATGGCTGAAGTTTTGAATTCACATTATATTGACATATACTGTAATGTCAATTGACGCATGTAATTTATCGGCTGTCAGATAACATTTGCATTGATGTTACTGTTCATGCAGCAAAAAATGCCAAAGTATTTCTTTAACACATTTAGTGCATGATTGATTGCGCTGGTCATGCCGTGTCCTTGCCCCATAACAGTATATTGTATGAAGGCATGCCGATAAGATGTCACATGTATTGCATAGCATACTAAGAGCAACGTGACTCTTTCTGTTTGGCAGAGGGCCGGGCCTGCGCTGTGGTCTTTGACTGCAAGTTCATTGAGACATCAGCCTCGCTGCACCACAACGTACATGAGCTGTTTGAGGGCATTGTGCGGCAGATACGCCTGCGGCGGGACAGCAAAGAGACCAATGAGCGCCGCCGCTCCGTCTACAAACGCAAGGAGAGCATCACTAAGAAGGCCCGCCGCTTCCTCGACAGGCTTGTGGCCAGGAACAACAAAAAGATGGCTCTCAAAGTACGCTCCAAGTCCTGCCACGACCTCACCGTTCTGTGAGCTCACTGCTCAAGTTCTCTCTTTATCTTCTTCTCTTCATTCCTGAAAGGTTCAGTTCTGTTCTCCAAGAAAACCATCACGTTATGGACAAATGTTATTTGTGTTATTTGTTATTTATTTAAACAGTTTCAAAAACGGAGGCTTGGACTGACTATGCACCACTTTCATACTTATTCTCTTGATAATACTTTCAGCTACTAGATATGAAGGATTGTACCAAGTGGAGGACGACCAATTTTGGGTATTTCTTAAACCAAAGATTTTTTTTACTGTATATCACTAATTAAGTGGGCTTTGTTTTCGTCTGACTTCTATCAGCGTTTGCCTTATCGTACTGGGTAGACATCTAGGTTAGGGGATCTAGCTTTAGTCGCTCTTTATGTTTTCAAAGTGACAAAAAATACGATCCCTTGTCATTTTTTTTTACAAAGAAATTACTTTGTATACACTGATGTTGTTTGCTACGAGGAAAGCACTGTCGGAGTAGATACGACAGCAGAGAAACTGTCTTTGATTTAAAGTTTTGCACTATATGCATTGTTTCACTGAACTGACCAGTTCAAAGCCCAAATGGCATGCAAGTTGGCAAGCAAGAAGGAAAAGCTGTCTAAGGGTGCCTTCAGATGATAAGTAGTAAAACTGCTAAGTGCCGGCTGTGATAGTGTTCGATTATGGGGAGCACTGCTGCTTCACACCTTGTTGTGCTTCCTCTAGAGCTGCGCGCCAGTCTGGTCTGCTGTTTTGCCACAGCACTCAATCAAATTCACTTTTGACCCAGTTTGTTACTGACCTTTCCTAAGCACAGCCAATGAGTGTCGTGTATGATGTGTGATGCATGACTCCTATATTTTCTCTGGGTCTTTGTGTTACTGGCATATCGACCACAGTTAGGCATTTTTTCAGTTAAAGTGAGATACTTGTTTTGCAAAACTGCATACGAATGCATTGTGTCAGGTGAATGGTGTTCAGACTGATCTGTTGTTGATGATGTCGCACTGGTAAAACTCAGCAGTGAGTCAAGCAGTGCGCCCAGCCTCAAGCTGAACCAAGCACACAACACTTGTCATCTGAAAGAACCCTAACTGAGACTGTTAAAAGGGGTGAGCACGGTTTGCATCTTGCAAGAAGAGACTGCTATCTTCTACAGACATGCCTTTTGGACTGGATGGATTTGAATTTTATTTCTTTCAGAGAGCCATGCCTTGTTGATTGTTAAATTGAGTGGTCAACAAATGATTGATCATTGTTTATACTTGCTAGGTATAACAAAGAATACTTAACGAACTGAACCAACTTACCAACTTGTGTCTACTGGTAGCGAGAGGTACAAAAAGGAAATGTTTTCTAAAAAAAAGTGGCATTGTAAATGTACGAAGAAACTTTATGTTTGGAATCTGGTTAATACAATAAATGAGTAACAAAAGTGTACATGAAAATTATGTAACCTGGTAAAACAACACTGGAAGTCAACGGCAAAGTCTACTGATCTGATTCCCTTCAGGACAGTTATTAAGTTAAACCAATACCTTAAGCCATCTCAGGGATCTTCATCCTAACAAATACAAACCAAAGTCAGTGTTTTGATTCCATATATGATCTTTTAAGGGATAAACGTTCGTGGTGGTGAGGCTGCTCAGACTTTTCACAGATTGTTTTGCTGCTATATACATCCTACTTCTGTCATTATTAGAGGTGACACTATACCAAATTTTCTTTTTCAATATGGAAGTATTGAGTATGGGCTGAAACTTATGCCAATATAATATGTGGCCTTTAAAAAGTAAGCTGTAGTTTATCACTGAGACTCTTCTAAGCTGTAGGGAGAAATACACAGCTAACATGACATGAGTCATTGTGCACATGTGCTTTTTTGTGGGATTTGTTACAGGAAAGATGAATTATTTTTTCCCTTCTAATATCCAGTTCAGCTGTTTCTGCTGATATCAGATGGATGCCTCAACTTGGAATCGGATCGGAGCCAAATGTAGTGTTTACTACTTTCTCTATTTATAGGAGTTATTTTTTGTATTAAAAATAAGTAATAGCTCTAAAGTGTGAATTCCAAACAAAAATAATCCAATCAAGTACAGCAGTAGATAGAAAATAAATAGCTGTTAGATAATGTGTGTGCTTGTTTACACAGACAAGGCCTTGAAAGTGTGCCACTATTTTTATGATAATGAGAAGCTCAGATATCCTCTTTGCTTTGAATGCATTCAGGTCTGGATGACTGTCCATTGTTTCCAGTCTCAGACGTTTCAATGCCGTTGAGGGTTCTATTCTCCAACGATATCCAGGCTTTCAATGAACCTCCAACGTTGCGAAGGTCCACACTGATAGCTCATGGCCGATGCCAAGATCTTTCTTTGTGTTCTGACAAGTTCTGGTTCCATTCAGTGCAGTTAATCAGATCGTGCTTTGTAACGTGCTGAACTTGAGTTTCTAATATCGTTAACTTCATGAGAGAATGCTCTGACTGGGCAGATCAGTGGATTAGTGGGTATTGCATTTCCAAACTGGAGAAGTCAAAAAGTAGGATTTTATGAATAGAGTCGGTTAGAAATTTTCAGTGCAACAGCGTTCCATCTGCTCGAAGTAGTTCTGAAAGGCTCAGGTGTGGATGTATAGATGCATTATGTTCAGTTTATTACCATTTGTTTGTTTAATCAGATTAAACAGCATGCTGTCAGCATTTTCTGGATTGCAACTATCCTAATACTGAGGATTATTTTAATAAAAACTGCCTCTTGCCTTGTTAGTTGTGGATAGACTTTTACCAGCAGCTCATTCTGATATACAATAAAAGTCAGTACTCACACTGAGGCCACTCCTCTAGACATGCTGTATAGACCGTAACAGGGAAAACCTGACCAGGCAACCGCTCATTATGTCTGATACCAATGTGAGAACCAATACTGAAATCTTAAGGATCAGCTGTTAACATTACCGAACCAATATTTTTTCTTTAAACACTACTTGGCTTGAAAATGAGTTGTTTTTTAACTGAAGCACCTTCGTAATGCATGTAGAAATATCATGCTTATACACTCTAGTGTAGAATAAAACATTACATAGCCAACTACATGATTCATATAAAAAATCTTGTTTTATTCCAATCAATCTATATGTAAAATAAAGGAATGGTAGTTGTAGTGTAATCTATTAGTCACCTTGTCTCTGTTTGTGTGTTAGCGTTAGCCTACATGTGGCTTCTGTAGGCGTGACCCTCTTTCTTAGCTTAATGTTATGTTGTGAAACTGGCATTCCTGTGATGGTTGAGACTTGCAGAAACAGATTCATCTCTTTCTCTATACAGTGCGGAATTTTCTGCTGCCGTTGGCCTGGATCAGTGGCTTCTCTAGCAGAAGTAATTCACCGAGGCATCGTGTATGGGGTCTACGGTTTGCTCGGCCCACGTGGGCGTGCGAGGGTGCGTTGTTGGCGTAGGCAGACGTGTCAGGACAGTCACTGCCCAGCACCATGAGGAGCAGGCAGTGGCCCGGGGCCTGCAACAAGGCCAGCTCTGGAGTGCCGTGACTGGGTCAGCCGTTTCCACTCGGCCCAGTGGGGGTTGCAGTGGGGGAGGGGACAGGGCCTGCCGGCTGGAGCTTAGAGCATTGATTTGGTCTGGCTAATGGAAAGAATGCCTCACTCCGCGGTCAACCTTTCCCCCAGCTAATTCAGACGCCACCGACACCCTTCAGCCCCAACAGACAAACAGAACCGTCACTTCCTCTGAAACATGGAAGGCTCTACCAGATTTACACGCGGATGTTTTTGTTGTAGCACTTTCCGTAAAAAACTGTGGGATATCTGGGGGGGTAACCACTTGTAACCAGTTTGTATTATATAAAATGTATTTATGTGTATAAAAAATGATTTTTACTTTTCTGAGTATTTTCAAATTACAATCCTTTTAATAGTGTTAAACTGTATGTGTGAAGAAACTAATCCTCTTTACACAGCTCCACTTTAGCCACTCAGTTCCTATATCTCATTTTTGGATTAATTTCATTACATTTGGTTCATTACACTGATTCTGCTCCTAGACCTTTTGCCGTTGCTGAAACCTCTTACTTTAATAGTTTATTATAGATGCTGGATGTATGAATATGTTTATATTCATTTTTACCTGGTACAAGTACAATTTTACAGGAGAATGGGTTTAGGCTATTCTGCTCCTACCTCTGGAAATGTGGTCTGGGGCTAGCTGGTGATTTTCCACGTGGTGCCCGTGTGCATGTGGACTGATTTCTATTAGGGTTGCTGACGTTTTGCCAGGAGTCTGAATGTTTACACCTTTCAGATCTGCTCGCTTAAACACCACAGCTTGCCTCAACAGTTTTGTAATTCTACCGTGATTCATTTCCCAATCCATTTTACTAAGTAGCATTTAATGTTTCTTCCTCTCATCTTTACTGGCTTCTTGTGTAAATTAAACGCATTCCTTTCTGCAATGAAATGAATTCTTTTCAAAACAAGTGGATGGCTTTTTTCCTATAAATGGCAACGGCAACCGGGCATTCACTGTTAGACACAAGATTATAGGGGACCCAGCTACTAGAGCTCATGCAGTAAAAACTAACAACATAACATGGGGAGAGAGAGAGCACCGAATGGAAAAACTGAATAAGGCCAAGGAGGTGGTGGTGCATACAGGAAGATGAACGACCCCGCACTGGTCACATTGACTGGTTCTTGTAACGTGTCAAGAAGCTGGCGTCCTCCAGATGTGTGTCATGTTTATATTGTCCAAAGCCTCCCTGGAGATTTACATTTGGCTGTGCTCCACCAGGCTGAAGGCAAGAGGGGGGGTGAGAGAGAGACAGAGACAGAACAAGAGAGAGAGAGAGAGAGAGGGCTAATTACGGAAAGTTGGCAGCCAGCAAAGAAGCAAGCAAGATGTGGCAAGATACAACGGAAAGAATGAGATTAAACCAAGAAAAATGCAAGGTTAAATGTTTTTTTTTTTTTTAAGATTAAAGTTAAACTTTTCAATAACCCACTTTATAAAACCTCTGTATAAAAACTCCAGAATGCTAACTTTTCAGGAGACCTTTTTCATATTTTTAATGCAAGTTAATCAAAAATAGTTTATTTAAGTGGAAATGTTTGGCAGTTTGTCACGGAACAGTCACAGAAATAAATTTTTAAAAAAAACAAAAAGGTAAGAGGTTTTGATGCTACAGCCACTTTTAATGTGTTTATTGGGTATGACTGTGAATTGTACTGGCTACACAATCCCAGTTTAAGTGTTTTTAGGTTGTCTAGGACATGAACTGGTCAGCTGGCACAGTTCAGGTCAGCAGACTCTGGTCTGTAGTTCATTGATGTTTTATTTTTGCTAATGTTCATACTCTAGAGGGTGAATGTTTTCCAGCCTAAAGCAAATCTTTTAAGATCAAAAATTTGTTTGGTGCAAAACCTTGTGTCCTCAGGAGTGGTGCAATAAAGATCTTATTAGTGTATACATCTATACTAAATGTCCTCCATGCAAGCAAATACAAGAATCTAAGACTAATCTAAGTTAAGCCACAGACAGTCACCAGTCTTCAGTATCTGTCTGTTTCAGCCGTTAATGAGCTGTGAACAGCACAATCTACCACGCAACAGCAAGTCAGGCCTCAGTGGATTTAAGGACGTGTCATAAACGGCTCTCTCTCTGTTTGGGTGACCTACTCTAAACCGTATCTAGAAACATAAACAATTTAAACGATTAGCTGACAGAGAGGGTAAAACAACCTGTTGACATGCTGATATTTGCTGGCCGACTTCACCAGGCAATACGGAACCTAATCTTTCCACCTATGCCATTCTGAATTACATTATTGTTCTAGAAGTTACACTTCGGTCTAATAGTTAACTGAAATAGTTACGGAGACGAAGTGGCTATGAAAGAGGCTGCATAGACCAACGAGACATATATAGCAAGAGCATGCTAAGCTGCAGTAGCTCATTTCAAACCACTTTAGGAGACCTGAATTAACCAGATGTTCAACAAACTGACAGTACTTCTTAAATGACAATGAACAAATTAAGTTTCATACTTTAACACAACTTATTTTTAGCCTATATGGAGATTTTAAGCGAGTGGAATCAGCCATCTCAGTTATATTGACTAAGTCTCTGTACATTATCAGTTTAAAAGACATAAACAATGCTTGGTGACTTTCAAGGGAAAGCCCATGATGGCCAAACTGTACAAAATGATTCAAATTATTTTTAAAAAGCAGCACTGCTGTGTGCTACACACTGGGGATCACACACAGTTACTAACATGACTCACTAAGACTGAACCACCACCTGAATAATCACTGCTTCAAAGAGGCCCTGATCAGTGGTGAATGGGAGTAAAGGTTGTGGGTTTCAATCCCAACACTGCTAGAGGCCTCGCTGAGCTTCGCTTGAGAAAGGTACCTTGCCCACCCACTGCTCCCCGGGTGCCCCTCGTTTGTGGCAGCCCCTGCTCACTTGGTGAATGGGTTAAATGCAGAGAAAGTATTTAAGGGGCCACTTTACTTTAAACTGCAAAGTGCACATACATGGTAAGTGGAGCTTATAAAAGGGACAGTGAATGTACACATAAGGTGGTTGTATCTAATGAAGTGGTTTTGTGGTGTACTCGCCCTCCACCACAGGGTGGATCCTTTAAAGCAGGGCTATTACATTCATTCAAGTATTCAGACGGGTTTCTCTCTCTCTGGGGTGGTGTGGAAGGGAGCCGGGGCAGTCTGTTTTCAAAATGTTTTTCACATTTCTCCTCAGACTGGTTCTCCAGCTGGGTATCCTGATCCCCCTGGTGGAGGTTCTGATCTACTGGTCCCCCAGGTGAAGGTTCGGATTTCTTGGACCCCCTGGTGTAGGTTCTGGTCTTCTCGTCGCCCTGGTGGAGGTTCAGATCTTCTTGTCCCCCTGGTGGAGGTTCAGATCTTCTTGTCCCTCTGGTGGAGGTTCAGATCTTCTTGTCCCTCTGGTGGAGGCTCTCCTGATCTCCTGGTCCCCCTGGTGGAGGTTCTGGTACTCTGTTATGTAACGCGCCTCCTGCGCCATTCCAGTTCTCCGCTCGGGTCCGGAGAGGCGAGCACGAAGCGTCGTGTCGGAACACATACCGTTTAGGAGCATTTCTCATCAGAACCGTGCGGGTTTTGTGTGGATTGAGTGTTTTGAGTGTTTATAGGAGAGTATATCTGTTTCAGGGAGCAGCAGGAGGGGGAGAAGTAGACCCGGACCTCGTTCTCCGACTGTAGCAGGCCACACTCTCACGGTGAGGAGGAAAACAAGGACCAGGCGGCACTTTAATTACAATACTAAATCCATGGTTTTTTATTTTGTAAATATGCGACGCTACACCGTAAACCCTCGAGTAAACGCGATAAACCGATTTATTTACTAAATTTGTCCGATAACCTCGCTAGCCTGTTATTAGCATGTTGCTAACAACAACACAGCTAAGATGAAAACACGGACGGTGCGTTGTTAGCTAGCTGAGAGGGCTCATTGTGTTTTTTTTTTGAGCATCATAAAAGATAAATGGTGCTATACAAAATAAAAGGAAAGGTAGAAATGTAAAAAGTTTCGAATAATTTGATTTATTTTAACCGACGCTAGCATGCTACGTGGCTAGTCCTTGTTAGCACACCCTGGAGATTAGCTCGTTAGCAGTGTTAGCCTGCATGTTTTTGTTCAGTTATTTAAGAAGTTGTTAAAAACGAACGTTCAAAGGCGTCCTCTAGTGAAATAGCTTTGTGCCCGCAATTAAATAAATGGTCTTGTTCATTCGTTGATTTGTAAAGTGAGTAAATTCAGTAAATAAACTCCTCTCATCCCGCAGACCTCAGACATCATGGCCGACGACTTTGACATCGAAGCCATGCTGGAGGCGCCATTTAAGAAGGTGGGTGTAAAATTCAACTTAAACCTAGAGTTGTAACTTTTTGTATTCAATTGAAACTGCAAGCCAACGCCTTGTTTTAGTTAGCTAAGTCGTTATATATTAGATTAATAATATGTTTGTTTCTGTCATAGTGGTTTCAATGAATAAATGCCCATCTATCTCTTTTTGTAGACATGCCTATATCTCACCTCTACTCCCATGAATTCCAGTGTGAACTGTCAAAAAAATGAAGGTAGTAATTGCCCCATATATTGATGTACTGTGGTACCCTTGGTTGAAAACATATAGGCTGAATGATATTGGTGCCAACCAAAAAAAATAAATAAATAAATGCAGTGGATGCACCTGAACTGGTATGAAGTCTTTGGAGAATATTCACGCTTTTAAATGCATGGTACATTTTTAAGCAGCTAGCTTTCACTGTTATTACTGAAAGGTTACTCTAGTCTGCATGTCTTATTGTAGAGTAATGCTGTAGTTAATCACTCACTTTTGTTGTAAGTAAACATTACATTGGCCTAATTGTTAAAATTCTCATTACAGATATTCTGGAGTGGGCTTGCAGGCTATTCTGCATAGTTTGTTTTTTTCAGGGAATTGGAATTGAACAGAGATGAACATAAACTCTAACCAGAAGGTTATGCTTATTGAAACTTTTAAGGAATAATTGATCATGCATTAAGTACATATGCATGCAGTTTACCTTCATATCAACGATCTGTGGTTGTTTTCTTTGGTTTTACTGACAGGATATGATGGCTCTCTACACAATGCAAAATAGTTATCACATTTTTCTGCTGAATACAGATGGCCACTTTGTATTAAGACACTCATACTGATCATTAGGTGCATTAAAGAACATCTCAACATTAGATGTTCTTTGGGAGTCGATATTACTAAGCCGTGTGAATCCCTGTTTGCTTCAGGGCGAGATGTGTGACAGAGGTGGCATCGAGCTCTTACAATCCACGAAGGCAAATGGGGTGAAGATCACTGGAATGGCATCCACCACTGGAGCTCGCTTAGTGGCTGGCTGCTAGCGTTGCCACTTTGGGTCTTATAGGCAAAGATAGCCTTGGTACTGAACCTGTCAGGCTGCTGAGAGAATGAAGTCACTAAACATACCATTTTTACATTCACAGCATAGTAGTAGCTCTTGATCTATTGTCCGTACCACATACGCATAACAAATACTAGTAAGGAGGGAGATATGGCAGCCTTGTGGTTCTAATGACCCTCATTTTATTTGTCGTCCTCCCACACATAAACCTTGTAAAGAACACTTATTTAATGATCATATCATATTCTCTTTTGTTCCCATCCCCCCCTTTATCCTTACGACTTGCAATGTTACGCCGTCCTCCTCATGATGTTCTTCTATCGACCCTGCTTAGGATGAGACCAAGTCCATAAGTTCCAATGGCCATGAAGAGCGGAGCAAGAAGTAAGTGTTTTAAACTTCAGAGTGGGTGTGACTTAAACATGATGTAATATTATAATTTCATATGCTAGCAAAATACATTGAATGAGCATGGGCAAGTTGACAAAATATAACATTTCAAAATGCAAGGAAAAAGAAGAGCAGGAGTCGTAGCAGGAGTAGGGAGCGAAAAAGAAGCAAGAGTCGGGAGCGCAAAAGGAGCCGGAGCCAGGACAAGAGTCGGGATCGTAAGAGGAGTCGGAGCCGGGACAGGAAACGCAGTAAGAGCAAGGAGAAACGACGCAGCCGCTCGAAGAGCAGGGAACGCGGAGGACGCTTCAGACCATCCTTGTACGTTTGCCTTCATTTATCGTCATTATCACCGTCATTTGTGTACTAGCTGGTTTCATACTGTTGCATAGATTTTGGCTTCATCTCCTAAATTGTTATATAACTTTGAATATATAAAGCTATCCTCACTTAACCTTAAAGCTCTTTTGATGTGAACACGTCTTGCCAAGCAGTTATAGAAGGTGTTTTAGTTGATGATCTAGCCTGTAATACTTAAGTTGTCAAGTGAGCAAAATGTAGTCTGGCGCCAGCCATTCAGACGTACATTTACACAATAACCATTAGAAGCATAGAAGTAGTATTATCTGCTGAGATAAACTTTGTTTTTAAATCACAGTTCTGGCCTGAAATTTAACGGTGGTTCCAGGGGGAAGACTGGCCCACCTCCTGCCATCAAACTAAGGTTTCTATGATACTATTTTTGTTGTGTGTGGGTAGTTGCCTGATCTGTGTAACGAGTCAAAAGTTTGAGAACTTTGCTGTAATACTAACTTAAGTATTTCTGTGTAGCCGTAGAAGGTCTAGAAGCCGCAGCCCTTTCAAAAGAGACAAAAGCCCCATCAGGTAATCCTCAACCACAAGAAACTTTTGTTCCACCCCCACCAAAAAAAAGTTCATTAATTTGTTAAATTCTTTTACCTCTAGACAACCCATAGATAACCTTACACCAGAGGAGAGGGATGCACGCACAGTTTTCTGCATGCAGCTTGCTGCCAGAATCCGGCCTCGTGACCTGGAAGAATTCTTCTCTGCTGTGGGAAAAGTCAGTAATTAATCGTTATCTCTTTGTCAGAGTCTAAATATTGTAATGGCTTTGAACAACTTTAAAAGTGATGCCCTTTTCTATCAACAGGTGAGGGATGTGAGAATGATCTCTGACAGGAACTCCAGAAGATCCAAAGGCATTGCTTACATTGAATTTGTGGAAGCCACCTCTGTGCCTCTAGCAATTGGCCTGTCTGGACAGAGGTTGCTTGGGGTACCGATCATTGTTCAAGCTTCTCAGGTGAGAGAAACAATCTTGTGGTTTTTGATTTTGGGTTTTTTTGCACTTTGCTAAATTTTCTATATTCTGCTGTTGGTTTCCAGGCTGAAAAGAACAGAGCGGCTGCGATGGCCAACAACCTGCAGAAAGGCAGTGCTGGGCCTATGAGGCTTTATGTTGGCTCATTGCACTTTAATATCACGGAAGACATGCTTAGAGGAATCTTTGAACCGTTTGGAAGGGTAAGGACTGAAATGACTTGCTTATTTCTTAATGTGTTTTGAGTAGGGAATCGTGTTTTAAGTGTTCTTTTGGCTTTTTCTTCTTAATAGATTGATAGCATTCAGCTTATGATGGACACTGAAACGGGGAGATCCAAAGGATATGGCTTCATCACGGTGAGTCAACACTACTTGTACATTTCTGTGTCAAGTTTCTAATGGGCTTTAGGAAATTGAAGCTTTTGAGTTACAGAAGAAATCGGCTTTATGTGAAAGACATTTTAGTATATTTAGATTTTTATTTATCTATTTTTGTCATCTAGTTTGCTGATGCTGAGTGTGCTAAGAAAGCATTGGAGCAGCTCAATGGCTTTGAGCTGGCTGGCAGGCCCATGAAAGTGGGTCATGTGACTGAACGCACTGATGCCTCAACAGCCAGCTCCTTCCTGGATAATGATGAACTGGAGAGGACTGGCATCGACCTGGGCACTACTGGAAGGCTGCAGCTCATGGCCAGGCTGGCTGAGGGTAAGATTTCATTACCTGTTTAAAATGTTGTTGTTTCCACACCTACACATCTAAGGTTTGTTTACAGTTACACAATCAAATTTCCCTGTGAACATGCAGAGTTTAAGGGGTTATCACTTTCTTTTCAGGTACGGGCCTCCAGATCCCTCCAGCTGCCCAGCAGGCTCTTCAGATGAGTGGCTCCATGGTTGCAATGGCGGCAGCTACAGGTGAGTGTTGAACAACCCAAAATTGACAAAAGATCTGTTATGACTAGTTCAGTGAGAGATTTACTTGTGGTTTTTTCATTTTATTCTTATCTAGCGGCTATGAATCCTGGACTGAGTTTCAATCTCAACATGCCCCCAAATCAAGCTTTAAATCTGCCATCTCAGCCAATCGCCACACACTGCTTTCAGCTCTCGAATATGTTTGATCCTCACTCGTAAGTATTGGGGTGTGTGTGTGTGTTTGTGTGTGTACGTGTACAGACATATATATATATAAAATCAGTGGTGTTTCATTTTGTGTGCCCTGTTCCTATTAATCCTTTAAACTGAATGTTTATCTTTTTGCATATATAGAGAGAACGATCCTGGATGGGATATTGAAATCCAAGATGATGTCATTGAGGAATGTAACAAACACGGAGGTGTTATTCATATATATGTGGACAAAAAATCTGCAGAGGTTTGTAATCTTATTTGCTTGACGACACTCAGTAGTGCTGTAATAACATATAGCTGTTTTAAGGCTATTCTAATGCTGTGTCTTTTTGTTTTCAGGGAAATGTGTATGTGAAGTGTCCAACCATCCCTGCTGCAATGGCTGCAGTTAGTGCGTTACATGGACGTTGGTTTGGAGGTAAGAGCTACATGTATTTCACTCCTTTTCAATACTTGACCAATGTGTAGTGTTTGCTGTTAATGAAAGGCTCTTGTCTGTACTTTGTTGGATCTCATGTTCTGGTTCTTTTTGCAGGTAAAATGATCAAGGCCGCATATGTCCCACTGCCAACATACCACAATCTTTTCCCTGAGTCTGTGCAAGGCACACAGCTTCTTATGCCCACTCGCCGGTGATCCCTTATCCTCGGGGATAATTTTTTTTTTTTTTTTTTCCAGTCTTTCTCTTTTTAATACTTTTTGGATAAAATATTCAATTCAGTCCTGCAAGCTCTGACACAGTTCCTTTTTTCTCTCTCTCTTTTTGATTAAAGAGGTTCAGGTTTCATGTTCACATGCCCTTGCATTTAAGGTTGTGTGGTAGTTTTGTATATACAGCCTACACTTTTTCTTTGGGCCTCTTAACATTGTTTTTCAGACTCTGTTTTTCTTGCAGCATATATTGTCTGTGATTGATTGGCATGAGTTCCACTTTAGGAAATGTACAGTTAGCCACACATAAATGAAATGTTCAATCTTTTTGAATTAATTAAACCCTGCAATTTTGATTAAATATCTACATATTCAGTGTTTTGGGCTCCATGAGCTGTGGGAACTAAATGGTTGAGAGCCTGTGTGTTCATAGAGACTATGGTTTCAAAGCATCTTGTTTTTCTAATCAAGATTTGATTTTGTAAAGTCCTTGATGAACAGTTCATTTCAAATAAAGGCAGTACATTGGCAAAGCTCTTGGTTTCTTTGTCAAAACCTTACAGATAAATATACAAAATTAGAAATGTTAGGAAGTGGTCCAGGTGTTATTTACTCCATTCCAGGTCCCTAAAAAGGTAGGTGTCATGAGTTAAAAGTGAAAATAAAAGTATCCAGTCAATGTAAACATCTAGTGTTAGTTTAGAGCAACAGATTTGCCAGGCAAATTAACTTGCTGAAGATAAGTAGCGAAATCTCCTGACCTAGTTCTTTTGTAACAGTGTTGTGTAAGGACCCGTGCAATTTTATTTGAGACTGAAATGGTTGTCTTGATTCAAAAATATATGCTCCTGAAAGCCATTTAATTTTTTTAGTTATGTGGATTTTTAACAGGCAACATTCAGGTAATAAACTTTGGCTAATTTCTCAAAGTATTTTCAGGTCCCAAAGTTTACAAAAGCTAATCTGACTGATGCATAGATTTTTAAGTGTATAAACATTCAGTGGGATTCAAAATAGGAATGATTCTTTCTGTAGGTGTTCTATGGTAGTTTTATTTGAGTTTTGACCAATGATGAATGGGGTACAGGGATCTAGAATCTTTTTGCTGTCCCCTGCTCCCAAATTCAAAATTAACACACACACATATAGATATATAATGTATATATGCAACACAAGTTTTAACAGCTGATATGTCGTCTTTGTTCTATTTTATAAAGTCATGAGGCCTCTTTGTCCGGTGTGAAAACACCACAAATTATTTTCTGCATTTAACCTATTCACCAAGTGAAGCAGCAGGCAGCCAGGCACACAGGGCCCGGGGCACTCTCTAACCACCAGGAAACCATGTGCCCCATTTAATTTTAAACTAAATGTTGTGTTTACGTCATTTGCAAAGCATAATAACTGTTTTTAAAGGTGTCTGTATGAGTTTGGTCAGTTTTGGGTTGTCAAACTCGATTCTGTTTGATTTCGGATGTGATGAGGCCCATCTGCACCACGACTCGCATATAGCAACGCAGTTTGTCAATCAATTAAAACTGGAATCTTTATTGGCTAGTAATTCAGATATCCGGTAGAAAAAAACACGCCTTGTATAATCTTCATCCAATAAAATTCCTTTATTTCGAAACAGCCTGCCTACAATTGAAACGACTGACCAATCCGAGGTGTGGCTGGAGACCGGGGCCCGCCTCCTGCTGGAGCCTGTTGTGTAAGTGTGGCGAGAGGAGAGTTGGTCTGACATGTCCTCTGTGGAGCTTTATCCAAAGAGAACCTGAACGTTATTACTTCAGACTACTTATTAGAACATTTTGGTCGTTCTTTTGTCTCTAATAAACCCGTCACTGCTTGAAGATGATGGCTAAGAAGGTTTCGAAGTCTGTGCTGGGCACCCTGCGTGGGATCTCCTCCAGCCCCGGCCTGAAGCTCCCCCAGAGCCCGGCCAGAGCCGTGCAGGGCCGGACAGGTAAGTTATCTCAGCTTGAGCCCCAGGCCAGAATAGTCCTTTAAGCCCTTCTGGAGCTCTCTGATCTCTCCCTCTCGGCACAGTTAGACTGGGTTAGCTCCCTGGCTAACGCTAGCCAGAGTTAGCTGAGCTCTCCCAGTCCTCCCAGTTGCGTTTACTGAAACTGGATG
This sequence comes from Brachyalestes nurse, assembly GCA_037974405.1. Taxonomy (NCBI): domain Eukaryota; kingdom Metazoa; phylum Chordata; class Actinopteri; order Characiformes; family Alestidae; genus Brachyalestes; species Brachyalestes nurse. The sequence goes on along the minus strand of JBBPCY010000136.1, from coordinate 19,632,284 downwards.
GAATTCACGGAGAGAAACAGGCTGTTACTGGTTTTATATCTTCAGTGTGTAAAGCCTGCTGACTGACTCTGTCTGTCTTCTGTCCTGTCTCTAACCGACTGTCTGCCTTCTGTCCTGTCTCTGACTGACTGACTGTCTGACTGTCTACTGTCCTGTCTCTGACTGACTGTCTACTGTCCTGTCTCTGACTGACTGACTGTCTGTCTGTCTACTGTCCTGTCTCTGACTGACTGTCTTCTGTCCTGTCTCTGACTGACCGTCTGTCTTCTGTCCTGTCTCTGACTGACGGTGTCTGTCTTCTGTCCTGTCTCTGACTGTCTGTCTTCTTTTCTGTCTTCGCAGCGGAGATCAGGAGCCGAGAGCTGCAGAAAGATGAGCTCAGACCTCTCTACATGGACTTCCAGGCAACAACACCAATGGTAATTACAATTTGTGAAAATGATAACTAATGCTTTTCAAAACTAACGGTGGTAGAGAGGTTATAAGAGATAAGTCTTTATTAGTCCCACAGGTGGGACATTTGCATTCTTACAGCAGTAAAGTGGACAGGACAGAATAAGAAAGCAAGAGCAGAAAAAATAGAATAAAACACAACAATATAATATAGTACAATATACAAATAATACAAAGTATAAATATAGAGGTTTGTGTGTATGTATATGAATAAATATGTGAACTTATATGCATGTATACATTGGATATGTACGTATACATCATGATGCAACACAAGAATGAAAACAGAAACATCACTACATGACCACATAAGTACAAGGGGAGGTGTAGGAAAAGCACAAAAGCAACAACAAGAAGATATAGTACAGCTTGAATTAATAAAGTAATATGACATACTGTGTTCTAACTGTGGAGTCTTTAGGTGTGCAAAAAACAAATATAAAGGTTGACAGCAATATATAATTGTGCAGATAATAGCAGCAGCAGGACAGAGAATGTGCCTTTATATAGTAAATAAGTAAATGGTAGTTAAGCTTGAAATCTCATATACATGGACTTTCTCAGAAATGAACTTAATTCAGCTTTAGAACAATGTCTTCTGTCTGTGGGAAATACTGTTGGATGACAAATGTCTGAAAAACATCCTAGCATGTGACTGAGTCATGTTTGGTTTTCATTGTTAAATCCTGTTTATTTCTGCCTCTACAGGATCCCAGAGTGCTGGATGCCATGCTCCCTTACCAAGTGAACTATTACGGCAACCCACACTCTCGGACACATGCTTATGGATGGGAAAGTGAAACGGCAATGGAAAAAGCGAGAAAAGTCCGTTGATTGTGTCACTTTTATCCCTCAAAATGAGTATTTTTGTTGGCTGTTGTGGCAAATAGTTGCTTTACTTGGCATTCTGAAATAATAGCTTTGCTTTGCTTTTATATTGTCCAAAGCAAAATATTTTGCTTAAGCCCAAAATGCTTTGCTTATGTGAACACTGTTGTTTATTTCCATTCCTAGCAAGTAGCTGATCTTATTGGGGCTGACCCACGAGAGATTGTGTTTACCAGTGGCGCCACAGAGTCCAACAATATGTCAATCAAAGTAAGGATTTACTCTCTTTCTGGAAATAGTATGAGTACGATGCAAGGTTAGTTATGTATATGCCTACAGAGACAACAAAGTAATTATACTGATGGAACATATGATCGTTATATTTTCCAACCTTCTGATTTTGTCTCTAGGGTGTGGCCCGATTTTATAAGGCTAAGAAGAAGCATATCATCACCACACAGACGGAGCACAAGTGTGTGTTGGACTCCTGTCGTGTCCTAGAGGCCGAGGGCTTTGAAGTAACGTACTTACCTGTAAAAAGCAGCGGCCTGATTGACCTCCAGGTGAGAATTAATGAATTGTGTATGAAAGCCTCTTCCTGTTTTTTTTATACTGATTGCGATTGTTTTTTTCCAGTTTATAACTATGTATTACGTATAATTTTGGGTTATAACTACGTTGTGAGACGTTCTTACACATATTGATATGCTTTACTGTTCAAATTCATTCCTTAATTCATTCAAGATCAGAGACAGATCATTACATTGTGAATTTTTTTATGTTCTGGTATTATGATTTTCCAGCAACTAGAGGAAACATTACGCCCAGATACCAGCTTGGTGTCCGTGATGACTGTAAACAATGAGATTGGAGTCAAACAGCCAATTAAAGAAATAGGTACGTAGAGATGGCACAGATCAAGTACTAGCAGAAAGTGCTGAATTTCTGAAGGGGAACACATATAGATCAAGTTTGCTTTATTGTTCCTGAAATGAGACACACTCACATTCTTTCTGTGGGTTAGTTGGGTTCGAGTTGTTAGTGTAAATTTAGATGAACTTAAGTGAATTAAAATAGCTGAATTTAAAGAAAAAGTAAAGAGATCTATACTATTAGCTTAGTACTGTTTTGAAAAGGGAGAAAGTGGTATTGTGCCATCTGTTTAACACGACTAACATTGTAACATAAAGAACAGATTTATGTGCCTCATATTCTGATGTTTTCTCTTATAACTTAGGTCACATCTGCAGGTCCAAGAATGTGTTCTTCCACACTGATGCTGCTCAGGCTGTTGGAAAAATACCCATCAGTGTTTCTGACTTGAAAGTTGATCTGATGTCCATTAGTGGGCACAAAATATATGGTCCCAAAGGTTTGTCTTTTGTTAATAAATAGTCATCGCTAGACAGTATACTGTTGATAAAGAGCAGTAAATGTGAACAAAACGTTTTCGTGTTGTTTTTTTTCATGAATGGTACAGAAATGTATGTGAAGATTCTGCATAATCTGTACAACACTGATAATTGTTGTGAATCTGATTGCTGTTGCCAGGTGTTGGAGCTCTGTATGTGAGGAGAAGGCCGAGGGTCCGCCTTGAGCCGCTGCAGAGTGGAGGGGGGCAGGAGAGGGGTCTGCGCTCAGGCACTGTTCCCACCCCCCTGGCTGTGGGACTGGGGGCTGCCTGTGAACTCGCCCAGCAAGAGATGGAGGTAGACCTATCAAGAGCTACTCCTTTACAGATGTCAGTACTTTATACAGGAAACCCCCGCAAATTCGCGGAAACTGCACAGCTTTTTTTTTTTTTGTGCTTTTTTTGTATAGAATTTTTCATGCATTTTAGTGCCAAATTATTAAGAAAAAATATAGCTTACTCATTTTGTAACACAAATGTTAATGTACTTAGAGGCAGGAGGTTTAAAAGTAGCCTATCCAAGAGCGTTATTCATTTCTCCTTGCTTCTGATTGGCTGCTCAACTGTACAATATGGAACCGTACAGTAAATTTTGTTAAAGGTAATGTTTAAATCTGTGTTTTGGGAGCATATTTGGAAGCATATTCAGAGTTTACACTATAAAAATAGGCTTATTTTTTTTTACCACATCACAAATTCACGTTTTTTCACAATTCATGAGTGCTCTTGGAAGGTAACCCCCACGGATGTTGGGGTTTACTGTACTCCCATCGGGAACTAGAGTGTACCTACATACACGTCACAAAAATTTGCAGGAGTGCTACAAATCTTAAATACTTCAGTAAGGCCGTAAAGAAACTGTGAATTCTTACATTGTTCTTGTAAACCACAACCACAACAGTTGAGGAGTGTTTGCTGCTTTTACTTCTTGCATAGGTGAAAAACATAAATAGAACTTAGGCTGCGCGGCCACTGAAGCGCTCTCTGAGGAAGTGAGTGTGTCACTTCTCCATTCCATGTGTGGTTTATCTGCTAAAGTGGCTCATGCTGAAGCGCTCCATACGCAGCTTGAGGCACATAGTAATGAATCACATTTTAGAGAAATGATATTGTGTTCACATGCATAGCAATAACAGTCACTATCATATAGTTATTCATATATTATCTAATCACTCAAGTGGACATTTCTAAGGTTTAAGCTGTTACTGGTTTTCTTTACATACTGAAGTGCCTGTAAACGTGTTGAACAGATTATTTCCAAAATCTGATTATCGGATTATCAGGTGCATGCAAACAAGCATTTGGCATTGACCTTGGTTTCAGGCTTCAGAAATAATCACCAAATAGTTTAGGAACATACGAGACTAAATAAAGGACCCTTTTTTTAGTATGATCATGCTCGGGTGTCCACGCTTGCTAATCGCCTGGTGCGGAAGGTCATGTCCGAGATCCCAGACGTTATGATGAACGGGGATCCAGAACAGAGATACCCAGGTGAGACCTACTGATCCTCTCTGAAATTTTACTGTAAGGTGTGTTGGCTGTGAGTTAGTGTGATGCTGTTTGTTTCTCTTTAGGTTGCATCAACTTGTCTTTTGCATACGTTGAGGGAGAGAGTCTGCTGATGGCCTTAAAGGACGTCGCACTGTCATCTGGGAGGTCAGTTTCAAAGTTTCTCACTAAAACTGCAGGCCCCCCCCCCCCATTCAAAATACACAGGTTCAGATTCAAACTTTATTTGAAATACAACTCCCTTTTCTAATTGAGCGAAACAAATGCAATAACAAAT
>JBBPCY010000136.1:19600130-19616415 GCA_037974405.1 Brachyalestes nurse | reverse complement strand
CGAGAGAAAGAAACAGAGAGAGAACGAGAGAGAAAGAAACAGAGAGAGAGAAAACGAGAGAAAGAAACAGAGAGAGAGAAAACGAGACAGAAAGAAAGAGAGAGAGAGAGAGAGAGAGAGAAAACGAGACAGACAGAAACGGAGAAAGAGAAACAGCACACAAGATGGAAACAGAGAGCAAAGAAGAGAATGAGAAAGAGAGAGAGAGGGAGAACGAGTGGGAGAGAGAGAGAGAAGCAGCTTAAACTGTGGAGCATTCCAGTTCACCACTTTTAATTATACACAAACAAGCTAAGAATACCAAAGGAGTCTGCTGCAATAAATACCACCCTGCTGCCTTCACTAGCTTCATTTTAGCTACGCCCCCAACACACGCACACGCACGCGCACGCGCACGCACACCTTCCAAAGAGCAAGATTGTCTTGTGGTCTTGAGGAACAGTTCTCCAGGCTTCCTGAAGGACTTTCAAAGACTCATTTTCAGTCCAGTCTCTGAAATTGACCAGTTTTGGAATAATGTTTTTTGTTTGTTAAGCCACACAGTGACCTACGTACGAATTATTCAAACAGAACAAAGCAAATCTAACTTAAGTCCTGAACCAGTGAAGAAACAGGAGCAGATGTACAATATTTTTGCACCAACAAGGTATTTCAAAGCAAAATATAAAGAAACGAGAGGTGGCTCAAGACTTTTGCAGTGTCGTATTTTTCCTGCAACTTTACAACAGAAAGAAAAATACTGAATCAAAGTTAATATATACATGTATTTCCAAATGATTTTTTTATCATTTATATTGACTTTCATCGTGTATTATGAAACAATACAATAATGTAAAGGAAATGAGCTTGTAGGTTCCTATGTGCAATAGTTTTAACCATACTCTAAATAACAAGAAGAAATTAGTTTGCCTTTTTATTTAAAAAGAAATTAAATATGGAGCTTTCTGTTAAAAGTCTATTTCAAGGTCATTAGATATAGTAGGTTAAACTTGTTTTCCTGTGGTTCTATTTTTGTCCTGAAAGTGTATGAAAACAAACATACACTATAACAAACACCAGAGCTATGGTGCACATGCTGCTCTCTACTGGGAACTATTACAAACATCAGCTGACAACACAAATACCAGTTACAAATACTCCTGTACCACACACATACTCCCTCACACACATACACTCAAAACTTAGTGGCGGACACATGCTGGAACACACACTACTTCAAACAAACCCCAGTCCACTCTGCCCCACCGCTGCGAGAGTGGACTCAGTGCCCTGAGCTTGTTTTCCTGCATGGCACTTTACGAGGTTTCCACTGAGGGGGAGTGGCTCCGGGACCACCACAGCTAAAACTGCTGCAGACGGTGCACTCTGCTGTCGCACTTTGTAGCAAAAGTTGTCAACTTTTTCGAGTCTAAACAATTCAATACATGAACTACACTGATGGTATTCCATCAGAGTAATTTGAGTAATGATGTACCAGTATGTATTCCCACATTCAAACAACTGTATGTTACCCTTAAGCAGACAGGTTTAATATGAAGGTACTTTAGATCTTTTATTCTGTTGCTGTTATTATCCAACTGCTATGAACCTACTTTGCAAGTTATGCAATAATGAAAGTGTGCAGGACTGCACATAGATTAACAGGATTAAGCAAATGATGTATATATTCCCATTATTTACCATGTAAACTCTATGTATAACATGATAACCATGAATAGAGTATATTTCACGCAGATTTTTATGATCAGCCTCTCAAGCAAAACAACACATCCAACAAGTTTAAAAACAGGACATGCTTGTAGTCCAGCCTGTAAACGTGTGTAAGCCACACCTCCTTATGGGCACCCTGGCACCCCTTTCTATTGGTCTCATTTTACACAGGAGAGCACACTCATTAATACACACACACACACACACACACACACACACGACTTACGCACACCTTCATGACGTCAGCGTCACGTTATTTAAAACAAGTCACTCAGTTCAGCGGGTAAAACCGCAGAGTGTCTTGTGACACGGCTCTGGACAGCTGGTGGCGTCCAGCAGCGCACACTCGCAGGCATGGGGGAACGGGCCAGGAGCCAAGAGCTCGCTGCTTTAGCTGGACGCAGAAGAGGCGGGCAATAACTGGACTCCAATAGGAGGGAGCTTAAACCAATTTTTCCTATTTCTTTCATTTTATTTGCTCAATATGTCAAAGATGGGGGGGGGGGCTCAAGACTTTTGCACAGTATTGAATCTTCAAAATGGTAACTTTAATACAGAAATAAAATCATCCATGATGAAAGTAAAAAATAAAAACTCCACCCAAAATACCTTTGCATCATTCATATCGACGCTCATCATCTATCATTTAGATAGATAAGCAGATCGACAAGACAAATAAACAGAGATAAATAGACGGAGAGAAATAGACGGACAGAAAACTAGACGGACAGAAAAATAGACCGACAGGGACAGACAGATAGACAGATAGACAGATAGTCACTTGGTTTTGCCCGAGGGCAGAAACACCACAAGCGAGTCAATGTGGTATAAACTGTCCCAGGACAATAAGGCCACAATCACATTTCATCATCTTCTGAAGTGAGGCAGAGATTTCATTAAGTTTACTTTCGCTTGTTCTTGATGAGATTTTGACGGCATAAATGAAGGTCATTGTTTTTATCATTATAAAGCAGTGATCTGTGGGTTCAAACACTCCTCTACTGAGGCCCTAATCCAGCAGAATACTAACGCTGGAAACACAGCAGGTGGCAGGCTTGGTTCTTGCATTAAGTTACATCAGTTCCTTGCGCTTCAACGGTCCAGCTTCAGATGTAATAACAGAGAGAAAGACGAAACTCACAGCATATCTGGGCAGTTGTCAGGCTTGTCCAGCAGGCCTCCCTCCATGACGAAGCGCAATACCTGTTCATTGGACATGCCCTGATAGGGTTGCTCTGCCAAGGTGGCGATCTCCCATAACACCACTCCAAACGACCTAGAGGCAGAGAGAGAAGGACATTATAGGTTGAATAACAAAGTACAAAAGTGTGAAAGTGTTCATGTCTCATAAGGCTGAGGAGCTGTAGTCAAAAACAGCCAAAACAAAGCCCTTTAATATGAATCAATATAAAATTCTCACTTGTAGGTCACTAAAAGTGCAGATTCGAAACTTTTCAGTCTACATTACATTTGTGTTTATAAGAAAGATGTTATGTTTTGAACATTTTTGCTGTGTTTTTCATTTCTTGATATTAGAAAAAGCACAAATGACAGGACGTTAAATGTTATTCATCTAATTACATTTAATATGCATTACAGAATCAAATCTCATTGGATAAATTATATTACACTTTAAGGACAGGTCATTATGATGTTACTAATCTGATTAGATTAGATTCTGTAATGCAAATCAAATGTATGGCGAAAGTACAGTAACTACATGGGTTAAATCCATCATCACTTTAAAATGCAGACTTGTCTGAGCTTAAAATCCCTGGCAAAAATGACAAAACCACCACATTCTGGAGGCTTTTTTACGCTGTAGGAAATAAACAGATCACAGATACGACACAAAACAAATTGTGTTTAATAGCTGAATATCCTGACTTTGTGAAACAGACCTCAAGCTAATCTTTTTAATTGACTGCACATTTTTTTCCTAGATCAAGTGGTGGAAAAAACTATGGAGTAATTTAATCTGGAGGAAAAAAAAAATCACGGAATTATCATCATCATCATAAAAAAAAAAAAAAAATCCACAATACTTTGTTTCTCTTCCTTGGGCCTGAGGCCTGAATTCGTTGAGGTATGGACTTCACTACTGCAAATATTCTCCATCAAGTTGCTTTCAACTTTCCCTCACAGTGACAGATAGTTGTCAGATCAGCTTTGCAGGATGAAGCCTTGTCTCAAACCATTTTTTGACAATTTTCTTGTTGGAGCCGCGTCTCCTTTCAATTATCCTGTTACGGTCTGCAAGCACTCTCTTCAAACACAGACTTATCTGCTTTTTTTTTTTTTTTTTTTTTTTAAGACTTGTGTCAGTATTTTAGAAATGCAAATTACAAGGTGATGCCATCCTTCTTTTTCTTCCACATTGAGTGATCCATTAATTTAGGAAAAAATTATGCCATTCAGTTGATTTATTTAGCCCGTTATCATACACAAAGGACATTCAAAGCACTTTACAGGAATAGAAATATTAATATTAAGCTTACTTGTGTGAATCCCAGAACTAGACAACTTTTCCAAGCCCTGTTTAGCCTCTGTAGGCCAATACCAATAATATATAGTTCTATAATTTTGAGTATCGTGTGTGTAGTGAACCATGCCCATGAAGATGGAACGGATTCTGTCCAACATACTGATTGACCAGCGGGCTGAGACAGACTTCCGACATATTGAGATTTAACAGAATTCAGCTGGACCTGAAGATGCCTTAAGGGGAAGGAGCCAGAAGCATCAAAAATGATGACAAAACATTGTTGAGGTATTAGTCACTAATAGTTCATGATGTGCGTTATACAGTAATGCTTTAATTTTTTTTGCAGCCTTGTTGTCCTAAACTACGAGGCGATCAGCCCGGCATATTCTTTGCGGAGCTGTTTGGAACCCAGTCCATACATGGAAAAGGTCTATTACTCACCGCAGCACTAAAAATCAACTGCCTGTAAACATTTAGGCCCAATCCAAGCAGGGCGTATTACTCACTTGAGCTTTAAGCTGACACTAATTCAAATATTGGGAGGACTGGATGAAAAATAAAGCAATAAACAGAATCCTATCCTGAGCAGAACGCCACAGAGGGAATCCTGCACTCTAACAAATTAGGAGATGACAGAAAAAGTAAGGGGGAAAAAAAACAGAATAAGAAGAAAAAGCGCAGAGTTAAACAGCTTCTTATGGTTACCAGAATATTTCTGCTCCATGTGCTGAAAGGCTGATCGGTTTTAATTGTATAACACTGTCAATTCAATACTGTGGTTCATGCAGAGAATTAAAGGCAAACATAGAAAGAAAAGATTCCCCCCCCCACAGATTTACCATTATTTTACCATTATAAACATTACATATACACACTCAGAAGACACGTGTAGGTTCACTGCAGGGAGAATGTTTTGAGAGTAAATATAATAGCTATATTTGGCGGCATCCCAAAAGGCATAACAGTCTAAACCAGGGGAGCCAAAGAAGAGCTGCAGGTTTTCCCTCCAACCAGTCAGGGATGCACCTGATTCCACTGGGTCTCAGCATTCAAACAGGTGATGAGGTGAGCGCCTGTTTGTTTAGAATGAAAACCTGCATCCACACTGGCTCCTTCAGGATAATATTTGACATCCCTGGTCTAAATGTTGACTCCATCATTGGGAGACCACCAGTCCCTGGTGGTGGTGCAGCCCTCCGAGGTCATAAAACAGCACAACTGGATTCGCAGGATGCCCTTTCATCCCGTCATTCAAAGCAAGCCAGCACAGCTGTTAGCTGATGTAACAGAATTCACTTCCAAGCGTATCATGCTGTCCAATGACGATGCTTAGCGGCAGTTACAAAAGCTAGAAAATATGCAGTAGCGCTTCATGTGACTCCTGTGATCAGGGAGTCCTAGCTAGTGGATAGAACTAAAAAAGGGAGGGAAAAATGAGGGAAAAATAACAACAATAAACGGAACTGTCCCACCACTGTAAAGAACTCATGACTGACAAGATTCTCTATATTTAACCATTTCACATCAAATGAATTTAAATTACTTTAAAAACTGAGTTCTGCAGAAAGTTCACAAAATCGATCACATTACCATTTAAAACCACATTTGTGTGCTTTATTCACTCCAGTTTTATGAACACACTATAAACAACTATTATCTACTCTCAGTTACAAATACTCCTGTATTTTTATTATTATTATTTTACAGCAGAACATAAAAACTTCACACTCAAACTCTTTATGAACTATACAGCTTGTCACAGATACATAAAATGTGAGCAATATTATGCAAGATTAAATTCTCCATAACTGTAACACAGTTATTTCAAGTACTAAGATGTGATCTCAGGGGTATATATGCACTTATAATAGGATTTTATTGCCGCATTTTCTAAACTAAATGGGAGCCAAACCAAGAGCGTAGTGAATCAAATAGAATCATAATTTAAATGCATAAAATAGCCCAAATTGGGAAGTGCTATTATCCAAGAAAACAATACTATTGGATCCTACTAATGTTGGCCAAAACTTCCCTAACCAAGTTAGCTTATTTTTGTATTTGGGATTCACGAACACAATACTGCACATTAGGACTGTAACGGTACATGTGTTCATACCGAATCGTCACAGTACATCACGGTTCGGTACAGGATGTCGTACAGAGAATACACGGTACGACGGAGAAGACATGATTGAAGTAATGCGGATCCTACGGAATCACAGAGTGACCAAAAAGCGCCAGTAAATCATAAACCTGGGTTGTAGTGTGGTGCAATAGTGCCACCTACTGGCGTGACACTTCTGCTGCCTTACACATACATGAAAATATAAGCAAGAGCGTGTGTTTACTGGTTAATTCATTGCTGTTTATTTAAAATAAACAAAAACAAACCAAGCCTCATTCTTTAGAACGTTTTGTTACTTAACTTTATCATGAAGCTGTATCATGAACCGTAGCGGACCGTGATGTCAGAACTATAGTGTGAACCAAACCTTTCTGTACCATTACACCCCTATATTTAACCCTTAGAAGTCACATTCACAAAATCCATATTAACTCATAACAGCTCAGCAAAATCACCCTTTACATTTTGACGGCGTCTCTCATGTTCTGCTTGAGATCAGAATGAAGAAAACTGCTCGACTTACTTTGGCAAAGGTCTCCAAACGTGTAGTAGCACTGCTCAGAAAATGTGATCTTGTTGACAGTGTGTCTCAGGTAGCCGTGCTTCAACATACTGCTGGCATATTTTCTGGCATCTCGCCGGTCCTTGAATCCTTCAACCCGTGAGAACAACCAATCCACCACGTCAGCACCTAGACGACAAGAGGTTCAACCACACAGGAACACAAACAATTTATATATGAACACATAGAAAAGAGGATTTACAGCCAGACTGTATAACGACTCTTATTTTGACACTGGGTGTGGTTTCACTGGTCGACTTTAGGAGCAAGCGTTCTCAGCTCGCAAGGGATTAAGGAAATATTGCATTAATGTTCTGATTGGGTTTATGCACATAAGTATAAAAATGCTTCTGTTTTAGTTCTGGTTGCCTGTCCACCCTCATCTTATCCTAAGTTGTGTCTGTTCAGGGAACTTGCCTTTTGTTTGAGTTTGGCCCTTGTGCCGTCTTGTTTTGTATTTAATAAAATTTACGTCATAGGAATCCATGCCTGCGCCTCATCTTTCCCATTCGTGACCCACAGATACATATTCACAATATCTACAGTATGTTTTCTTACCTATCACAGCATTTGCAATGGTGATCTTTAGCCACATCCTGTCCCTGATTTCTAACCCTGAGTCTGGGAGCTGCATTGCCTTCACGATTGTGGCCATGTCCGTTTTCCCGACCGTTAGTGGGAGATCATCAAACTCTGAGAAGCATAAAGACTGTGTGTTAAGGGTGAAAGGGAAATTTTATGTTTAAAAGTTCTTTAATTTAATGAATGTGGCATACCATACTGTGGAAACGCTCCTGTCAGTGCAGTAGTGTGAGATATCCAGGCTGCAGGATCAATCGGACGAACTGGTTCAGCTGGTAATGATGGGAACACAATACGGTTACAGTTAAATTACAAACCAATACATTCCATTCCATACCAGCAAAACATGTGATGACTAAAGTGTATGTAACACGTTTTCTTAAAGCATTTCAAGTCATTTACATTACATTTGTGGCATTTAGCAGATGCTTTTTATAAGCGACTTCCATTCCTTAACTACAGGGGACAGTCTCCCTGCTCAGGAACCCAGTGGTGGTATTCTGAAGGCAGGATTTGAACCCATGACCCAGAGGCAAGAATCCTACCCACTAGGCCACCACCAACCCATATCAAAGCTTGCCCTAATTAGTATTTCCCATTACATCATACTTATTAATAAGATTACCTTTAAAAGGAGGGCAAAGGTTGTGTGAACATTTCTTTTTCTTGCCTATACCGTAACTTAATACAAAAGTTGGACCAGTGATTTCAGCATAATGAAAATGTTTTGTTTATTCTGATCCATTTTAGTACTTCAGTGAAGTAAGTCAAGTAGGTTTATTATAATTTTAAAACTATACACGGTACACAGTGAAACACAATACAAACACAAAACTATAAAAGTATACCTTAATTAAAAAAGTGCAATGCTTCAAAACATCTTTTTGCTTAGCTTAAACATTTTATTAATATATTTGTTATGTTTCCCATTTTGCTGCCACTGTCTACACACCTGTTTTCTGCTAATATGGGTTTGAACTGTTCAGATGAACAAATTAATTTCAGTATTTCTAGAGGATACTGACAATAATTAGGAAACATTGACTACTAAGTTATTCAACTTAACTATTAAGTACATAACTTCTAAGTTATGTTCTCCTAAACTAAAGGCACTCAAATGTTTTTAATTTAAACTAGTAACACCAACAACAGTGTTGATAATCTACCTTAACATGTTCCAGATGAAAAGATACATCAATTCAGGTTTTTAATTTTTTTCGTGCTCATCAGGCGCACTAAGGCACCTCTGTATAATATGAATAAATGCTGCTTAAATTTGTAATGCATGTATCCACACTGTACTGCTGGCAGTTTAGGGGCAGTCGATTTTAGGGCTGCTACGGTAACAGACACAAAGGCCCATTGTTCGGAAAAGTGTCAAAGCTAATGACTTTTTGACAAATGGAGTGTTTATTTTCATATGGTTCGGGGAAGGATGCGGTAGGAAGAATCCGTCACTCATTTTCTGTAACAGCATAGTCTTTACTAGGGTTGTGGGTAGACAGAACCTATCCTGGGGTCTATGGGGGTCTGGGACTTAACCTGGGGGGGGCACACACACACACACACACACATACACACATACACACACCATTCACTCACACACTCACCTACGGTCAATTTAGAACCCCCAATTCACCTGATGCACATGTCTGGACTGTGGGAGAAACCCGGAGAACCCGGAGGAAACCCACACCACCACAAGGAGAACATGCAAACTCCACACACACAAGACCAGAACCCTTTTGCAACTGCAAATATGAGACTGCATGCATATGTTTGTCCATCTGTTCATATATGAATATACGTGTGCTGACCTCTCGGGATTGTAAAGTAGCTGCGAGGGGAAGGGTCCCAGCACTTGGCAACAGTGAGACTTATTGGGCTGAAAGAGAGACACATACTCAGTCAGCTCAAGACTGACATCCACTGACAAACTAAATGAATAAATTCTGCTGTGTTTAAACCCAGCATTGTGTAATTACCCAGTCTTGGAGACGATCTCCCTGAGGATCCGGACAGCATCGTCGTTGCTCATATTCTCAAAGTTGACATCATTTACCTGCATGTCAGAAAAACAGGCATGCTCATCCACGATCACAGAAGCAGGATCACCAGCATGACACGCACTTACATACACACTAATTATCTGATCGTTATCTATCGTGTATAAAGGTTCTACAATATCTTACTCTGGACCAGCTTTTTCAAGAAGTACAAGAAAGATGCTTGTTTTAAAGACACTTTATTTTAACCCAATAAAAGGGTCGTTCAGTACATGTACACCATCAGTCTGATATCTTGGCCGTATATAACATAAAGAGGAGCTTCTTTTGATGCAGTAAACAGATTGTACATATTTTTATGCAGTTTCTGTGCTACTTAAGTCTGCTCTTATCACACTATGCCACCAATCTGGGAAGGTAAAACATAGCACTTGCCACAGCACGTTTTTTTAACTGCTGGTAGCACAAAGACATTGAACAACAGAGTTTAAAAAGAACACCAACTCTTATTTCTGTCATTCAGTCCAGGGATTCAAACCCACAACCTTCTGATCTCAGGGCAAAATCCCTAATCACTAGACCACCAGCTGCCTAGTGATACATGATAAAAACTCTAGAAACCTGCCGACTTAATTAAGCCCTATACAAGAACCAACAATACATTAAAAATAAAAAATATCTGATAATGTCTTAAAATCAGTTATCGAATTATTTCGTATTTTTGGGGGCCCAATTATTTGATCTGTATTATATTAACAGTAATAAACATCTACAAGCAGTAAACAGTGCTGTCTGTATGTGTATACTGTCATGGACCCTCAGGCAGCCACTTTTGGCTTTTGGCTTAGCTATTATGCTGCAAATTCACATCTATGGAAAACAGAAATTATGTATACTCGTCTGAAGAGCCCCAGGGGAGCTGAATCCAAGCCAGATAATACACCTTTATGCTAATACTCACTATATCACCATGCTGCACAATAGCATCTCCCTATTGGGAAATCCATCTAATCCACGCCATTACCTTCGACCTGCCATTCAGCCAGGATTAGCAAACGGCTGGAGGAATCTGATGGCTGGGGATGTGCCTAGAGACAGGCGCTAACGCTAAAGAGCTACAAGGCTAGAACCACAGGTTGAACAGCAGCCAACCCACCAAACCCCCCATTTCATCTTCTAAAACTGATTTGGAGGTAAAAGCCCAGAGGCCCTTCAGCGTTTAATCGCTTTAACATGACACTGTGGCTTCGGCAGGCTCAGCCGATCCATGGCATTATTTTAAGCTGCTTTGTGTGTAGGGGTTGTGGAATAGAACATAAATGTTTTTCCCCTCCAGTATGATGTTCTTCAGCTCAAAGTATGCTTTCAGGTTTCATTATTTCGGTTGGTGTTGTGAAATATGGCTTGTGTACAGTTTGCATCTGACAAGAGCTTATATGCTGAGGGCAATTTATAACAGTTCGACAGTAACAGATTTGAGTGGTCTGTAACATGGTGAATCATGTAATGTATTAACTGTAACTATTAATATTAAGACTTGATTTTCAAAGATATGTCCATAACAGCTGACCTACCTCATACACGCAATTTTCCACATTAAGCTCCTTTGCACATTTCCTTCATAATGCAAATGCGCAGGTCATATTCATCTACATTTGCACATTACACTTAAGTCTTTACTAACTTATTTTATATAAAAACTCTTAAACCGAATCTCGGCATTTGTGTGGACGGCAAAGAAAGAATTTCATTGCACAGAGAAATGAGATTTCTACTGTACATATGACAATAATCATTTGAATCTTTAATCTTGAACCTAGACAGTCATGAGGATGAGCAACTGAAGTGTGGGCTTAAATTAGTTTAAAGGGTTTAATAGACTTTATTTCAGGGGAACCTGTCTGTAGCACACAGTAAAGACACAAGGAGGTCACCTGCAGGAGCATGTCGCCTGGCTCTATCCTCCCATCAGCTGCTACTGCTCCTCCTTTCATGATGGAGCCAATGTAGATCCCACCATCTCCGCGGTCATTGCTCTGCCCCACGATACTGATGCCCAAGAAGTTGTACTTCTCTAAAGGAATAGAAACAGACACAAAGAGTTACTGGTTTGCATAGCATGCAGTGAGATGCACACTTAAGGTTTTCCAAATGTGTGTGTGTGTGTGTGAATGAGTGTGTTTGTGGCTCTTACCCATATTAAGTGTAACTGTGATAATGTTGAGGCTCATGGTTGAATCTGTGATACTGCTGAACGATGACGACTATGGACAGAAAAACAAATGTTTTAAAACCAAAGATGTTTGCTAAAGGCGTTTACATTCAAATATTCATTATTCATCACGCTTGGACACAAGACTCATATTACTTTAACGGATCTGCTTCAGTATGTCTTGTAAAATGTTTGATTTAGCTGAAAATGAATACTGCAATTTACATCTAGATTATTGTGTGATAGATTATTGTAAATAGTCGAGGTAACCACTTGTTGCATCCCTAGAAAAGATGTGTGCAGGCTTACCCGGTCAATCTTGGGCACTTTATGTCGCCTGCGCCTGCGCTTGTGTCTTCTCATTAAATGAGAAGAGGAGCTCTGCTCTGTAGAACAGCTCAATCTGATCAATAGTAAAAAAATCTCAGTTGTTTATTAGTTAACACACGTCAGCCCTAATGATTTGTATGGGCTTGTGTCTGTTTTGAACTACTAACCTACTGGCGTCCTCATCCTCCTCACTGTCAATGAAGGAGCTGGACTCCAGCTCGCTGCTCATCATGGAGGCACTGTCGCAGACCATCGCTGTGTCTCTTACGACTCGCTCAGCTTTGGAGTGGCCATTCACACGTGGAACTGAGAACAACCACACACACAAAGCTCAAAGTCAGACATTGGTTTTATCATTTTTACCCATATGTTCCCTAGAATTTGTTTCAGTAATGGCCGTTTCCCTCCCGCTACCTTCGTTTCCCCCGTCACATGTGGCTTCAACAAAGTCACTAAGAGTATCTGTTCGATCTGCTGTCCCTGTCAAAGGGACTTACCCAGTCTGTGCATGCTTAACATGCATGTAGGAGGATGCCATCTCTCAGATCTGCTGTCAGTGATTTGACAGCAGTGACACAGACAATGTAAAATAGACCTAAACGTAGCATTCATGGCGTGATCACACCTTGAGCATTCCAGCTTTGCTGAGTTTCTTCAGTCCGCTACAGGAAGAGGAGTAGTGATGGGTGATATATTTATGGATTTCATGATAAATTATTGGATTTAGTGCAGCCTAATATGAGAAATGTTGAAAAAAAGGCACTTGTACTCATAGCTTTTGTTAGTGGCTCTTTTTTGTCTGATACAATTATCAGATGTCAGGAGAAATCAATATTATGAAATATTGGTACCTTGATATATTTTTGCCATATCGCCAATCCCTAAGGGAGAGATGAAAAAAAAACCATAGACAACATACATTGTTTTGGGCGTGGCTGGGCCTCAGGGTGGCAGCGGATTGGATGGAAGGCCTGAGAGAGGCGGAGGAGTCTCAGGGAGCTCAGGTGGGTGTGGGCTTTCTGGGGAAAGCCGAAACAATCCAGCACAGTTGGGGTGGCCATCCTGCTTCGCCTTTGTTTGATAGTCTCTCTTGTCTTTCTGCCTTTATGTCCCTTAAAAGCTTCTGTTTATATCCTGTTTATCTGGCAACCACATTTTCGGTCCTCTAGCACAGATGTAGGTTCTGATCTCCGATGACCGGCTTACAGGTCAGATTGACGGAACATGAATTAAAAGAAAAAGGGCTGAGTGGTGAACGGTAATGAGAGAGAGAAGAAAGTGGTAAAGTGCATAAACAAGAAGAGGAAAACTGAAAGAGGGAACAGGCTGGTAAGCAGAAGGTAGACATTCAGGGATAGTAGATTGAGAACACAAATTTAATTCATTCTTTCTCTATTAATATTGAACTTTCAGAAAACACACATCCATCTGAGGCCTACCTATATTCTATAATCGTTTTTCAGTGAGACGCGCATAATCAACAGACTGGTGTCCATTTCTCCGGCAATTTAATCCGATTCTCTTCCAGACCTCTGGCAGCCCATTTATGAAGACTGTTACACATGCAGAAATTAAATCAAAAAGTAATATCACGGATATTTTTGGGGGAATAACACTGTAATGCATCACCCGATAAGGGCAGAGGAACTAGGTCGTACGCTGAATAAAATCTATCCATATCTGGCTGCTTTAGACAAAAATGAAGGCTTTTTACAGGTGTGTGTGTCTCAGTCTGTGTGAGGTCAAACTGATAATTGTGGATCTGCATTAGTCAGAGTTACAGGCAGAATCTAACTATTAACAAACAAACAAACAGAGAATGTCCTGAGATTCTGTAATAAATGCTGAAGTAAAGAGTTGCTGCTTCTTCTGCTAAAACAATGAAACAGAATGTAACTACATATATTTACATCTCACATCCTTAAAAAAACTTACAAGAATTAATTCAGTTATCTCCCTCCAATCAAATCAATAAGCATACTGCAGAAATTCCAACGCTTTAAAATCCATCTCTGATTTAAACGGACAGAACATGCATTTAGCTAAAACTACATTTAAAAAAGAATATGATACGAATCCTACGTGGACTGAAACCGCTCTTACCTCTGTGAGAGCCAAACACCACGCAGCCACAGCGCTCGAGATCAACTGGCGCGCTTCAACCAGCGGACTCGTGCCGGAGCTGGAGCGCTGAGCCCCACCCCCTCCTGCACCCGAGACACAATGACTGCGTCCCTAACCACACACTGTGCTGCTGTACAATACATACTGCGCACACTGCTCTAATAAACATACGCTGAAGGTGATTCACTCTTCTGTAATTCTGTGTAGTTTTGGACACGCAGTTCACTGTCCATGGATTCGTTTTTCCTCCCTGTGATAACTGAGCCAGCACTGCAGCAGAGGACGAACAATCAGAGACCTGAGGGGAAAGTTAACCAGCAGCCAAGGAATGGATACAGAACACAAACCACACACACAGCCCAGATACAACACACACACAAACCACACACACACAACACACAACACACAACACACAACACACAAACTACACACAGCCCGCACACCACCTACACACAGCCCACACACCACCTACACACAGCCCACATACAACACACACACAACACACAAACCACACACAGCCCACACACCACCTACACACAGCCTACATACAACACACACACAACACACAAACCACACACAACACACAAACTACACACAGCCCGCACACCACCTACACACAGCCCACATACAACACACACAACACACAAACCACACACAACACACAAACCACACACAGCCCACACACCACCTATACACAGCCTACATACAACACACAAACCACACACAACACACAAACCACACACAGCTCACATACAACACACAAACCACACACAACATACAAACCACACAGCTCACATACAACACACAAACCACACACAGCCCACATACAACACACAAACCACACACAGCCCACATACAACACACAAACCACACACAGCCCACACAACACCTACACACAGCCCACAAACCACACACAACCCAGATACAACCACACACAGCCCACAAACCACACACAACATACAAACCACACACAACATACAAACCACACAGAACACACACAAACCACCTACACACAACCCACACACAGCCCACACACCACCTACACACAGCCCACAAACCACACACAATCCAGATACAACCACACACAGCCCACATACAACACACAAACCACACACAACATACAAACCACACAGAACACACACAACACACAAACTATCTACACACAACCCACACACAGCCCATAAACATCCCATACACCACTCACACACCACCTACACACAACTCACACACAGCCCACATACACCCCACACAAAACCCACACACAACCACACACACCCCACAAACATCCCCTACACCACTCACACACAGCCCACACACAGCTCACAAACAGCCTTCACACATCCCATACATCACCCACACACCACCCACACAAAGCCCACATACGACACAAAAAACCTACACACAGCCCTCACACATCCTACACACAACCCACACACAGTAGGGAGTCCCACCGCCCCAGACAGTCACCACACTTCACTATGGACTCTTCTGGAACCAGGAGTGCGTACCCACTGGCACACAGTAAAGGGAAACTCTGATCTGAATACTGGCATTTTCAAATATGGAAAATGACCTCATTGTCATCACAATACCAGCAATATCAACACCTTGAGTATCAGTTGATATCGATACATACACCCATTTCCCCTTTAAAAACTTAATGGTCCACTTAAAGTCCAAATATGATTTTAAGTCCACTTGTTTGTGTAGATTTAAATACTGGCCACACTTTTATACTTTTCCAGCTAGTTTCACTTTTATATGAATTTGATAACCTCCTTGCTCTGTCCTTGTCTCAAAAAGGTATATTAAAATCCAGTTTCCAACAAAAACTGAAAACATTAAATGTATACTAATTAATGCTGGGCAACAATTAAAAATTTTAATCGCAATGAATCGCATTGTTATACGCAAAATTAAATACTTAATTCAAAAGTAGTCCACTTTTATTTTTAAAGTACTGCTACAGCAACAAAAGTGCAATAACATTTGGTTTACAAACACTTTAGACAAATAAGGAGTTTTTTTAACAGCAGTGTTCCCTTTAACACATTCATTCACACAGCTGCAGTTATTTCTGTAAATCTCAACTTAAACATTAATGTAATCAAATCAAATATAAAACCAAAGCTATCTGCCACTGCAGGGC
>JBBPCY010000136.1:19578420-19592126 GCA_037974405.1 Brachyalestes nurse | reverse complement strand
CAGTTAGTGATCCTATTCCACTATGGTTCTACTCCACATTATGGCAAGAACCACTTAACTAAGTAAAAAGAAACAACTGTCCATCATTACCTTATTACAAAACATATTGTAGTTTGTTTAACTTTTTTGTTTACTGCATAATTCCATGTGTTCTTTCATCATTTTGTTTGTTTTCAATATTAATCTACACAAAGAAAAAACCTTGAATGAGAAGTTGTCCAAACTTTTGACTGGTAGTGTACATGTATATATGTATATTTATGTGAAAATCTAATACTAGACAAAAGTTTCTTTCTCTTTCTCTCTCACTGAGAAAATGATGCATCTCTCTCACTTTTCAACTCATTTGATTCAAAAGTGTGCATAATCAGATTTAAAATACATTTTTAACTTATTGATCTCAGAGGAAATTGCTTATGTACATACACACACGGACAGAGACAAGAACAATATAACGTATACGATAACATCAAAATAATACTCTCCAGAAAAGACTGAAAAGTACTTAATACACTCTTTGCACAAATGCTGTGGTCAGTAAGAGAGGTGGATGCTAAAGTATTTAACAAATGAACACAAATAGTGGTTTGGAGTTCTTTAGAGGAGTAATTTCCACACGACTAGAGTGCACTACATTACCAGATACAGTTAAATGCAAAACTGAAAACTTTACTCATGTAAACTTGATGAGTACGGAATCGAGCAAATGCAGTGCATCACTCTCCCTCTCTCTCTCTGAGGTCTGTCTGGGTTGCTTTATGTGTGTGTGTGTGTGTGAGAGAGAGAGAGAGAGAGAGAGAAAGAGGGAGCCTCTTAAGCATCAATAGTGCACTTAATGTTTGGCCTCTCTCTTGCGTAACCGTAGTGTATTCACGGTGCAGGCCCCTTCTGGAGTTTTCCGCCCAGGGCGCAGATACCACACATTGTTTGCCTCCCCTCTTTTCTTTATTTGAGTCCTGCAGTTTATGGAAGAGTGACTCCGTTAGGGGAACCAGTGCCAGGGGCATCCACTCTCTATCGGCTCCACTACTGTTTCTGTTCCAATAATCAGAACAACGCCACACCTGCACGTCATTGCAGAGATGAGCAGATGAGGAGGAGGCATTTTCTGCTAACTCTGAAATTGCACATAATAATAATAAAAATGAAAAGGAAGAATATTGCTATTGTGTTGGTTGAATTGCATTGCAATCTTTTAAATTAGTAAATGTATTTTCTATGTGTTCTAATATCATTTAATATAATATAGTTATTATACGGAGACTGGAAAATAATGCGAAATTTGAGTTCATATTGTCCAACTCTAAAAAGATCTGTGTATGTATGTGTGTGGATAAGAGGAACATCTAAAATTCAGTGTGAAGCATCAAAGGTGTGGAGAGAGTGTGTGCGCAGTAGAGATATGTGTGTGTGCACAGAGCTGTAAGACAGGGATGTTATAGTGAGTCGGATGCATTAGAGAGGGTGTGTGCATTGCGTGTATGTTTGTGTATGTGTGTGTGTGTGTGTGTGTATTTTATGGGGTGTAACTAACTTGCTTCTCCCCACAAAGCACTTTTATAGATGCTGCACCTGATGTGTGTGTGAGTTTGTACATGAAAATATGGTATCTATTTTAGTCTCTCTGTGGAAAACATGAAACTTCTGATGACACTGGTCCACGAAAAATGCCTTTCCAGTTTTATGTCTTTGCTATTAGATCTAGGTTTACACCAAAAACACTTACTTGTTTTAAATGTATACATTATATCCATAATATATTATTGCTTGAATGAGATATATAACCATATTGTCGACATTTTAGTTTACCGCTGGAAATGTAACATTACTATCTGGAATGGAGATGATCCCTGTCCGCTCGAAGAATAGACATTTTTATATTAACCACACAGAAATTTCTTTTCATCAGTTGCCCCAACTGGCTCTGGGGTTCCTCAAGGTTCTATATTAGGACCTGTGCTCTTTTCTTTGTTTATGTTTCCACTGGGTAACACAGTTCTGATCTCTAAAGTTTTTTTTATTTCTTAATTATGAACAACACGTTGGTGAACTGCTGCTGTTTTAAATCTGCTTTATAAATCAAACGCACTTTCTCACATCACGGAGTAGAAGGATTGGACTTACTGGAATGATGGTGGTCTGGAGTCTCCAATGCCCCCTGTCCTCTCTATGCGTGGTGGAAGTTCAGCATGGCTGTCTGTACACACTGACATCCCATCGGTGTGTGAGCTCTCTGCCAGCACAAGCTGAGGAAAAACACACACATACATGTCTACCATACAAATATGACATTATCAGCACAAGGCCTATCACAATACCTGCAGAGAAGGAGAAGATATACCAACTGGAAAAAAAAACCCTGTAAGCTTATAAATGTGTTTAATATTTTGAATTGTAACACATTATTGCAATGGTCTGGATAATAGAAAATACACTGCCCACCTGGGACACAGTTTTTCTAACTTCACACCCATTTCAGTTCATTTACTGATGCTTAAGCTCTTTATGAGGTGGGAAATGGAGAAAAACCTAAACATGTACACGGCAGGAGCTCCCTGTGACTGAAAAACTGCAAATAAACTGAGACCTGAAACTTGGTGGACCACATGACGCAAAGGTGAATGGATGATTGGATATGAACATTATTTCATGTAGCATCAACGGAGAGCTAGAACAATACACAATGAGAGAGCTACAGACCATCGGTAGTGCTGTATTCCATTAGGGCTGCAGGACGGCACTGATAGATTCGCCACAGTGCTACTTGAAGCACAGCGCTGAACAGAATTAGAAAGTACTTCTATCTAGTATTCTGGATGCTGGCTTTGAAACCCAATGGAAGTCAAAGACACCGGTGTGGTGCATTAAATTTTCATGCCTTATAGTGAAAACTGGAGAACATACAGTTTTGGCCTGATACTGTGGGGGGATGTTCTGTCAATTTTTACATTTTGGAAACCTGCCTCATAATGAGCTGGGTGCCAATCACTTTTTTTCCTATCATTAAATGTTCCCCAAATCATTCTTCACATGAAAAATGCATTAGCATAACAGAAAAAAAAGACTGATGACACAATCAGCCAAACCTCCAGTCAAACCACATCAGGGAAAGAACTTATCTGAGCAAGTCGAAGCAATTCATGTATTAGTACATCAGGTGTATTAAAAAAAGAAAAAATTAAACATTTATTAAATGTTAAAGGGGAATTCTGCATGATGAAATGAATAAGTTGTAAATAAATTATTTTAGAGTGATTTTATGAAAAATGCTCAATTCTAGAGAACACTAGAGCCAGAATTGTGCACAGCAGTGTTAGTAGGAACCAGACATCTGAAGCGTATGATGTCCCTAAAGGCTACCTCACAGAACGCTATTATATGATAAGGTGAAATAAGATGGTATAATGTTTTGGCATAAAACATATATTTTTGAATCCATTCATCATGAAGGGATATCTGCAGGGCATTCTGAGGCAAAAGAAAACATTTTTATTTGAGACTTTTCACTATTTTTTCATTACTAATGTTACAAATCAAAACACATTGAGTTTTTGGATGGCAAATAAAATTACTTTATTTGTGCTGTAGAAATTACAATGCCTGATTGTGTCATCACCATTCGATACATTTCTGTACCATTAAAACATCCCGAATGGCTTGCGTCTGAATTTGGTAAAAATAAGATAAGAGGGAAATTCTTTTGTCATAAACATCCTCAGTGCAACAAGAGGAATACATTTAAGACAATAAAGAGAACAGTAGTAGTAGTGCAAATGGAATAACAAAAATAAAGTAACAAATGACTACGTATAAAGACATAATAAAATAACAGATTATTAGTGCAAGTGGTTATAAAAAGTACTGAAAGTAAAATATTGAGAAATGCTTAGAACTCCCCCTTAACTCAATGTTATTAGGCACTTTATTAGACGGATGTGAAACTGTCTGATAATGTTATATACCCTGGGACATTCCTTTTAAACCACAGAACTGCGTTTGGTATGGTAGCGTATGAGTCAGAGAATATTTCAGCTTACCCATGACACCACTCTGCCGTTGAAGCAGGGCAGCTTGGCGTTGTCATCCGAGATTTCCTCCTTAACCACCCTTTAGTGAAACAGACAGAAACATAGACAACACGTCACACAAACGGCAGAGAGTTGTGTGTCCCTTTGCTAGTCTAAGTGCATGCCTGCGACACAGACGTGTATGTCTGCGCTTATTTTAAGTGTGTTTTTGTGCATTGTGTTAAATGAGAGGGGCCTCGGTGAGGTTATTGGTGTGTAAAGCTCTTTTGTACTTTGTAGTGGAAATTCTTCGCTGAACTCCTCTGCCCCGTTCTCCCCTGAGAGCGCAGGACCCCGGCACAAGACACAGCGAAAAGAGAGGAAAGGAAGATGGAGGGGGGTTCGGTTGGGTGCTGGTGAAGACGATAATTGGGAAAGAGGCAAAGAACGCTAAATGCTAAAGTATAAGCTGCTTTCCTGTCATTCTTCTAATGTTAATTCACCCTAAACATGCAGAGGCAGAAACCCCTCTCATTATAATGAAACACAGAGATACAGTCGAGTTTACCTTGAGTTGTTTTTCATCTTTAGACATAATTTGAGCACACCAGTGACTCCTCACATGGAAATTTCATGATGCACAAAAATACATAAATACATAGAAGAAACGTGCTCCATTAACATCAGTTAGGGATGTTTTTTTGTAAAGTTACCCTTTTGGATTCTGACAGCAATGATACATACGCTTGTGTTTAATGGAAGCTAATGGAATAACTTTTCCTGTAAACACAATGAAAGCTTTGGACCTTCTTTTAGAGGACAATATTAAATATTTTTACATTTCCTTCCAGACTTTATTAATACATTTGCTTGCGATGAATCGACCCGCCACGGCAGCAGCAATGCTCTTACAGCAGAAACATTCAAGATTCTTCCCATTCTTGTAAACAGAAGACTAGACTTGTAACATATCGTCTGCTTTCGAAATCCCAGCCTACAGTAAAATTTACCAGCTTTATGAAAACACATAAGCACATGATATCAATACCATTTAAAATATCCAAGATAAACTATTAAAAACTGCACAGCTCTAAATTAAGACTAGAGCCTAATACGTTGGGTGCTTCTCTGTTAATCCATACCTGATTCATGCATTTAAAGTGATTCATTCTTCTCTGAAAGGTGTCATTCTAGCACTGAAAACTGAGGTATTTTGTAATTTAACTGTAAAAATAGATTTTTATTTAGCAGCACTATTAGGGAAAGTTCAAAAGCTGCAATAGTGAAATTCCTCAGTGGTGTTTTGAAGACTTCTTATGCGGCCCTCTCAGCCCCGGCGGGGTCCAGCTGCAGCTGCTGCTTCCATTGTTTAATTAGGCCAGGCTTTCCCCAGCCCTGCCTCTGCTCCTCTACACCCAGGAGACTCCACAGCCACTGGGGGCTCAGCCAGCGGGCTGACTCGGCATATTTAACTAGTGCTTCTTTGACCTTGATGTGTCTTGGATGTGAGTGGCAGGGGTGATGCTGGGGGTGGGGCGAAGGAGGCGTGCAGCTTCTTAGGGTGAGCCACAGTTACGGTGTGTGGGTCAGGCAAGTTAATTTTGTTAGCCACCGTGTTAACCAAGGAAACAGAGTCTGAAATATAAATTTGCGGTTTGCAGGCTCAGTCCGCAGAGAAGGAGATGAGACGTGCCTTTCTGCATCGTCAGCAGCGCTCCACCGCCAGCTGCCGCCCTGAAGTGTATTGAACTGTATTCTAAAAATTCATGAATTTTAATGTAATGGAGCCGGTAGGTACCCGCTTGCACAGGCCGTGTCGGAATAATCAATAAGAGGCGATAAAGAGAAACACAAACGCATCAACATGAGAGCAAGAACCACACTCTGAGGGATTCTCCAGAAGAACTGGAGACAGGAGAACTTTAAACATTGAGCAAAGTGTTGTATTATTACAGTAACTGTTCTGAAAATTCACCCTTGCAGAACAGTTCAACATTAGAAAGTCATATGCACAAGATCTGTGACAAAGAAGAGCCCGAACGACTAAATTCAAGAGAAGGTACGGAATATCACAGAATTAAATTCTTAAAGTATTTTTGCCAAAAAGCTACACAGAATTATAAAAGCATCTAAAAACCACATCATATTATGTCATGTTGATGCTCAGACAGCTCCAGCTCATTCAAAATGCTGCTGCTAGAGTTCCCAGCAAAACCAAGAAAAGAGATCATCACTCCAGTCCTCAGGTCCTTGCAGAGGCTCCTTAGAGCTTTACTTATAGTGTACGAGTCACTCAACGGGTTGGGGCCCCAAATCCATCTCTGATATGTTTGCTGTTTATAATCTTGTCGGGTCTCTTTAGATCTGCAGGAGCTGCTCAGTTAGTGGTAAAAGGATCTGAAACTAAACCAGGTGAAATGGTGTTTATCCACTATACTGTCCAACCAACTGACCATCAGAATCAGATCTGCTCCAACCGGAGCTTTAAAAAGCTGCTAAAACTGCACTATCCTCCTCCGTTTTCTTTTCAAATCCACGCTTCCATTGCAGTTTTAATCTCCTTTTTTTAATTTTCTCTGCATTCTTTTATTTGTTTAACTTCCTACTATTTTTTATGCTTCCTGATGTGTTCTATTTTTATTCCATTCCTGTAAAACACACTGAATCACCTCTGTCTATGATGAACTACATAAATAAACTTGACTTTACTTAATCACTCCACCCTATTATGAACACACAACTGCTTGAAGTGAAACAGAGATTTTGCTTTAAAACGATGGTTTTAAAATGCTGATACAGTGCTTCAGGTCTGCTCATTGCCTATAACATTCTACTGTATCTTAATGAAGCAGAATGAAGTCTTTTCTCCCATGGTTTGGCCTCCTGCATCCCTGAGGCTGAACCTGGGGCTTTCCAGCAGTGAGGGACCGGGCATAGGAACCGTCCACTCTGTGGGCAGCTCTAATACTGTAATACAGCTCTAACAGCTCTCAAGAAGCACAGTCAAATCCTTCTACATGTGTACGAGCATCTGTACTCTTTCACAGGCCATTATTTTGTTTACTTCAGACTAGTATAGGACGTCTCAACAAAATAAGACAGAACCTGAACCAAAAGCCCAAGAATGGGACATATTACATTTAGAAAAGCAGTACGGATAACGGATGAAGCACAATACAGGGGGTCCTCGGGTTACAACACATCTGTTTCTTCCAAAGTGACGTAAATTGAATTTTGATGTAAGTCAAAACAGACACTTACCGATCCTAACGCAGTAAAATCATAATCTAGAACATAAGAACACAACTAAAGCACATAAAAAGGAAACGGACATTTATACCGTGCTTGTACACTGCACTGTAGTAACAAAAAAAATAGTGTAAAAACACTTTTAACAGTTCAAAATGATGTGAGTAAGTGTACTGGGGGACAGCAAATCCCTGCCTATACTGCGTATTCCTCCACCACGCGCAACTAAACTAGCTATTGGAGTGAGTCGTAACTCGAAACGTCGTAACCTGGGGACCCCCAGTACAGGGACCGATATATTTCCTGTTATTTTGCTTACGACAGTGTGATGAAAGTTTCTGATGTTTGTATTGTGGCACATTACAAGATTGCAACCCATGGTCTCCAACAAACCATCCAAAGTGTACTACTACCAAGGTCATTGGCTTTAAAAATAAACTAGGACTGCATGATACATTGCTTTTTAATTGCAATCATATTCAATAACTCATACTGATTTTTAAACAGGCTGCACAATGTGAGTCATTCTGCCATGAGCATCCTAACCTATTCCACACGAGTTTCTGTGGGTGCTCAAGCACCGGCCTCTTTTCCCGTCTATGGCCAAGGTGCCCTTCATGGCAAGGCATTTTTTCCTTTTTTATTCTTTTTGTGTGTATTTCCGCCACCAGCCCAGCCCCCTTCAGCCCCACACATTTCTGAAAAGAGTTTCTTTCGCAGCACACCCCTAACATTTCACGCCCCAGATTTGAACAAGTGGCCCTTCTAAATGTCTCTGCGTGGCCCTGCAAACCACATCCAAATGTTTTTAAGCAAGTGGATATACTAGAAGGTTTATATATTCCGGCTTTTTTGAATAACTGTTATATAACAACTTCTTTATTTACTGGTGTAGTGAATTATTTTTGCACACTTTACACACAGATCCTGTCATATATTTTTTAAGAATTTTCCCTTGCACAAACCTTGGTGAACAATCATTATTATCCATTATCAGAAAGCATTTGGAATTAATCATACAAGACACCTGATAAACCACTCAAATTGACAACAGTGTGAATCAGCAAGATATGCCCAATATTCTGTAGTAGGGGTGCAATGACATAAAAAATGCTGATGTTGATACAATATAAACATTAAACCATTAGAAGGTGAACGGAATAACATTGATTACATCATTACAGAGGCACCTGGAATATATTTAGTCAATTCTTGAATTTTTTGAAAGCCAGAAAAATGGGCAAACATACGAATCTGAGCAACTCTGGCCAGGATTGTGAAGGCTAGGTGACTGGATCACAAAACGGCACGTCTTGTGGGTTGTTCCTGCCAAAAGTGATCCAAGGAAGGACAATCGGGGAACTACTGACATGGTCATGGACTCTCCTGGCTTAATGATGCACATGGGGAGCAAAGCCAAGCCCAATCTTGTCCAATCTCAGATCAGCTACTGTAGCACATGAAAAGGTTAAAGATAAAGCGATGGAACAGAGTGGCTGGATTCAAAGAATCGCTTTTCTTTTACATGACGTGGACGACTGGGTGTGTGTCCAAACTGTTGACCCTACTCCCTACTGGTTGTGGGCTCTTTCAGCAGGATATTGCATCCTGCCACACTAGAAAACTTGTTCAGGAAAGGTTTGAGGAACATGACAAAGAGTTGAAAGTATTGACTTGGGCTCCAAAGTATGTGTGGGATATGCTGGAGAAAACAGTCTGATCTTAAGGGATCTTGGTGTCAGAAAGCACAGCACACGTCCAGTTATGTGAAGTCCATGCATCAATTGGTCAGAGCTGTTTTGGAGTCATGAGGGGGGACATACAAAATAATACACAAGTGGTTTGGTTTACAGGCATTTTAACAAAGTACCCTGGTGTTGCCAAAACTATTCATTCATGAAATACTATTCAAGCTTGTGAACGCTTCATTTTTGTATGTATAAGACCAAAGCCTTCTGACAAAAGTGCTAAAAGTAGGTAAAGAGAACCAAATTAAACAGATGAGATGAAAATATACATTTAATTATTGATGAAAATGATCAAATATTCCATATCTGTCAGTGGCAAAAGCATGTGAACCCTTGTTTTCGGTATCTAGCGTGACCGCCTTGTGCAGAAATAACTGCCACTAAACGATTCCGGTAACTGTGGATCAGTCCTGCATGTCGGCTTGGTGGAATTCCAACACGTTCATTTCAAATGTGTGTTCTTTAAATAAAACAGGGAACCCAATCACTCCTGACTGTCATTCCATTAACAGTTCATTTAAAAAAAAACTATTCAAATGAACTGTTAATCCTGGGGGTTCCTACACATTTGCCACTCACAGATATGTAATATTGGAACAATAAATAAATGCCGGTTAATGTATTTTAGTGTCTGTTGTAAGGTTATCTTTATTTACTTTTAGGAAATCAGATGTTTTAGGTTATATTTAGAAAATTCGAAAAGGTTGACAAACTTTCAAACACCATTCTATTTCTATTTTGTCTATATTTTGAAACCAAAGTACAGCTCAGCTGTACAGTTAGCCACTAGTTCTGTAAACCTCGAGACAGAAGGGCTGAGTTAGATACGGTTCAATGTCCTGAGGAAGATAAGAGCTCGCAGCTGCTGTCAGTCACAGCTGAGCTCGTAATTACTCACTGCCCTGTTAGCCTCACGCTCTTTTATTTAAAGCAGCACAATGTGGAGACTCTGGAGAATTTATTCGTGGCTGTGTTCGATAGGACTGGTGCAATGCAGGTGCACTAGAGAGCTCCAAGGTGAAAACAGAAAAGAGCCCTTCGCTGTCAAGACAGCAAGGGAGAAACTAGACATCTGTAAGGAGAGGAGAAAGTGCCAGAGAACATTCTAGTTGGATTAACCACCAAATTCATACACCAGCCTGTAATTTTTCAGCAAATTTTAGTGCACAATTTTTATTCATTTGCTGAATTTAACATCCTGGAACGAATAAAACATGAGACATTAAATGTGTCATAACTTTCACACAGACCACATTTTATGGCTTTTTTTAATACAGAGGGTGTGTACTTCTTTTCAAACTCAATAAAACAATTTTAAGGGGGATCAAGGATGTACAACTTTTGAATACTGTAAAAACTGTACTGTCAAAAAAATCTTAATCATCAACTATAAGGTTTGTCATTTGTTTTATTCACTTGTGAGATATGAGCTATTTGCCAGGCAGACTGATATCTGTAGGCAATATTATATCATGAGTGTTGAGCTGTGCATTCCAGTTACAAGGTTCAATGTATTTATTGACCGTGATTCAATTTTTGATATTTAACATGTTTACCATTTCTAAAATAAAACTTTATCAATGTCTGCTAAACCAGATTCTAACAAAATATAAAAAAATAAACCTAGAATATCTAACAACTTTTTTCTGGTTATTTGACTGTGAGTGTGGGAATAGAGTCCCTACCTGCTGCGCACACGCACACACACACACACACACACACACACAACAAATACAGGTGCTCCAACAAATACAGCTGAAATGATCTTATCAACTATGAATTAACCTTAACACTCTCCTGTCAGGATCCGAAGAACTTCAAGAACTGCTGTAAATATTTTAACACATGTATTTGTTAATGTATTTACATTAACCATTCATGAGCTCCTTCTAATCTACTGCACTACCAGTTACGGAAGCAATTACATCTGCCTTATCTTGTGCAATCAAACTGAATTCAACAGGAGAATGCTGTTACTCCTCTTAATCTGCAGTCCTATCTTCGAGATTGTTTGCAAATGAATAGCTCAAATACTACAGAGCACATGTGAGTCTCCAGAACAGCGTCACGAAGCGAGTGCACTGCTTTGCCCTCTAACACATCATGAGGCCTGGCCGAGTGACTGAATGGGTACGACGGCCTGGATCATTCACCCTGCCTTGAGGAACCGCGTCTGGCTCCGACTGTTATATCATGTGAAACAATTCAGGCACTTAAAAAGCAGTTTGTAGGCCAGCGAGCTCAGCGAGGGCGGGCCAGTGTGCTGCTGTGAGTTGCCTCAGGGCCACAGTGTGAAGATCCATGCCATGAGTCTGGGTCAGTGGTACTCGGGCATTATTGGTAGTTGTAGTAATACAGAGTTCAAAGACTTGACAAGTGCCTGGACCAGACTTAAGGTTAAAAAGGAGAATGATTACTATCTGATTTTTTTCTCAAGATAGACCTTGAATTTGTACTAGGGCTGGGCACGTTAATGCGTTATTATCGCGTTAACGCATTATTTACTTAACGCCGTTAACAGCGCGTACTTTCCTTTTTTCGTGGGTGCGCGCAGCACGCAGCGCTCTACGTCTCGGCTGGTTTTCGCAGGGGTTAGGTGTCCCATTACTTTTGTCTAGATTATATGGCCATTACACCAACAGGGGCTTTAATGACACTGCATTCAAATACATAGACTTTTATAGGGAGTTCGTCCCCCTTCGCAGCTGCTATAATGGTTCCGTCCCCCATACTCTGAACTCTGAGGGGAACTTGTTCTATAACAAACTAGATCAAACGTAAATGTCCTGCAGGGGCAGACAGCTTTGGTTTTATATTTGATTTGATTACATTAATGTTTGAGATTTACAGAAATATCTGAACTGTAACTGTGTAACTCTGTTAAAAAGCTGTTTAAAGTGTTTGCAAACCAAATGTTATTGCACTTTTGTTCATATAGTAGTACTTTCAAAATAAAAGTGCGCAATACATTACTTCCCAGTTAATTATTTGATTTTGCTTACAGCAATGCGATTCATCGCAGAAAACCATGTGATTAATTGCAATTAAAAATTTTAATCATTGCCCAGCTTTAATTTGTACATTTGGTCATAGAAGAAAGGCCCTGTCTCAGTCAGCCAGTGTCTACCGTTCTGTTCGCCAGAATAAGGCAATATCACAATAACGCTTTTGTACACATTAAATTCGATTTTGAAATGAATATTGAACATATCACTATTGTGGAAAAAAATGATATAAAATCCCTATCTTTAGTGCTGCACCACATCATACAGAAACCATAACTGCATTCTCTTTGTTAATCACACTGACTATAAGGATGCACACACAAAGAGTCCACATGACGTTCTTGTTCCAATCTAATCGACAGCATGTAAATGCATGTCACCTCCTACGAAGTCCTCAGTTTCTTGTTAGTGAAAACGTTGTTGCTACCACAGGAGCATTACTGGGGTCAGGTACTGATGCTGGGCGATGCATTCTAAAGGTACTCCACGGAATATAATTCCACTGCTCCAGCGCTGGAGAGGTTTATACCCCTTTAGTTGATGGCACTTTGCACAGTGACCACAGGTTCATGTGTGGCTGCCCCACAGTGTCTCAATCTATTGGGGATGCCTCTTCTGTGGAGATTAAAAGATGTGTGCACTTTAAAGTAACTGAATTCACTAATTAGAAGGGGCGTCAAAACTTTTAAACACAGTCAATATCAGCCTATACCAGAAATGTTAGTCGTTCAGCTCTTCTGTAGTATCCAGTTCAGGTTAATGGAACAGATCCTATCAGTGAACAGTTAGAAAAAAGTGGTGAAGTAAAAAATAGATCTTAATTTATCCCTACAGTATGACCTAATTTGTAATTAAGATGTAATACCACAGTATATGTGATTGAGGCTGGCCTTGACCAGTAGTCATGCCACGAAATACAATGCAAGAGGCAGCCATTAGGAATAACTTATACTAAGAACACAACAACAAAGCAGGCTCCATTTCCACTTAAAACAGAGACAGGGAGCAATGGACTGCAAAGCAAACAGAGGGGAAGCAAAGAGGCGAACGGCAGAGCTTATTAAACAGGTAACGCCTTTAAAATAGGACTGACATTTGACTGATGAATCAATTTTGCGTTCGATTTTGTGAATGGATGGATGAGAGTGCATTGGCCTTGCTGGTCTTTCTCCTCTCTGTTATGTGCTGAGGTCAGTTGCCTGTTACTTAATACTGTAATTGTACAGTGCATCTGTTTCCAGTCATTTTAAAGGTGAGATGGACTGGGGCCCCTCATATAAACCGTGAGTTTGTTCCCCCTTTTGCTGCAGTAACTGAAACATGGATGATTACATTTAGTCACAGCCTCAGTAGTGAGGTCAGGAACTGATGGTGTGTAATTAGGTGTGGATCATAAATGCCACTCTGGTAATCAGTGGTGAAATATCACTTCAGAGAAGACAGTTCCACCACTCTGTAGCCCAGAGCTGGGGGGGGGGGTTACCCCTTCTCCACACGCAGCCTGTCATAACAGACTACCTGCTGGAGAGTAACTCACCTGTGTGTGCTCTTTACTCTAGACCCACCTGGAATGAAGCAAGTGCTGTCAGACACTCCCCCATTTACATTTACAGCATTTATCAGATGCTGTTATCCAAAGCAACTTCCATTCCCTAACTACAGGGGGCAGTCTCCCTGGAGCAACTTGGGGTTAAGGG
>JBBPCY010000136.1:19546972-19563837 GCA_037974405.1 Brachyalestes nurse | reverse complement strand
AGCTCCTTATTTGTTTAAAGTGTTTGCAAACCAAATGTTATTGCACTTTTGTTCATATAGCAGTACTTTAAAAATAAGAGCGCTCAATACACTACTTTAGAATTAATTATTGAATTTTGCGTATAACAATCTTTTGGAGAATGTTAACTGTGACGCCTTTTCCCTGACCAGATCCATAAGCATGCTATGAACAGAGCATTTATTTTTAAACACTGACTGTAGGCTGTAAGCTGCTGAACTGAATATTTCCCAGATGGTTATAAGGGAAAGGAAACATCA
Organism: Brachyalestes nurse; assembly: GCA_037974405.1. Lineage (NCBI taxonomy): Eukaryota > Metazoa > Chordata > Actinopteri > Characiformes > Alestidae > Brachyalestes > Brachyalestes nurse. Next base: position 19,563,558 of record JBBPCY010000136.1, on the reverse strand, counting down.
ACTAGTCCTTCATGCTCTTTGACAATGGGCTGATCACTCAGGCTTCTAACAACACTGTTCATAAACCAGATTTCTATTTCAAATGCAAATGTTCTTTCATTTTAAAAGATTACTTTATGCATGTTAAACTGTTTTACCACTGAATACCAGTTTCAGGTCATAGGACAGTTTGTGTTCCTCGTGTTAAGGTAACTGTTAAAACTATGCATATTAAATGCAAACATATTAAATACAATAAAATAAGCATATTAAACACAAAGTTAAATCTTAAACAGTGTGAGGTGAAAAACACGTCGTTTTGCAAATGCAATTAGAGATCACTGATCTTCAATTAGTTCTCTAGGTCCATTTACAGAAGTTATTTATATAGTTTATTTTTAACTACAAATAATTTTCAGAATCATTTTAGTCTACCTTACTTTTGCAATCACTTGTCCATTTTTTTCTATAAAACATTTCTATTTTACAACACTAAATATAACCTTGTTACAGCCATATAGCCATAAAATCATTTGATCTGTAGAAAAGTTAAACAAAATATGTTATCATAGTTTATCATAGTTGCCTTTTCACATTTTTACATTGTTTTCATTATGGACAGAGCTGTCAAAATAAAACAAAGAAATGAACAGTGTTACCAATCCAAGTTTTCATAACCCCATAATTCACCAGTCAGTGTATTCCAGTCAGTGAGTCAGTGAGCACACAAAACAGCTCGGCTTTTGGCAGCGTAAATGTTTTATTGGGAAGTCAAAGTAATAGGATGCATACCAGCCATAAGCTGATAAGGATCGGGACGTAAGACTGAAGGGACATGGATTAAGCCCTTATTTTCCATCAGAACATTGTGAAAAAGGTGAATAAACAATGCTACTCTTTGATTTTTGAACAATCCAAACAAAACAAGTTTTTTTCTATAAAAAAGAAGCCTCAATAAATATTATATACAGTACATTAAACAAAGCAAATCCATGAATGTCAATTACTAGGGCTTCCGCTCAAAGGGGGGGGGGGTGTCATAAAATATACCTTTGATTCTTTACCTTTGATTTACAAATTTCAAATGTTGTGTCTAGTGTTTTTTTCTTAGGTCTTGAAGCTTTCTGTTGATTTTAGGGACTCATAGTCTCTCTGCAAGCGGTCACAGAGTTACTGGGACTCTAATGATGTGAGGTTTTGGATGATTAGATTTATTCGAATGGTTCAAGCACACTATACTCTAAAAACCTGCAAGACTGTTTGACACCCAAAGGGGGCAGTATAACACTACAACTTAAACGCAGCCACCACCGACTCAAAGTCATTTACAAAACATGCCGTCTTCAAGAAACGCAAGCCTTGTTGTGTTTGTTGTTCGTTTTCAGGCTTTTGGGGATTTGCTTTATAAGTGCATCTAAAGAAACAGAGAAATGCTTTTGTTACGGATTAAAGAGGATGAAAAAAACAAACAAAAACCAAACAAAGGAAAAAAATTAAAAAGCATTCAAGCTTATAAGTGCTGTGAGCACAGTTCTTTGTCTCCTCTTGCACTCGGTCACAATGGAATGTAAGTTCTAACTCAGGTACAAATCTCACGGAAGAGGCATTTGGAAGTAAATAAACTGTAAAAGCATGTGGGATCACCATGACTACTGCAGTCATAAATAATTATGCATGTTTTGATAAATTATTTATTAGGCTTTGTGGGTGTAGCTTTAAGACAGAGAAGTATAAAATGCTTTCACCTTAATTGTCTCGACAGATAGCTTGATTCTAACGGTGCAAATAGGATCTAGACAACAAAACGCTCTACTTAGCCCTTTAAGTGTAATTACTGGTACAATGTAAAACAAAGAGCTGATTTCCTTTATTCAGTGTTTTGCAAGTTCTTTTTTTGAAGCAGACTTTATCTTCAAGACCACATCTGTAATAATAGTCTTTGGAAGTACATTATCGCCAAAATTTCAAGTTATGGTCAGTGGACCCTCAGTGACACGCTGCAGAATACATCCATCTTACTTATGTCGCTATCCTCTTGCTCAGCTACAGAGATCCCTGCTGTTGGCACTGGTGATGCCGCTGCTGCAACTTTGTAGACCACCAATAGACCAGCTAATGGCATTTTCTTAAGTTCCCTCAGACACTATACCTCCCTGGAAAAAAGCACAAAAACATAATGTCAGCGCACAGAGTGAACGAATAACAGTACACCACTCATATTCGTATTGGAGACATCACAGGTGATCAGAATTCTGGAGAAGGTGTAGCTGTAGATCTATCATTTTCACCTCACTTGTGATTCCAGTAGTGCTCATCTGAAGTATTCACCAATCAATGCGTCTATATAGCGTCAGTTTATCTGCTTTTTTAATTTTTTCAATCATTTGGATAGTACATTTGGAAAAACACCTTTAGAGTACAAGAGGCTTTTAAAGACATGGCAGAAACTGGCATATCCAACCGGTTGAAGTTTATATGAGTCCAGCTTTTGACTCTAATATTTGAGATGTTGAACTGCAGCAGTTTATACTGCTTTGTAAACGTTATGTTTAATAATTCTTTACATTTGGCAATTATACAATTAGTATAATGCTCTGCAGTTTAGAGCAATGCAATACAATGCTCCGGTCATTAAAACTGTGTTCTATAAATACTGGTTTTGACCAAAGCCAATGAAAAACCCATTTTGGTTTTGGTTATGTGGTTCAAGAGACAATTTTTTACATGATACACAACGTCTTGGCTTAAACTAAACAGACCTCACTGCTTCTTACATGTGACAAAAATAGACTCAAAACACCATGAAAAATCCAACACTCTCTCTGACCGTCTACCAAGACCGCAGTGCAGCTCCTTAATAACTCAGGGTGGAGACTCAGATCATCAGATAAAAGACGAGTGAGACAAAAGGCCTGGATGTTGAAATGCCAGCTTCCCACAGGCTCCAAGACAATGGAGCCTGAATATCTCAGGCCTCGCTAGCAGCCCGACTGAGGTCACCACGTCTCGCCTTATCAGGACACAACAACAGTCAAACCATCATCTTACTGGCTGATGGTGTTTTATTTTGGAAAACAAAACACAAGAAAAGCTGTGGCTGCAGATGACCTCTTGTTATAAAAGGTCACATTGTGACAACAATATGTAGACAATGACTGCTAGCTTTAATGTTAGATTGTGAATCAATCATTTGGTCGTCTGGAAAGACTTCATGAATGAAAAGTGCTGCACCTTAATGTTTGGTGTTGACGCAGTTGCAGTAGGAGTGTGTGTGTGTTGAACAGTGAAATATAATTAGCAGTCTAAGGAACAGGTATACAAAATAGCCCTTTCTTGATTACTCAGTTAAAATCGATCACTTAGTTTTGATTCTATTTGCAGGTCACTGTAAAGTCATGCTCTGCAGTCTCAACCTTCTCCACTAGGGATAGCCTGGGGACAGTACCTTGCTCAAGGGAACATCAGAGGTGCCACTACCAGTCTTGGGATTCGAACTCACAACATTCTGGTCACTAGGCCACCAGATAAGATGGGTTTTACAAGGTGATTATTATATTGCAGTAGTTCATTTCATGTTAATATGTAGAAAGTTATCATCTTCAGTTATTGTCAGCTTGTTTCAAACCCCTGATCATTGCTAGGAATAGTATAATATGCATTCTTTGACAGGGATTGGGATTGGACAGTGAACATTTCATTGACACTACTGAAAAACATTTCAAAAATGTTTTAAAAGCACTAATACACTAATACTGCTTTGGGGCAGCTGGTGGTCTAGTGGTTAGGGTTGTGGGTTCAAAGACTGCTAGTGACATCTCTGAGATTCCCTTGAGCAAGGTCCTGTCCTGCGGTGTGTTCACGTATGACAGAATGGTCACTTTACACACAGTAAAATAATTTCAACAAAATATATTGAGACTTTTTGTATTCATCCTACTGCATTTTAACACCTATCCAAATAAAGTGATATTAAGAATTTTCCTATTAATTTATACTCTTTGGCGTTCAAATTGTAACTGTAAACATTATACACCCTTTGCAACAGGAAAAGATAGTACACTGACATTATAATTATTTTTAAAAAATGTACAGAATACCTATTTCTGGGTTTTATATTATGGTATCCCAATAAAGTTGGTGACTGGTTACCCAGATGTTCTGCATTATCACTTGAGAAACTTACGAGGCAGTGAGTGTGGAGTTGAGCACCATAGTGGTTCGTATCCTTTGCAGCTGAGCCCTTGTCAACTTCCTATGCTGGTGATGCTCCTGCAACGAAATCATGTCAAGCTTCTCTACCAGGGGCGATGTTCTCCCACTTTCAACTTGGCCGTTAGGACAGCTCAGGGCTCTGTGCATGTGCCGAGTCTCTGCTCGCCTTTGAGTGTCCATAACTTCGCCTGACAAAGCAGGGGAATTCTGGACTGGACGTCCCTGCTGTACCTGTAGCTGGTCGTGGCTGTACAGCACCTGTTTGGACAGCTGCGATAGGCTTTTGCTGCGGATGTTGCAGTTGCTCCTGTTGCTCCAGGTTGTTCCTGAATGTGGTGGAGCAATGAGTCGTTGGAGTAGATCGTCCTCGGATCGTGACCTGAGGACGAAGTGCTGCAAATAGTCCGGGCGAGGCTGCACAGGTGAACGCCGCCGCAGCGTCAGCGAGCGACAGCTTGAATCCTGAGGGGCATTTGTCAAGTCTTCAGTTTCCTCTGGTTCCTCCACTAGCTCCCCTTGGAGGTTAGGATGGTCTTCCAAGATGCATGACTCATTAACAGTGACCTGAGAGCCATTCCAGGCTGTTGAGTCCTCTTCGTCTGCATCGTCGTAATCATCATCGGCATCATCTTCCTCGAAGGCGTCCTCTTCCTCACCTGTGTCAGTCTCTTCGCCTTCACTCTGCTCCACCGCTCCCTTCAACTCCAGCTCTGTAATCAGGGACTCAGGAGACAGGGTTCCATAGGCGCTGTCTATAGACAGAGAGCGACTCTCTGGATCCAGCTCCATGGCAACCAGATCACCCAGCCCCTCCAGAGCTCGGCTGTCACTGGTGGTCAGTGAGTCCCTCGGACTTGATGAGTCAGAGTGCAGGGAGCCTCTGAGAGAGGCCTGCTCTGTCTCCAGGGGCAACAACGATCTGACTTCATTTTGCTCGTCCATTGCAGCTATTGAAAGGGTCTCAGTCGAGCCGTCTGAATGGCTGGGTGAGAGAGAAAGGCTGTCGGAGACAATGAACATTCTTTAGAATTCTTGCACTAATATATAGTGAAAGTATAGTGGCTACAGGTTTTTGCTGGTTAGTGACAAACTGGTTGATTCCACGACTGGGGTGCTGTTAGTGCTCTAATTACGGCTGGATAATGATAATCATCATTATTGTGATCAATATACTTTTGGGATCAAATTGTGGATCAGATCATCAGTACTTCTAGAACATTCACATTTATGGCATTTAGCAGACGATTTTATCCAAAGCAACTTTCATTCCCTAACTACAGGAGGCAGTCTCCCTGGAGCAACTTGGGGTTAAGAGTCTTGCTCAGGAACCCAGTGGTGGTTTGCTGAAGGTACAATACAAACCCATGACCTCTTGGTCCGGAGACGAGTATCCTACCCACTGAGCTACCTCCACCCCAGATGAACTGCATAACTCATTACTAAGAATATTATTTAGTGCTGCAAGTCATGGTCAGAGAAGAAACTTTGTAAAATTAAATACTGTTGCTGAGATGGATTAAAAGATTATTCTAATGGTTAAACGTGTATTCTCTTAGACTGAATGTTAAAATCTTTTTTTTTTATTTAAAAGCTTACATTTCTAAGAGCTAAATGGCACCCGATTAATAGAATCATCCAGATAACTAGATACAGATCGTTAATTTTTCAGGCTTTATTATATATTACTACCATTTTTTCAAGGTATTTCTAAGAAGGCTTTAAGCATCACCTCTTTCCTAGTGGTTCTTTATGTTGTACAGAAGGAGAACTGGATGTGGACATGCTGCTCTCTGTCTCATCCTCCTCTTCTTCACCTCCCTCGCTCCGGGCTTCCGAGCGAAGCCTCTTAAGCTGATTCTGAATAAAACAGTCTAGTGTCTTATGGTGGAAAAGTTCTAACATGGTAATCTAAAGATACACGGCTTTATGTGTGGAACACAGTGAAATGAAAGAAAAATATTAGCTTTGTTATTAGACTGCCGTAAAAGGAATAATCATAGGATCAAGACAAGGGTTCAAAATGTATGGACTAAGCAAATACCTGAGCATTGTAAATAGCCTCCACCCAGCTGCGTCCCTGCGTACCACTGTTAGCCTGAAAGCAATAGGAGGCGACAGCAGTGCAGAACTCGTTGAGGTAGATCAGGAGAAAGGCTCCCGTGTCCCTCAGCTCCCTGCAGACCACGTTCTGAATGACCAGCGGCTGCCGAATCACCTTCACTCTCTCCACACGCTTCACTGGTTTAGTGATCAACAGCACATCCGTGAAAAGGAAACAGTACACGTCCATCTGCGGGAATACGGAGATAAAGAAAAAGAAATAACCAAAAGTGGAAGAGTTGTGGAGAATGGTAAAAATATGCGTTTGATGGCTGCATCCTACTCTTAAGACACAAATTCGATTCAGACAATGACATTGCAGATAAGTCTGGAGTATCCAGGAAGGCATGCAGCTCTGGGAAAAAAGAAGAGACCGCTGCAAAAATGTTTCTCAGGTTTAATCTTTTATAGTTCCAAATAGCTTCGCCTTAGTTTTTAAGAACTGCTGACAATATTTCTCCTCATTTCCAAAGGAAAATATTGTTCTTTAAAGCATCATTTTAAACAAAATGGCAATAATTACCTTTGACGTACTTCTAGTACTGTTTTGCCATCCAACTGGTCTCATTGTGAGAGGAGAGTGTTGATTACAGCAGTGTTTTTATACTTTTCCTCATTAAATAAGATGTGATTCAGGTGATCACTAATCAGTCCCTCATAAAGCAGAATGAGGTACTTGTGTAGGAATTTAACAGACACTGGCATGGAATGGTTGTCACACTCATGGGGATGCTGATTTAAAAATAAATTGCAGCAGTCTCTTATTTTTTTCTGGAGCTGTAATCTGTGATCTTACATTTTGTCGTCATTTTCTTTGTTAATTGACCCATGCCCAAGGACTTGAACTAAATTACCTTTGAGCCAGACTACCAAGCAACCCAAACTACACTGTATGGGTGAAGACATCATGTAAACCGGACACGACAGGAGGAAAAGAAAAAGGATCATGTAAACCATTGATTGCTCAAATGCACTCGGCCCAGAATGGTGATGAAATGTGACTCAAACAAAAGATATTTGAGCACTAGATAGCTAGAACATTGTCTGTGGCTTATAACAGGATGGGACCAAATACAGAAAAGGTACATCAGAACTGAAACATTATATTAGTTGCCACAGTTGTTTGTGTTTACTGTAGGCACCACTATATGTCCTCCAGAGACCTCCTGCCTGCTTTCAAGGATTGTGTGTGTGATGGAAAAAAGACACAGGTTACAGACATGGTATAGAACTATGTACCTGATCTGATTCAAATCAGTAACTGTACCATTCCACACCACATTGTATGATAGGAAAGTAGTCTTAGTCTCTCTTTCCTGTCAAGGCCAGTAAACTCTTTATATCTCTCAGATCATACGCATAGCATTGAGCACAGCCAGAGTTCTTTTCTCATCTGCCCTGAGCAAAAATTTTAAAAAATGTGGCCATCTTCATGTATGAGATTTGAACGTTTGAACAGATTTTTATTCAAATATATGCTTAGCAAATGTCAGGCATGTTTTAAGAAACGGATTAGTCTGTAATTAAAGTGAAATTTCGTACCCTGCTCTCCTTCCCCTCCTTCATCCTCAGTGCTCCCTCCAGATGAAGTTGTCGTGTCTCCTCTGGTGAGGCGCCCATCACCGGAGCCGTCAGATCAAACTGATTGTACTCCTTGAGGATCTGACGAGGTGTGAAATAGTATGGACCGTCAAGGCCACAGTTTTTCAACAGCAAAGAAGGTCAAAAAAAGTCTTCAGCGTCTTGCTGAACTGTTTAAAGTCACCATACCTTTTCTACCTCTTCGCTCGCACCTTCCACAGCTTCATAGGCCTCAATGCGGCTAGCAATGGCTGCCAACTTCTGTTTCTCTTCACGCTGACGCATCTGAGAGTCCACACTGTTGATGAAGCCTTCTACTGTCGCAATCTGCAGTAAAACACATCACATACTAGCCTCCTCAGGGAAAAGTAAACTAGCCTGAATAGACCTCACACTGGTATAAGCTTCTCAAACAACCATGTATTCACCGTATTCTCTGTCTTACCATTCTGGTAATGGCCTCTCGTGCTGTCTGATCATCAGTCTTCTTTAGTACACTTTTCAGGAGCAGTGGGTACTTGGTAAGTCTCTGGTGAGGCTTCACTAGCATGTCTGTCAGCTTCAGCCGGCTACACTGCTTATGGGTCTCTGCCCACTGCAAAAGAACAGACATTCCTGCCATCAGAAATACTCAGTCACTGAAAAACAAGAATAAAATTGCTGCTGTAAAAGCATCCATCAAGCCTAACTTAACTTAACCTAACTTAACTTTCTGGGAAAGTAGTGTTTCTCAAACTTTCTCTTTAATTCCTCACTTGGCAGGAAGAAATCTTTTCTCACCGCACCTCAACAAAACGACGACTGAAAAGTCTAGGCCTAAGTTTACTAACACCAAACTAGTTTGCACTTTTGTCCCTGTATGGACAAAAGTATTGAGACGTTTGTCTGTCCCGATAAAAGAGCATATGTCCCAATACTTTTGTCCCTATGTGGACAAAAGTATTTTCACGGCGGAACATGTGAACTGATAACGAAACCGTTGTAAATTCTTTGTTCCGCCGTGAAAATGACTTGGATGTTAAACATTCTTTTTGTAAGACTTTCCCCCAGGTCACTTGCGCTCCACCTGTCATGATTCTGCGCCCCACACTTTGAAAATCACTGCTGTAGTAGCCAATGCATAGGGTTTTATTCAGGAATCAATCATGACTAAATATTCCCTGCAGGGAAATCATTTAGATCTTACTGCATTCGTTTATAGGTTTTATTGTGCTCAGTGGAAAGTATCTTTTAAAAAAACGAATAGAATTTTCTTCATGTATACGTTTGCCTCTTCAGAGGCGTGTTAATGCCTGGAGTCCTCAATGAAATCTATCCAATTCACATCTTTCTCCTGTTACAGGTCCTCATTTTCTTAGGTGAGCAAATCAAAGTGTACAGAGCATGTCAGCAAAATTATTAGATGTGATGATCTGTTAGTCCTAATAATCCAGTTAAATTGTAAAAGCTTTGTGACACATGTTGAAAAGAATTCCAGCAGTGCTAATTATGAGACACTCACCGTTACATAGATCCTGAAGAGCTCGTTGTCCTTCAGTAAAGTGCGCATGTACTCCATACAGCTCTCCTCCTCCATGCAGTAACGGATGTAGGGCTTAAATCTGTAACTGAACTGCAAACACAAACGCAACACAGCAAAAGTTATGCTCCAAGACACTCCTGCAAGATCTTGATGTTCTGAACTTCCTTGTAAACTATAAAACTCTCAGATAAACTTGCTCTAATGCCAGTGCCAATCTTGCCAGGTAAGATTTACTCTAGTCTCCTGAGAGTTACAAAATCTGTGCACTTTTAGACAGGAAAACAAATTATGCATATGACCAGAGATTGGAAAAGAAATGAATGCAACTAATTTTTTGTGTTACATATTTCTTTTTAATGGCTTCTCTGCTACTATGGTTACTACTCCACTATCAAATGTGTGATAAGGTCATACATTGGTGGTTTCCAGTTCTATACCTGTGTGTATTCTCCCTGCCATTAGCAGCAAGGCTAAGGCTTTTCAAAATACCACATACCCAAGTTACTGCATAAGTCAGTTTTTGTCAAAATAAGCAAATTCAGAGTTATGAATTGAACATCTGAGTAGATCTGGTGAAGCAGGATGTTCAACTTCAGCTGTTTTAACGCTGCTGGCTAGCGAAGGCTGTACTGGTTTCTTGCTGTCGCTGTCATGAAGCAGGTTAGCTTTATTTTAAATATCTGATATAGTTTGAGACAGAATATTCCTGCTTTTTTTCCCTCAAGCAGAAGTGGTAAAATGTTGTCTGAAAATCCCTGAGCATGCTACAAGAGCTAGCGGTGTACAGTACAATGCTAACATAGCAACATTAAAACAGAACTTTCTGATTAGCCTCTGAGGAGTTGTTGTCATTTTGTAGTCAGTGATCAAAAAAGGAACTTTTTTTATAGTTGACACTATAATGGCAGAAAAGGTTTTTGTCTCAGCCATGTACAAAAAGTGATATTAGGCTTTTTTTGGTTTCCAATTAAAAAAAAAAAAGTCTGTACATCAGGTTTTCTGAAATCATAAAATATTTACTTAAAGACGTTGAAATTAAAAGGATAAATCTTGCTGTTGTGCAGGACTTTATGTGACATGCACTTTCTGCAATAGTGTGAACACTGGTTATGTCAGTTTGGTCTTTGGGGAAAATAAATGGCTTAGAAATGATAATTATCACACCCTGTGGTAAACAAAAAATATGTGGTATGTAGTTATAAATATCACAGTAGTATAAACAGTAGCAGTATGCACACAGACACACACACACACACGCACACACACAGAGTATGCTATAGTTCCTCTTGCTTAATGTACAGTGTGCATGCTCACAGTGCTGAAGCCCTGGTGCAGGTCCACTGGGTCGAGCAGGGTGTGATTCTGTCTGGCCCGCTCCAGCACAGGCAGCAGCACCTCAGTCCACAGCGAAGTGTGCAGCAGCACTATCTCCTGAATGTTACCAAAAAGACGAGCAGGCTCGACCTCACTCAGCAGCCCACTCTCCTGCAGGTTCAGCAGCCCACAGAGGAACAACTACACACACACACACACACACACAGTAATGAAAAATATTTTTTTGTTAATAAGTGCAAAACATTCAGAAGCGCTGTGGCATTGAGTTATAAAACTAACAGCTAAAACAATCACTTCTCAAAATTAATTATTACAAGGACAGACTACTGCTGTGCAAGCCAGTATTCCTGTCAGCACCACAGTTGGGCTTACATCAGTGATGACGTGCAATTTCTTAATGTAGTCGGATTCTGTCTGCAGCAGCTCCCAAATGGCTTCCTGTTGGTGGCACTGTCGTTTGGGCAATGTCTGTGGAAAGGAAAAAATAATTATAGACCCCCGAAATTCATGAGGGGTTATGTTCCAAGAGCACCTGCGAATAGTGAAGAAGCACAAATTTGTGGTGTGGAAAAAAATGATAGTGTAAAACATAAATATGCCCCAAATATGCCCAAAACACTTTCATTTCATTTTAAACTCCCTTTAATGCTTTACCCTTAACAAATGTAAAGGTAAACCTGTATCCGCACTGTACAGTGTACACTGAACTCCCGCAGTGCTAGAATGTAAATACCCATGTTACCCCTGTATAGACTGTACTGTAATTCATGCTAGTGCATTCTCTTTGGTCATTTTCTTTGGTATAAGCAGGTAAATACATGAATAATTACATTTGGAACACTCAGCAAAACACGGGAGAAACTGTTCTGATGTGGGAATGCTGGACTGCATCTTCCAGAGATACATTTCAGGGCAACAGGCAGTATACAGTTGCTTTGTGTTCTCTCGACAGTGCTAAAAAATGTATAGTTATATTTTATAGCTAAATTTGCCTCAATATTTATGTTACAAAATTAGTAAATTATGTTTTTTTAATTTAGCACTACAATTTGGCACTAAAATGGATGTAAAATGTTATGATGGCTGGGAAGGCTGAAACGTGACTTTGTGGGAGAACCCTGTATAGCTCAGACTTTACTGATCATTTCAAAACACTTTCTGTCAGTATATTACCTCGTGTTATTGCAGCACCTACAGTTGAAGGAAAAGTCCAACACAGTCTGTAGTTGTAAATGTAGCCGACCATGCCTGTTGTCTAAATTCTAACTCCTTAGTTTCGAACTGGAGACTAACACAGGAAACCTAGTGGAAGCCTGTATCCCAACCCTTAACATCGGGTAAAGTCATTGCATACACTCAATCATGTCTAGTTGTATGGTGCTGTACGGTCTATTTGTGTAAGTAATCAGTAATCAGACAACCAACACAATGTATGAAAAGCTGGGGCATTAAAACCAGGTCATATACAGGATACAGCTGGATCCAAACACACACAGAGCACATATAAACACAGAAACATGAAGCCTTTCAGTTCATCGCTGATCACTGTCATAGCTTCTCCTTCCTGAGGCTTTCATCTTGTATTGAAAGTGAGTCGTAAAGTCATAAATGGCTGATTATGAAAATTATGAAAACGTCTTCCATGTGCTTCACCACAGGCATTCATATTTGCGCAAGTAATTGAAGCCGCATAGGGTTATAAATGTTCCTTTTATCTTCTGTCTGGTTCGGTCTGTAACTGCAAAACAACACTATAGTAAATAAATGGTCCAGCTGATGTCGTACAAAGGTTACTGTCGAACTGAGTGCTGTGCTGCTTGTTGAACATTACCTTAAAAGAAGACAAGGGTCTGTTTCTGTATGTACGTGTGTGTGTGTGTGTGTGTGTGTGTGTGTGTGTGTGTGTGCGCGTGTGTGTGTGTGTGTATGTGTACCTCAGGTTTCTCCAGTAACTCTTTCCAGCTCTCCTCTATCTCCAGATTAGGCTCCTCCTCCCAGGAGTCTCTGTGGAAGGAGACCTGCTGGGGTATCTTGGGCAGTCCGAACACAGTGTAAGAGTGTAGTTTGCTCTGCAACTGCTCCACACGATCACATTCCTGCAGAGGAAGAGTGAGTGAGAAAGAGAGACCTGTCAATTAACAGCGTTTTTCCACCTGTCGTCTGTATGATGGGTTACAATTACAATAAAAAAACAACAAAAAACTTTCCAGTACTTAAAAGAAAACACACTCATAACAGCCAGTGGCCAGTTGTTGACTTTTATGTATAAATATTACAACACAGGGTAGAACATGAAAATATATCTTACCAAGTTTTACCCAATTTTTATCGAACACTGGAGTAATACAGGACAACAGAAGTCATGTAGCAGCCTCCACAATAGTGCACTGGTAATGGATTAACACATATTCTACATTTATGTGAACTGATCTATTTTATTACAGTTTGAACATCATTAACCCTAAGAGATATGTGGTTGAACATCTGAGTGCAGTCATCTAGTAGACTGTCTCTGACTCAGCTCATTGTGTACCGTGCTGTTTACAGCACAAAGTAAAGCCCCAGGCTCCTTTTAAAAGCTCCTTGTTCTGTCCAAACCACACAGGAGGCATTGTTGTCCAGACCGGACCAACGTCAGGCCACTGGCCAAGCTAACAAAAAGAGTTCAGTTCAGAGGTAAGAAAAGGTTGTTGGCTTTGACAAATGGATGTCCCTTTCCTTACAGCTGAAGTACAAGCGGCCCAAGTGTGAAAAACAGTGAGTTTGCCAAGTGAGGAGGGTTAATGTGCCATTGGCAGATGTGGGTGTTTTGACAGTGTACATGTAAAACAGACCTTGCCCACAGAGCCGTTGCCCAAGCCGGAGCTGAAGAGGCCGCTGAAGCGGCTGGCTGCCCGGTTCTTCCACCGGTCTGTGCCTGAGTTTGGTAGGGAACCGCTCAGCTGGGAGACAGAATCTGAGGCGGGTATACTGGTATCACCCAAGAACTCTGTCATGTTCTTCCGCCGACGTGCTTGACCCTGAGAGAGGGAGAGAGAGAGAGAGAGAGAGAGGGAGAGAGAGAGAGAGAGAGAGAGAGAGAGAGAGAGAGAAACAGAGAAAGAGAGAGAGATAGAAACAGAGAAAGAAAGACAGAGAAAGAGAGAGACAGTAAGAGAGACAGAGAGAGAAAGACAGAGAGACAGTAAGAGAGACAGAGAGAGACAGTAAGAGAGACAGAGAAAGAGAGACAGCAAGAGAGACAGAGAAAGAGACAGTAAGAGAGACAGAGAAAGAGAGACAGTAAGAGAGACAGAGAAAGAGAGACAGAGAAAGAGACAGTAAGAGAGACAGAGAAAGAGAGACAGACAGTAAGAGAGACAGAGAAAGAGAGACAGACAGTAAGAGAGACAGACAGTAAGAGAGACAAAGAAAGAGAGACAGACAGTAAAAGAGACAGAGAAAGAGAGAGAGACAGAGAAAGAGAGAGAGAGAGACAGTAAGACAGACAGAGAAAGAGACAGAAAAAGAGAGATGGAAAGAGAGAAAGAGAGAGAAAGAGAGATGTATATGAGTTAGGGCAGGCGGCAGCATTTTAACTGTCTCTTACTCAGCCTGGAGCTTGACAGGTAAGGAACCACTAAGACAATGCAGTCGGAAAATTTGTAGATAAACAAAGCTTGGCCTTAGTGAACAGATTTCACCTCATGCCTGACAAATACAGCTCAAATCTGAAGCCCTGAAACATCTTTGCTGTCATAAGGTATTGAGGCCACCCTGGTTTTGCCAACAGTATCTGTAGCAGGAGGTTATAACCTGGGTTTGACTGACAGAGGAGTGTGAACCTTCTGACCCAGGAGCACAGAAGGAACCTCTGAGTCACAACAGGAAAAGGGGCATGGCAACATTTGGAAAACATAGGAAAGGCTTTTCCCTCCTGCGACAATGGAGAAGAATTAAGGAACGTATGAGCAGACCAAGGGAAAGTTTCCTGACGTCCCTGGGGCCAAATGACTTAAGCATTTGAGGCAATGTGTTTTAGTCATCCATAGATTTTTTTCTGAAAAACACAGTGAGTTAAAAGCAACTCATACCTTTTATATAATAAATAGGCTATTTAGCCGTACACTGTGAAATGAATGTTATAACCAACGATAATACTCACCGCATACAATATACTTGCTTCCTTATAAAAAGCATGTTCATGATTGCAATCAGGCAAAGTTTAAAAGCAACATTTACTTGTGACATTAAAAGAATTTGGGTTTCAATACAATCCATGCGATGGATTTGAACCAAATCCAAGAACTGGTTTCTTATTAAGCTTACAACTCACTGGGCATGCGGTAGCAGAACTGGGTTACTAGAATTAAAAAACACCTTTTGGAAAACTAGTCATGTCTACTATGCAGATGGGGGATTAAATAACACCTTTGAGTGTCATTTTTCGAGTAAAAGTGGTGTATGTGTTTGCACTCTCACAGGTTGTATTGTTAAACACATTAACCTTGTTATCAGTGCGACTCAGAAGAGCCAATTTTCTACTCAACACGTCACGTCCACAAACGAGTCCAAGGCTGATGGTACGTTCCGTTTTTCAACCCACATGTGTGCTGGTTTTGCCGAAGGCAAAATTAATTACAGCCTTTTATTTATTCATTCATTTATACAGTGATTATACAGAAATATATTTCAAATCATTCCAGAATTAGTCTTTCCCAGTGCTTCCAGCATACGAATGACTACTAAGGAATCTTGAGAGTAATACATTGTGAATTTTCATGTATGCAACATAAAATAATGAACAAAAATAGAAAAAAACAGAGTACTAAGGTGCTCATTTAGATACAGTACAGATTTGTCAGTTCTTAAAAACAAAATGATAAAAGGAAGATGCTCACCGTGGATGTGAGAGGCATTTCCAAAATGCTGTTCACCATTGCACTACATCAGAAGCAAATAGGACCCATAATAAAACCCATGCAAATGAAACTCAAGCTACCACCTCCTTCCTAAAACCACACACTGTTCCAGCAGGCTGTCGTACCCTTCCAAGAGCACAAACAGAAGCGGGTGTTCAGATCCACCTCTCTGCCTGTGTGTGAGAGTGAACCTGAAGGTGGGGATCTGAAGCAGGAGCTTGGTGCTGCATTGCTGAGGAGGGATGGCCGGCTGTCATGGAAACGGCAGGATCCTGCCCTCCTATTGTGTGAACAGGAAGAGAGGGGACAGGAGCAGGGGCAGGAAAGGAGGAAGGTGGAGCTCCGCTCACTTCAGTGCCTCTAGTCACTGATCCACAATCAGCTCTTAATCTTCCTCTCATGCCAGCAAATGAGGAAAAGGCTTGAAGTAACTGCAGAACAGCACTTGGCTTTCACCCATGCAGGAGGAACAGCCTGTTACGAGAGTCTGCTTACATCCTGGAGAGCCACCGGCTGACCACTGATGATCACTGTGGTACTTTCCCTTGATCTCACCAAGCAACCAATAATGGAGCCAATGCTCCAAACAGACACTGAGCTATTACTCTTTAAAAGTCTAGAGTTATCGTCAATTTGTTAGCAAGTTACATTACAATGTCAGTTGTACATTCTCTTTCTTACTATCTGTGTCAACTGGTTTGAGTGCGTATTTTACCCTTTTCCATTTGCTTCCAAAAAATCATACAAATCATAAAAAAGTAAAAAGATGTTTATTCTTTCCACAAAAAAAAGAAACTTTCGAATATCAAATCATTTCTTCACTTCTACTTATGAACATGCATGTAAAGATTACACTGCAAAAAATCCTGATCTAACCACGACTTTGAATCTTATTTCTAGCCTAAAAAGTCTTCTTGATCTTGTTTTGAGAATAATATACTATATAAGAGCAGATT
>JBBPCY010000136.1:19527451-19540362 GCA_037974405.1 Brachyalestes nurse | reverse complement strand
CTTACAGTCATTAGTTACAGGGACAGTCTTACAGTCATTAGTTACAGGGACAGTCTTACAGTCGTTAGTTACAGGGACAGTCTTACAGTCATTAGTTACTGGGACAGTCTTACAGTCATTAACACTGGGACAGTCCCCTGGAGACGCTGAGGGTTAAGTGTCTTGCTCAAGGACACAGCGTTAGAAAGTGGTAGAAAGAAATGCATTTTTCCCTTGCTGAGGTGTAACCAACTGGCACAGTCAGTGAAGTCAAACAATGTAACAAAAGACAGAGCAGGTCAGCTAAAACATGGCCCAAAGGACGGCCATTCAAAGCCACGCGGACAGCTGCGGCGTCCTGTGAGGGACGTTTCCAGTAGCGTGGCGTCAGTCGCATGTACGTTTCCTGTTTTTCCCCCTTCTCCGCACTATGACACTTCCTCCGGCCATGTCTCAGGGTCTGTGAAGTTTTATGTGTAAGGGAACTATGGTAATGTTTGTTTGAGCCCCGATAAAAACACACTGGGCCAGTGATGGAAAAGACCCAAATATTCAGGTGTATGAAAAATGTCCCGCTCTGGAAAGATCAGACACGAGGGTCATATCGTACCTTTTCAGTGCGTTCTTGGAAACACATGCTCATAAAACTGTTATGGTTTCATAAATTTTACAGCGGTTTTGGACAGGAATAACAAAGAAATAAAGGTGTAAATCAACCTCAGTCAAAACCCAGTCGTTTTCAGGAACTCGATTTCTTGAAAGTCGTGAAATATTTTAATCTTTAAACTATGTGAATGGCATGAAGTAAAAAAACATTAATGTTATCAACAACAATAACATATGTAATTACATAATGTACTGATTATTTTAATGAATTAAGTTTAGTGAGTTATTTTATAAGGATAAACATAACTGGCCAATACAAACCTTGTATAACCCCCAATATACTTTAATGTATTTGGGAAAACTTCCATTTAAAATGATTATTAGAATGATCATATTGCCAGCATTTCATTGGCAATTTATCATTTTAATTATTATTTAAGTCCATTTGATTGAATCTAGTAATTGTGTCCATTCCTAATTTCAGGATGGACACAATTCTAAAAACGCAAACTTAAGTGAAGGGCAAATGTCAAATTTTTTTTTTTTGTTCATGCAGGAATGAACCCGTTTTCATGGCTGTCAGGGGAGAGAGATGTTGCAAAGCTGAAAGTGATTACACTTCAAGGGGTCACGTGTCGAGCACCCTTTGTTCATCCCCCTGGGTCTTAATTCCTGCATGGTGACATCACAGGACTCCTTAAAAGGAAAATGTGAAAGAGAAAAGAGCTGTATTTGGCTATGAGGGGGTATGAGAGAGCGAGAGAGAAAGAGAAAGAGAGAGAGAGAGAGAGAAAGAGAGAAAGAAAGAGGTGAGCATTCCATGCTGATATCTTGACTACATTAATTGCTTAATGCCGGGATATTCTGACAGAGAAACCAGACTTAGGGCA
The DNA here is from genome assembly GCA_037974405.1 of Brachyalestes nurse. Classification (NCBI taxonomy): domain Eukaryota; kingdom Metazoa; phylum Chordata; class Actinopteri; order Characiformes; family Alestidae; genus Brachyalestes; species Brachyalestes nurse. The sequence continues at coordinate 19,538,887 of JBBPCY010000136.1, read as the reverse complement.
GAAATTCTGATGAATGTTTATTTTATCTGAGGCCTCCAACACAGACTGGAGAACTTTATGTAACACCATTCCTCAGAGACAATCGCATACCTCAAATAGTTCTGAGTGTCTACATAAACTCAGACGGTCGCATTTTTCAATAAACAAATCTGACGAATGATGGCATTCCAAAAGAAGGCTGACAATGTACAAACCTGCTGCAGGTTTATGAAGCCACTGTAATCATCGTCATCATCACTATTTCGATGAGTCACACGCCAGTAACGTGTCTCGGTAACCACAATCCTGAGTCACGGTGCCAGCCCTGAAACCTCAGAGCTACTGCAAACAAACACGTCAGTGTCTTCTCCTCAGACTGATACAAACTCACTCGTGTCCTCTCTCAGCATTACACAAACACAGCAGTGTCCGCCGTCACCAGCTCCAATAACAAAGCTGTGAAGTCCCAGCGCTGGAAAACAATTTTATGCAGGACATCATTTTCAGTGCCAGCGCATAAACACAGATTTAGATCAGTTCCTGAAGAACTTTGGGCCAGTAGGCAGAGAGTTCATACGACTTCTTCGTTTTTCTATTGCTTTTTTTCCTCAAACTGATCAATTCAAGGTGCTGAACTTTCCAAGAACACTGGCAGAAGTCCATTTTAACCCAATGAGAAACTACTTCACATTTGTCAAAACATTTGTTATTAAAACTGGACTGCTACAGACTTTGGAATGATTATCTGTTTCCAGTTTAAACTGCTGCTCTAATGAGGTTGTTGAACAAAACTAAAACTAGGCTAAAGAAAACCAGGTAGATAATCATGTAGAATGTGCTCTTGTGGCACCCCTAGCTCGATTACACCAGAAAAATAGAAGTACATTGCTACTTTCATTACAAATATTAAGTTGCCCAATACAGTTTCTTATTAGATTGAATGGGATGTTAGCATGTAAAGCTTGTCCAACCTTGTAAGAGTTGCAGAGAATGAAATGCATTTTCCAAAAAGTCTAGACCTCTAATGAGCTAAGAAAATCTCCCAGAGACCCTGAGGAAAAACTTGACGACCCCCCAAATCAAACAAAAACGTTCTAATATTCAAACTGTGATCTACTGCCACCTGGTGGTGTCTCTCAAAGTTCTTCGTCATTTTACTTTTTGTCAGTCTTTAGACCCCAAAATCACTTGAAGAAGAAAAAGTCTCAGCTTCTCAGCTCAACTAGGCCAGTGTCCTACTGCATACGAAAGCTTGCTCTGTCTGTGCTCACACTGTGCTGTCAGGGAGAAGACAGTGATTTATGTTAGCAATAATGAAGGAGAAGACACAACACAGGCCCAGCGCACTGTTAGATCTTGACCTGTGCTCAGATTTTATTCTACAAACAAAGATTAACCCTGGATAAAGCAGTTGGACATTAAAATTTTAATACCAAGTGAGATATTACAAACCTGATCTTTTTAACCAGTGCAAACAGACTTCAGCACATCCTTTTTTGCAACGCTATGCTGCAATCTCAGGTTTGCAGAAAGAGAATTTGCCAGAATCAAATTAGCATTTTGATTAAAAATATAGTTACTTCTTACATTCAACTTAATGTAATTTTGTTAGAAATTGTCTTTTTTTTTCATTTAAAATGCAACTTTTGCCTTTTAAAGAGCAAGTTATTCTTGTTTCAAAGTAAAGTAAAGTGGCCTCTTATGGTCATGTGTGAACACATAACAGAACGCAGTGTGAAATTCTTTCTCTGCATTTAAGAGCAGTGTGTTGGGACCTCAGTGGTGTCACTGGCAGACTTGGGATCCAAACCCAGGACTCCTCTAGTATGGTCTTATAGGCTATCCTTGCACTGTGGTGGGGCTACACACCAGCCTACCAAACCAGTGTAAACAAAATCAGACTCAACCATAATTCCTGATTGGTCAGTTCCTAGGTAATGCATAATGTATTTACTGTTCTATAAAAATAAAATCTAATTTGATGAGAGTGTATAGGATAAAAGGACAGACAAAACATTAAAAAAAGTATAAAAAGTTAAAAAGACTAAAAAGTAAAAAAAACCCTATCACTTCAGTTTTGTAATCACAATTTTAGTAGTAAGTCTCTAAATAGGACCATTGTTAATAATGAGACATTTTTAAGGTGCGTAGAACTTCGTGGCTGCTCTGAATTGCTGTCTGATGTCTACTACTGCTGTCTGAAAAGTTCTGCTTCAGAAGGAAAATCTGCTTCGACAGGATGCCAGGTTAACCCAAGCCACCAGATTAAATGTCCCACAGAACACTGAAAAGCAATTAACCTACTTTAAAGAACTAAACAGAGCCAGAGACACTGGCACACTTCTGAGGGCAAAAGTCTGGGACTCCATCGTCCTTTCCCATAGCGGTAACAGGTCACTCCATGCATATAATGTGAGTTAGACTTCATGAATAAACACAGCGTTAATTAGCCTAAATTAGAGCTGTCTTCCTTAAGCTTCAGATGAATATTAACATCTTTAAACATCGTCTAATTCTGTAATGCCTCCGAAGAAAAAATTGTGATGTTAATTATCAGTATCACCCAGCGCTAGTTTGACCTTTTTACCCCAAATAAGTTACAGGAAGCACAAACCTAACCACAGCAAGTAAAACACACAACCCCCCAAAGTGAACAGTCCAGGGTACCTCACAAGCATAAACAGACACTCGCACGCTTACACAGACGCAGACGCACTGAAGTCCCCTTTCTGTCCTTTCGCTCGGCCTGCAGAAAACCTTTCGAATAAACAGGATCACATGCACACATTCGTCTTTCCATATTGTGAGGAGAACAGCATAAGTGCAGGCTGCGGCTGATAAAAACACTGGTACATTAACTCAAGCCTGGCTTCAATCACTGCCCAACAGAAACAGAACTGTTTACTTGCTAAAACTAAACCAAAGCTCAATGGACACTGGCAAAGCCGTGTAAAAGAGTATTATGGGATCAAGAAGACCAGCCATTACTGTAATATACTGCTGCACTCCAGTAGTGGACACACAGTCCAGTATAACCCCTCTCTACCACAGTAACCCTGGCCTGGCATTCCGGCTCCTTATTAGGAGGAGTCTCAAAAGGAGAAGGGAACACCTGTTAAAATAGGAAAGGGGGAAATACTACTAATGAATAGACTGTCTGCCAAGCTTCAGAGTAAGAGGAAAAAGTGAGTTTCTCAAAAGATGAAGAGAGGCTGGCAGAAGTACACCGGGCTCTGTAACTGAATTCATTTGGCTCCTAAAAACGGGACAATAAAAGAAAATCAAAAGTGTCAAGTTGACAAAGGGTCGGGAAAACCCCTTCATAATACCTGAAGCCATATACACACACGCCATAATGTTTTTAAATCGAGTGAGAGATTATAATGGAGTTATTGTGAGATCTTTAAGAGCGGACATTTACATTCATGCATTTAGCGGACACTTAAATGCACAATAAGTTACAATTTAATCATATTGCAGATGTAGGCCAACGTAGCATTAAAGGTGTAGTCAAAAGACAACAGAATTTTATTCATGAAAATAAATGCTAGCAGCAAACACTTGCCAACTCTGTACACCAGTGAGGAATTGGCCCTACAGATACAGTTGTTGGACAGAAAAGCAATCATGCTGAGTAATATGATATTACACATTAATGCCTTCTTTATTGTATCTAGAATAGATGTGACTGTTCTAAAATCCCAGCTGTTGAGCCTCGCTGGTTGAACATGTTTGTGGGGCAGGGATGTTTTAGTATACAGGCACTGTGTCAGTACAAAAGGCCTTTTTAGACCCCAATGTGTCCGGTTTAGACTTTGATAAACAGTTTTGAGTTGTCACAAGCTCTCAAACTACTGGAAAAACGGGCTCATTCTAAAGGACATCAGGCTAAGCAGATATACATACTATGGCTTAAGACGGTGATGTTTGTGTGCCACTCACAACTAGATTGTTTTTCCTGTACATAATACAGTACTACACAGTACTACTGAAAACATCAGGTTCACCTCACACAACCGCACACACAGCCCTAATTGTCTATCACAACAAGAAACACAGATAAGTATTTAATCACAATTTAATGCAATCATATATAGTAACAGGATGCATGGGAGCTTAATAGAAAATGTTGTTTTGAGCTTCGGAGCGGGTTACTCGGGGTGAATAAAAGGTATTGCATGTTCTCATGCCTGCATCACCTTCCGAAATGGCCATTTTCACCTCACACCCATCCTCACGCACACAACAACATTCAGCAGCCCCCAAATTTTTGTTTTTCCTTTCGGTGTTCCTTTCGTTTCCAGACATGAAAGTTGATAAATGAATATCATGCTGAAATATTCCATGTGATGACTGCAGCAGGCATACTTTGCATTTTTGGGCAACAAAGTCCACGAAAACACAAAGGGATCGAGCTGCGTTGTGATGCCAGTCTATGTTGCCCCATGAAAGCTTTTGGAACTTTACCTTGACAGCGAGGTGGTGCTCTGAACAGTTGGGGTGCTGGCACAAAATGCCACTCTTCTCCTCCGGCACAGACTTCTCACCTGGAAAACAGAAGTGGAAGGTCACAGTGTCTACATTACAACAATTAGACCATTGGCAATTAAAGGAATGAAATAGGAAATGAATGAATGTTTGATCAAGGCCAGATGAAAATATCATGGCCTCACTCCCATGAACACAATGAACCTGCGGGGGATATGTCCTTGGCCACACGCCAAGAGACATAAAAGCATTATTACAGAGGGAGAGAGAGAGAGAGAATAAGCGAGAGGGAGGGAGTTTGCCAGGGGGGAGGGTGGGGAGCGAGAGAGGGACAACGTTAAGGCAGCAACAACGTATACAAAACTTGGATATGAAGCAAAAAGACTGAAAGAGTGAATAACATGGTGGTGGATGGACAGTATGTACAGTTTTGCTGCGAAAAGCAAAAATATGTCACACCATACCGACAAATCAAGGTCACTGTCCTTTCAAGAATGCAGGGAGAGGAGAGACCAGTTCAGGCTACCAGGCCAAATGACAAAAATACTGACAAGCAAAGTAAAGTTATTAAACTGAATGAGAGAGGAAATGACAGAGGGAGGAGAATGAGGAAGAATAATAAGAGCAGAGAAAGAGAGAAACAAGCAGAAAGAAAAAAAAACTGGCAGACTGGAGAGATTTCCAGACATTACAGCTTTGCTGGATGGTAGAATGGTTTTCCTTTAAATTAGTGCTGCAATTCCTCACCTTGAAAACCCACCAGATTTTATGAGAAAAGTGCATGTGGGACATTTTTGCCAAATCTTTATACCCCATTTGCCTTTCTGTACTTTCAACCCAATGTATATAAACAGAGAAGCTATTTTATTGTCTCTGTGATTGCCAAAGTACAAACAGCAAAGCTTTTATTAATTAGTCCAGATATTTTCTGTTCCCTTGTAATGTTCAATTAAATATCCATAATGCAATCATATGCAATCATAGAGCATACGTTTTTAATCATGTAGAACAGAAGTTCCTAAACAAGCCCTTAGGAACCGTATCATTCCACATTCTTGATCAATCTTCACTGAAGCACACCTGATGCTCCGTGTCACAAACTATGACCATCAAGGCTGTGATTCCATAATTCGGGCAAGCTGTAGGCCGCCTTAGAATGTAATGTGTTCACACACAGACTCCCACTGATTTGATGAGAAACGATTCATTAAATGGGCCGACCACTGACGGTGGCATGTTAGGGCTTGGCACCTGTACCCACGTGGCCTTACCTCCTTTCCTCCATCCTGGGAACAGCTCACCACCTATTTGTCAGAACAAGGCCTCTCATCTTCCTCTGCAACATACACACAGCATTCCATCCCTCTCTTTCCTACTATCCTTCTATTTCAGAATCCTCCACTTCTCCTTGTTTAGGCAGAGAGGCAAGGGGTAACCTCCAGAGAACGATCCTTGTGAGGAATGCGCAGAATGCCAGGGATTGTTTTTCATGCACCTCTGTTTATCCAGCCTCTGAGGAGGTGAGTGTTCGGCACATCCACCGTCTGCGTCTGAGCCGGAAATACCTTTATGTAACACATGTCTACTTCAAATTTCCTGGAGGAACACCAGGCTAATGCCAGCAATGCCAGCAGAAGTTTTAAGAGGACATAGGGTATTGAGAATGTCAAAACATAACCAGCGGGAGGTCTTAAGTTGTCCTGGTTGTCGGAAGCTTTGGCTTTAGGATTACCATCCCCCCATTGCTTGGGATTAATGAACTAGGTGTGGTGAGCAAGTAGCTGAGAAGCTGTTTTCCAGTGTAACCACACCTTCTGGTGTCACTGACATGGGACGTCATTGAAAATGTTGCTACCAAAAGTACACAGTGGGAACTGTGAACATGAGAATAATTTAAATGAAAGATAACACAGCTTTGTTGTTTCTTTGAGGTAAACTCATGAGCATACATGAGCAAACCATCATTGCAATGAGGAAACATAAAAGAAAGTTTAGGGCAGAGTAAGCAACACATAATTTTAAAGGGAACAGCCATCATTGTTAGAAGTAAATGCACCATAATCCAAGAGATCAAAGAACAAGAGCAAGTCCTTGGCCCAGTATATTCTCTTACCCTACCTTGGTGTCACTGAGGTCTCTGAGACCTCCTTGCCACTTTCTACAAACCAGCAGGTCTTCAACCCAAAGCAAAAAAAACAGAAATTGGATTAGAGACATTCCTGACTCAGGATTCCTGAACATCAGCCACCTTCTTCCCAAATGAGTTGAGGTTTTTCTTAGAAGGTCAGCGGGGTTTCTTTGAATTTCTTTTAATAATGACCACTATGGACCCTACTTCAATGCTCATTCAAATAAACCATTCACATTCAATGACACTTTCTTTTTTTAACTTGATGATGAACATAACATTACCTCATCATGTTTGAATATATTTCTTAAGTCTCAAGGACCAAGTCAGGCAAGCAAAGACAGACAGATAATTGGCAGATAAGGTTCCCACTCTATGTATCTCCCTCAACCCATCACTCCCTTACCACAGGGAACTTGAGTGATATCCATGAGTGAAATCCAGGTGTACTTCTCTGTCTTCAGCTCCCTCTGTGAGCATGGAAGAGTCTCCAGCTCATAGGAGCCATGTCGTCTCCAGTGGAACATTGTGCCTCCGAATCCAACCACTAGTCAAAGATGTGGACGCACCTCAGCCCATTGACTTGAAGTTCATCTTTCGAAATTCAGCTTCACTCAATACATTGTCTCTGTTTGCTTGGCTGAGGTAAAACCAAGGCTATAGAGGTCAATAGAAGCATCATAACGCTTGCCAGGTCGCAGGATAAGGATATATGAAATCCGTCTTCGGAAAACAGTTCTGAATGAGTTCTCCTTCTCACAAAGTAAGCTTCTCAAAAGTTTCTGGGCAGACTGCTGTGGATTCTGTGAGCCAGCGTGCATGTGTGTATGTGTGTACGTGTGCGTGTGTGTGTGTGTGTGTGTGTGTGTCTGTGTGTATTAGGAAAGGGGGGGATATCATGACCCACACAGCAAGACGGACAAGCACTGCATTCATTCAAACGTGAAGTGCATGCTGGGATGTGAGGGAGACTTGGACCTGTGACTTTTCGGAACGTTGGAAGATACAAAGCTCTCTTTTCAAGACATCCACCTACAGTGAGCCCACAAACCATATGCATCTTTATGAACGAGAATTGCAATATTATACAAGATAGTGACACAAAAGCCTAGAAGAACTGCTGAGATCCAGTCTTCCTGCAGAGGAGAGAGAGAGAGGCGGTCAAGAAAGAGGAAGACTCATTTCCTGCACCTTTGTGAAAAGTGAGAAAGGGTTAAGGCGAAAACTCCGAACGAGTGACTGCAGGGGCACGCCAGGTCTCCAGCACCCCCCCTCCACATATCTAATTTTGCTCTGACAAATTAGAGAGCAGGCTGGGAGCTTCTTAGCTGCTGGGAACCAGCCTTTCTCGAGCATATGGTAGTGATTTGGAGCGGCTTGATGTGCAGGGGTAAGGTTTAATGACAAGGCTGCAAGTGGCACTCAAGCCTGTGGAGCGCATGGTCTCTGGACTCTGGGTGACCATGGCGACTTCTGAGAAGCAGAGAGAAGATGGAACTCTTTCTGGGCAATCTGCTTGTTTATTCGTCATGACATTAACTGTTATACTTCTGGGTATAATGTGTATCATTAGTTCATACACGAGAGCTGGAACAACAATACAGTGCTTGTTTGACAGCAGTATGCAATGTAATAGAAGCAGACTGTATATTTTACTGTGTTTCTGAGTAGATGAAATACAGCAGGTTTATCTTTAAAACACATTATACCCTGGCAGCTACGACTATGGGTGTTATTCATCACCCATCTTTTCCAGCTTGGCTCTGTTAGCCAAGAGGCATCATAACATTAGCTTGGACAATTTTAATTTCAGCAACATATGGCTCACAATGATGGCAAACTGCACGACATTCAGTTAATGATCAAAGTGCGTAATATAAAGCATTACCAATGCCTTTAGGTGTGTGATTAACACAGCCTGATAGGGTCACTTCTAATTTTCTTCAAAAATGCTAACAACAGCCTTGACAACGGGTTATTCCCTACCTGATTAAATTTGTGCAGAAAAATCCACATCAACATTAGGATGAAGTCACATTCATACAAAGCAGAGCAGCTGAATCTGAAATTATATTCAGCAATGGTTTGGACTCGGAGGCTGGATGGCAAGCTAGTCAGCCAAGTGACAGTTAGCTAACAGCCAGTACGAGGTCTCCAGTGCCAAATTCCATTCAGGTTCAGATAAACAAAAATCAACTAGCACTGGCGATCATAAATTCCAAAAGTTATGACAACATTTGAAAATATGGCAGGAAGTAGTGCTTACAAGCTCTACTGATAAACCATAGGCGCTATTAAAAGCTCAATTCATTAGTTTGCTGTTTGGACATGAAAGCTGCAACTGCAGACCTCACAGAATAAAGGGAACGATCTTTAATATCTTTCTCACCATATGTTTGGAAGCTGTCTCGATCACTTTAGTTAGGAGAAAAAAGTGACTGATTCACAAGTTTCAAAGAAATGTTTCGTGGAACTCCTTTGAGGGAAAGCTTTCGGGATACGCTAATGAAATGCACAGTAAATTGTTAATTGCTTAATTACCTGTGATGTCAAGACATGTAGTTCTGGGTGTTTTAGAGCCAAACTGTAATCAACTAATGCTCATATGACATGTGATTGGAAGACAAAGGAATTTCACCATGGTCATCTAAATCTAAGCAAAGAATTCAAATACTGTGGAAAACCCCCAGTGTTTTCATCTATAATGACTCGTGTTCCGATCACTTCTGTAACAGGTGGCACTTCTGCATCTCTGCATCAACACTTTTTTAAACACATTTTTCCAGCTTTTTTAAAAACATGTTTTTCCTCCATGCAGCTTGGTGTAATCTCTCTCTGCAGTCATGTGTAGGGCGCATCATGTTTCCTCCTGATTTACACGGTAAATCCCAAAGCTCACTGCTTTGCAGCCCAAATGTAAACATTCTCTGCCCTGTCACAATAACCAGCAGTCGAACAGGAAAGTTCATCTCCATTCAGCCACTCCATAGCAACACTCTACGACGGTTTCTGAGCTCCAGTAGCCTACACATAGACTGAGCTGGAAACCCAGACTTTATTTGCCACATTAACAACTCCAGTATCCTGTGGCAAGGGGAATGTTTCAGTTATCCATCTATTCAACATTGGGTTAAACTAATATATGAGTACACTGAAAAAATCTCAATCACAACTGAGGTTCATGTTACACCTGCTGCCCCAAAACTTCCCACAGCCTGGCCTGAGACTCAGCTAAACTGATAATTAAGTGCAGTAGGAAAGCCAAGTAAAACAAATACAGGACAACAATCAAGAGCAAAGGACTGTAACTGTAAAAAGTTGGGAAATTTCTCAGGCAGCCCTGCCAGTTTCACCTCCCTATTTTCAAGCAGGTTTTGTTGAAGGAGGACATGATATTGATATTTTACAGTTCTATCCAACGTACTAAGTTCATTACTTGATTAAGTTTATTGTAATCGTGCTAAGAAACAGGTAGTTAATGACATGGCTCGAACTGCTTGGGCTCCCAAGATTAAAAGTAGGTTATTTAAACACGATTTAAATAAACACGATTAACACACTGTTCCATCTGTACCTGCAAAAAGTAGATAGTTTAAGAAAAGAAACTGGTAACATTATTTATTTAAAAAACCTCAGTAGGACTCACCGAGTCGGAGGCGCAGGCTGAGCCAGCTCTTGGGGGGAGACCCGCACCGGTGCATTATTCTCCCGGACACATTTGTGTTTCGGCTCGGGTGGAGTGGAGGAGTCGCAGCTCGCCCATGGCGCAGAGGAGGAGAGGACACTGGCAGCTTTCCAGACACACAGCTCCTCACTTCACACACAGCTCTCACACTCACTTCTACATCACATGGACATCAGAATAATCTCTGTGTTCCGGCAGGTAACGAGTTCAGCTCTCCACGGTGAGACAGGCTGAGGTCCTGCTTTTACCTGCTCAGTTTCAGAGCTGACTGCTCCTCGTTTCCTTGTCTGGTGAGGTAAAGAAAGTTTGCCCTTCTTCTCAGAGCTCGTTCTGAATCTTACTTCATCGTCTAAATGCTTCGCTCTCCTGCCTACGGCACGTTTTTACCTAGAAAGATGAGTTTTCTCCACAGTCTGCACCACAACGCGCTTTCCATTCATTCCCAGACAGCCGTGTTCCAGAGAGAATTCAGGTCTTTACTTAACCTCTCGCGGCTCAAGTGGGAGCCAGCCCACTCTTAACGCTGCTGAGAAAAGAGCTCTTTCTGCTGCTGATCCGTTAGTCCATATCAGAGACATTTTACCCATCAAAGGTATATATATATATATGTGTAATATGTAGTCATGGAAAAAAATTAGAGACCGCATCATTTTTTTTTCTGGTTATCGCTTTTGCAATTTGTGGGAGTGTGTCTGTGTAAAATGTGCATGTCACTATTACTATTATTTTATACAGTATTGACCACACTGGATTAAAAAAACTGGTTGGAGAAAATGTAAAAATAATATATATTAAAAGAAGCATTATACCTGGACGTGTTAAACTACACAACACTCCTACAATATTTGACACTTGCAACATTTAACATAGTAATGTTAAGAGCATAGTCTGGGCATGTGTGACTGTTTCATCCCATCAGAAACTGAATCAGGAGTGAAGCTGCTGGTATACAGCACATAGAAAAGCTGCTATAAACTGCAAACTATCCAAACAGTGAACAAAAAAAAGGGAAAAGTTGTCTCTTCTTTTTTACATGGCTGTCCCTGTGTGTGTGTGTGTGTGTGTGTGTCTGTGTGTGTAAATATGTGTGGCACTCAGACACACAAAAAAAATATTCTTTAATACATATTAAAATGAATTGCTTTTTTGTGGCTAT
>JBBPCY010000136.1:19514919-19527351 GCA_037974405.1 Brachyalestes nurse | reverse complement strand
CCCCCTTTGCAGCTATAACAGCTTCCACTCTCCTTGGAGATTTTAGAGTTTCTGTGGGAATTTGTGCCCATTCATTCTGTAGAGCATTTATGAGGTCAGACATTGATGTTGGACGAAAAGTTCTGGCTCACAATCGCCATTCTAGTTCATCCCAAAGGTGCTGGATTGTGGTTGAGGTCAGGACTCTGTGTGGCCAGTCAAGTTCTTCCACACTGAACTCCTGCAGCCATGTCTTTATGGAGCTGCTTTGTGCACTGGGACACAGTCCTGCTGGAATAGAAAAAAAGGTTCTTCCCCAAACTGTGTCCACAAAGTTGGAAACATGGTGTTGTCCAAAATGTCTTAAGAGCATTAAGATTGGAAGGAAAGGGCCCAAACCCTGAAAAACAGGTGTGTCCCCATACTTTTGTCTGTATAATGTAGATGTTCCTCTTAAATTACCTCTTAAAACAGCACTGCATGTTTATACACTTGATAAAATTATGTATAAACTACTGTTGTGTTTATTTGCTCAGCAAAGCAATATTATAAAAAATACAAATTAATACAATTAGTGCATCAATACAATAAGTAGTGATGTGCTAGTGATGTACCAGATGTTCTTCGCACTTTGATTAATTAATTTATTTGGCGTGCTCTGCTCTGGCAGTAACTTTGTGCCTGATGTTTGTTGACCACTGAGACAGTGACATAGTGAAGCTGCATGTGCTCCGAGTCCAATAATGCAGTGACAGATAGACCTTTCTGGTTTCTGAGTACATTCTGTATTCTCTCTAATCAGACAAGATAAGGCAACACAGCTGTAAGCAAAAGGTGTGAATTTGCAAGAAGTGTGAAATTCCACTGGAATGAATTAGCACTGAATGGCTCAATATGTGTTTTTTGTCCGTGTGTTTTGTTTGTTACCCTCCTTAGGAGAGTGTTGACCTAGGGGAGATCATGTTTTCCCTTTGCTACCTGCCCACTGCAGGACGACTTACTCTCACGGTCATCAAATGCAGGAATCTCAAAGCCATGGACATAACTGGTTACTCAGGTACATCTGTCGGTGTCGGTATGTGTCATAGATCTTCACACCAATGCACAGCCTGAATATGTAACACTAATTTGCTTTGCTGGCAGATCCATATGTGAAGGTATCACTGATCTGCGATGGGAGGCGACTGAAAAAGAAGAAAACAACAATAAAGAAGAACACTTTGAACCCCACTTACAATGAAGCCATCATCTTCGACATCCCCCCAGAAAACATGGAGCAAGTCGCCTTACATATATCAGTTATGGACTATGATTTGTAAGTTACTTTTTTTGTGTCAACTCAAATACGAAAGGAACAGTTTGCATTTTATAGCACAACAGGCCACATCAGCCCCAAATTCAGCTACGATCAAAATAACTGTTTTCCCAAAACTGACTACAGATTTGTGCAATCTCATTAAGTGTCATACGACACAGTCCCTGTGGTCCGTATATGAGAATAAAACTGAAATTTGAATTAAATTTTTTGTGAGACCACTCAAAAAAATCATATTTTATGTATATCCGCAAGGGGTGTTGAAATTAATCACATAATCAATGCATCGCGATGCAGACGTGGACGATAATGCATCGATGCAGTGGCAATACATAATCGATTATATCATGATGACATTGCTTGATTTTAAAAATCTAGTTAAAAAGTTACAATTTAATGCTGTGGGCACAATTTCTGTTCACGTTTTGATGAGCTATGTCTATATTCTTTATTTCTGTTTAAAATTTAGTGTAATGGTCACAATTTTTGTTCACATTTTCGTTTTTGTTGAATAAAAACAGAACATACATCTCACTGCTTGTATTTGAAAACATAAAAATGTGAAGTAATGTAGAAAATTGATGGGATGCATCGTGATGCCTCGAGATACGAATATCCGCCTGTTCTACCTGCAGAAGTTTAGTCTGCCTATTCTAGATGTTATAAGGAGTATTCTAACCTGGAGTGCTTTTTGAATCAGACAAAATATAGAGCAGCTAATCGAAACAGAGGTAGCTTAGTCTTTACAGGCACAATAACAACAACAGCCTGTTCAGTTCGAAACTGAATTGACAATGTAAATAATGTAAAAAAGGAATTCTGATGGCTTTTTTTTAGCATACAAGACCACACGGAAGCCAAAAGTGGACCACAGAAAGAAAAATAAAATACACCACGTGGGTTATCTGAATGAAAAAAAAATAATCTGAATGAATGTGTAAGACAGATACAGGGATTAAATGAATGCATAATTTCTAAAACAAGGCTCTATATGTGCTTTGTCATGTAAAATATACTGAAAATACATCATTACACTAACAAAAACACACAGTTCAAGTGTCCTGATTCAAATGTTTAAATTTTAGATATGCAGAGGCCTACATGACTTTTATTGATGTAAAAATAAAACCGTTACTGTGACGCCGTCCACACAGTTATCCACCAGGTGTGCCGCGGCTCTGCTATGAAACAGGCTGTTGATGTCTGTGTGAAACCGTGAGATGTAGTACAGAGGCTGCTTTGAAAGTTAATGACCAAACATAGATATTAATGTAGGCTAGGAGTGTGTACGCTTATTTTTCAGGAGTAATGCTCAGAGTTCAGGATAGCAGAGCAGAAAATTCTATTTAGAAGAGTTTGTCATTTCTGCAAGTTTTTTTTTCCACTTTGATCTGTGTACCTAAACTTTCAGTTGTATCTATTCAGGAAGAGGTTTAACACAGTTCTCTATTGCATCTGTTTTGATCGTCAGAGTTGGACACAACGAGGTCATAGGTGTGAACCGCGTGGGCAGCCATGTGGAGGGGCTTGGCAGAGACCACTGGAACGAGATGCTGGCTTACCCACGAAAACCCATTGCTCACTGGCATCCACTCCTAGAGCCTAAGAAGTCTGAGAAAGAGGTGACCGTCTTGCTTGAAACGGAACACAATGTGTTATTAATCTAATAGTTTTACCTTTACCATGCAGCCCTCCACTCTGCCAGAGATTCCTGTTTTGTCCTAATACTCACTGGCCCCATCTTTTACAGAGATGCATGCAAATATCTTTACAAGTTTTTTTTTCTGGGGGAAGCATACACCCTTAGTTATTGCAAGTTTTGTCTTCTATCCATGCAATGTTCTCACTATATGTTACACCTTACTTGTTGGCCTAGTGGTTAGGGAGTTGGACCTGCAATCAGAAGGTTGTGGGTTCAAATCCCAGCACTGCTAGTGTCATCTCTTAGGTACCCTTGAGCAAGTTGCCATCCCAACACACTGCTCCCTGGATGCCCCTAGTTGGTTTCACATTGTTCACACAGAGTGCTGAGGTGTGTTCTGTAAGGGGCCACTTTACTTTATTGCATCCCTGCTTATATGTCCACTATACACCAGCCCTATAACTATAACCAAGTGGGTCTCATGCAAAATGAGACACACTCTACCCCATATTAATCCACCTTAATATTTATCCAGATATTATTTGGGTGGTGGACCATTCCCAAGCCAGCAGTGACACATCACACTTTCACTAAATGGTTCTCGAAAGAATTGATTGATTTATTGAAAGTTTCTATAGGAACCATATTCTTACCATATTTTTTACTCTTTTGTAGTTGTTACACTGGGGTTTTAATGTTTTAAATAATGATTTTTAAAGACTTCATTTATGTTTTTCCTGTAAAGTATTGTGAAATAACTGAAAGGCTTGTTTACTGAAGTTCGGTTAAGATTACTGTTACTGTTTGGCATGATTGCCTGATTAATTATAATTATAGACTGTATTTGATAAATATCTTGAATAATAAGATAATTGATAGTGTTGGCCCTACACAGAAATCTCTCTCGTTCTCTCTCTCTCTGTTTTGGGCCTGCTTCAGTGGAAGACCCGCACTGCGAGCTTCGACAGTCAGGGATCCTGTCCGTCTCCTCGGCTTCCCTCCAGTCCGTAAGCGAAGGGGCCTGAAGCACATGCCTCTTTCTAAGGCTTCTCACAAGCCAGTGGTCCTACCAGGGAAGGACCTGTGGTAAGATTCACACAGCCTGAGGCGACTTGTGGCACAATGTCTGTCTGTGTGGACACAGTTTGTGGTTCAGACAGAAAGAAGACCGAGTCCGAGCCTTTCAAATATATACTGAGCCTAGTCAGATATCTTGAGGGGGGGGTCAGTTATTTTATGTTTTATTTATTTATTTATTTATTTTGAGATTTTATTTCCCCCCCCAGATGAATTTCTAAGCCAGAAAGTGTTGTTAAAGAATTGCCAAGTATGGATTTAATGATGCCAGAACAGGCCATAGTGAAATGTACAGTGTATTTTAGGTTTAACATGGTAGTGTAAAAATATTGTTCATACAAAAAAAAAAAAAATCAGTGTGTTTCCTTCTTTTTGGTTTAGGTAAGTCTGTGGGTATTTTTGTTTGTTTGTAGCGTTTAATAGTTTAAAGCTGGAGTCGTATAAGAAATATATTGGCAGATACTCTTCTGGGTTTGTGTTAATTAAGTCTGGAGAAGTGTGTGCTGTCACAACTAAGAAACTCCTTCATTTTCCTTTTATTGGTGATGTGATCTTGTTTACCACCCAGCAGGATTCAACTTTAATGACAAGAGATTTTGTTCAATTATTCATTGCTTAAAAAGTGTCTGACAGGATGTGTGTGTGTGTGTGTTTCCAGTCTCAAACAACACAATATTGTACATATTTTGATACGAAGAGATACAAAACCTAGAGGATAATAAAACCTTTTTAATTCCTGTATTAATCTTAAGTGTTTTGCCTGATTCCTATTCTTCCCATTTCCAGCATTTCTGATTAAGGTACACTCAGAGTTTACAAATGTTATTTAAAGCCACAGTTCAGATGGTTTAGAAGTATGGTTTGGTTCCTATAAGCAACTGTACAAATGGCCTTTTGTATATTTGTTGTGCATTTAAATAGCCAAACAAAGGTGTCTTTTTTATAGTATAAAGACTGGCCATTATTTTCTTTTCATACTAGACTTTTTTACACTGCAAGTTTGGCAGTTTTGACACTGACATTTAGCTGAAAAAAAAACCAACCCGGATTGTATTTCTCAAAACGTTTAGTGTAGCTGTTGTTATATGGCAGATGGCGTTTATATCTTTTAAACCTCTTTCTATATGATAAAGATCACATGCAGTGAAGGCAGTCTGGACTAACATTCAAGTATAACATTACCTAGATCTGCGTGCTTGTGTCTGGGCCTGTCAACCTTTCACCCTCATTTCATGCTCCATAATCTACATAATGTGAAACTGACACTGGCAGAGACAATTATAATTTCACCGAGCAGTAATCAGAGGCTGCCTCTCAGTTTCCAGATTATTCTAGTGTGAGCCATAAAGAAGAGTCAGGGCTCTGACAGGACATTCGGTAACTTTACTCTCCACGTCCTTAGAGCCACAATCAGGAACTCTTAATAGGTTGGACTACTGCTTTTAATTTGCAACAAATATACATGTTGCATCATTCAGCAACAGCAGACCTGTCGCACTGTTCTTGTTTAAGAGCACCAAAAAACAAGCTTGAAACAGCCGGAATTCCTGACTGTTCCTTCGAAGCACCTGGAAAAACATTTTACAAAAATTAACCGTGGCAATTAGTTTTTATTCCAGTATGAATTTGATTAAACCATGACAAAAGTTTGTTGTACTGTATTTTTCTTGTTACCTACTAATTATTCTTGAATCAGAAAATATGTATTTTGTTAGTTGCTTTGGCAGAATCCATCAGTGTACTTCCATTATTCAGGTGGCAACAAGTAACTGTTCACTTTTATATTGAGAATTTGTATTTGTATCGTAAAGGTATTCATTTGTTTCTGAGCACCCCTTGTATTTCAGAAGTGTGATTAAAGTTATTGGTCTTTTTTAGATGTTTTGCCTTTTCAGTTTGTTTCAAATGAAGAAAATGGTTTGGTTTTGTAACAAAAATGGATGTTTAGGCACCATATTAATAGAGTATGTTGTACAAATACAACAAATACAACGTTATTTTTTTCCTCTCTAGAATAGAAATAACATTAAATGTGCTTATGTAATATTTTATATGACAATATAGGTGGACAACACAACTGTTCTGTAATTTGTTTATAGTTCCAATGTTCAGATTGGAAAACTGTAAAACATAGCAAGTGGAAACAGTTACAGTATAATACAATATTTGCAAGTCACTATAGGTAGTACATTTTGAAATGTATGAGTAGTACAATTTGAATTCTCTGTTGCTCTCAGTAGGTGTTCATGGACAATGACTGTATTTAATAATGGGAATATACTTTAGTTCTTCTTACCATGTTAACCTTAACCTTATGTTTTTTTGCCCCATCAAAACATTAACTAGCAACAATGAAAATATGCTATTTTTACAGATTACAGCCTTAAAGATCAAAAAGTAGACATGAATAGGGCCTTTAAGGACCTTAATGCCCATTAATTAATCAGGGGCGTAAATTCCCAGTAAAGTGGTAAACAATCAGCTGTATCCAAATTATCCTCAGTGACTGTATGAACACTCTTGTTTTACTATTAGAGGAACTCTTTACACAGTAAAGATAGGCTTACTGTGAAAGGAACCTCAGCAAGTATGTCAAAGCTGAAGTAAACCATAACAGATTTTCTCTTGTTGGCAGCATGTCGTTTTTCTGTTCAATGCCTCCTACACCTCCAGTTTTTTCTTCATTTGCAGCTTGTAAAGAATCTGATATCCATCATCCCAAGCATAGAGTAGTTGCTCCATGGGACTGTATTTGAGGCTTGAATGAGTTCCATAGCGCTTTGGGAAATACACTGTGGGAGCATCATCATTGGTCACCATGTCACTCACATCAAAAACACACTGGATACGAGAGCGGCTGGGGAGCTTGGAGTTGTACACCACATATACGGTGCCGCATACCACAAAAGCTGCCTCTGCATTCTCCCTCGGGCATGGGGTATCCCACATCTGCTCAATAGCCAAGGTTTTGGGGTCCACTTTAGCTAGAGAGACATAGTTCTCATTCTCTTTTGTAGCATAAATGGCCCAGAGA
Organism: Brachyalestes nurse; assembly: GCA_037974405.1. Lineage (NCBI taxonomy): Eukaryota > Metazoa > Chordata > Actinopteri > Characiformes > Alestidae > Brachyalestes > Brachyalestes nurse. The sequence goes on along the minus strand of JBBPCY010000136.1, from coordinate 19,520,304 downwards.
CCTTCTTCATCTGCAGCCAGGTCGATGTAGGTCTCTGGATTCAGGGTGTAGACGGGCAGCTGGTCTTTAGCTGGGAATACTGCGCTGTCCACCACCATACTTTTCTGCAGGTCAAACTTCATCAGCCGTATCTCCTCACCATCTTTTACATAGTAGAGGTGATTGTTGTACACAGTGTGGCCCATACCACCCCAGGCAGAGGGCAGCTGGACGGCGGTGGCTCCCGATGTGCCCTGGGAGGAGGTGAAGTCCCGGATGGAGTTGAATTTGTACATGGTATCTTCCCCTGTGCCGTTGAAGATGTAAACCTTCCCAGTGGAGCTGCCCATATCTTTAGTCCACATGCCCTTACTGCCTCCCATTCGTTTTAGGATCTTCATGGCTTTGATGTTGGAGATCATATCACTGCAGTCTTTGGAGATGATACAAATTACATTAAGGCCATCAGTAAATTTCCTCAGGAATATAGCATCGAAAAACAAATCCCTAACCATGGTAGTATTAGAAGCATTTCACCTAAAAATTTCTGCATCCATGTGTGCAATTAGTCATGGAATATTTACATGTCATCGTTTTTTTAATGACTGTCTCTACTTTAATTACTGCATTCTAGTCTGCCCTACTCTTGTTGCAAAATGTCTATCCTGCATTTTGTAGTGGCCGGTACATTAGTATGCCCTTGATCTGAAAGCATGTTTTGAATGTCCATTCCCATTATAAAAACACTTCTACCAGCACTATGGTTTAATTACCCAGGAATAAAAAAAATTACACCACACTACAGTTAATGACATCTTTGGTGTAAAACTCTAGTTTAGATATATCAGCAGTCCTAACAAGTTGAGAAGTGCTATGCTGTTAATAAATTGTCTTCCTCTGTCTGTCTTAGCAATGAATATCAATTGGGTTATTTAAAAAAAGGGTTACCTGCTGCATCTGATGTGTGATTTTCCCTTGAGGGTTTGACTTAATTACTGAATTAACCATAACACATATTAAACATTATATTTTTTTTCTGATCCATAGTTTTATTGTAGTAGAAATGGACATGCTTCTCATGCCTTTCAGTTGTGTGATTTGTGTCTGCAGGCCTTGTGGTGTCAAGTGCCTATAGCAATTCATCTAAATAGTCATTTTTAGACTATTTTTATTTTAGATTTTATTTTAGAAGCCTGTTTACCCGTGAGTTTGGAGTACTTGGCCTTGTTCCTCTCCTTGGCCACAGTCACCTGCTGCTCCACCAGCTTATCGTCCACGTCCACGCAGGGCTGTGCGCCATTCTGCGTCTCTAGGTAGTCCATCTCGCGCTCCACCCGGTCCACACGTGCGCCCACCGAGTCCAGCTCGCTCCGCAGCGCCTCCTTGTTTTTGTCCAGGCCCTCAAGCTGAGCCACCATCTGCTGCTTGAACTCGCGAAGCTCCGACGCATAGCGGCTCGTCTGCTCATGCCACAAGGAGATGCGGTCCTGGTAGAAGACATCAGGAATTTTAACAGGCAAAACGGATCTCTAATCAAGGCAAGAGATGCATTAATATGAGCAGAATTTGTGAACAGGAGGAATATGGCGGCCTTTTTGCAGCAACAGATACACGAAGTTCAGTAGAATCAGTGGTTCACTGATACTAGTAACTCAGTAGTATCTATGATGCCAATGAGTAGGAAATTGGAAAATATATTACGGTTTATTCTATTTGCATTCGGAAACCAGGCAGCTGGTGGCCTACTGACTACGAAGTGGCCCCTGCAATCAGAAGGGTGTGGGTTTGAATCCCAGGACTGCTAGTGGCACCACTGAGGTACCATCCTCACACACTGCTCCCTGAGTGCTGCGTCACTGGCTGCCCGCTCCTTCACTTGGTGAATGGGTTAAATGCAGAGAGACAATTTCACACTGTTCACACTGTGTGATGGGGTGTGTTCATGCATGACTAAAAGGAGACACTTAAGTTTATACTGACAATATAAATATTATCATACTGTCATATGGGTTAATACCTGCAGTTATGGAGGTTTATATGGTAAAAAAAAAAAACCAGAAAAATAAGAAACATTTACATTACACAATGTCATGATATCATGTGTAAACTAGACAGTACAAACTAACGTTTCTTTAATTACTAATTTCACAGACTGTGAAATTAATTTAAGACTAATTATACTAATTGTAATGCAACATACAGGTGCTCCTTGTTCTTCACATGCACTATCCAGAATAAACATACTGAGACATATGGTGATATCATTTATCGTGATAGCAATAAGTATCTTTTAGATCCAGCTCAACACTAATGAAGACTTAACTCCACATTGTAGATTTTGCTGTATGTGTGTGATGCTTATGAAGTGTTCAAATTTTATAGAAATTATAGTAAATGACACTGGGTTCTTCCCACTTGGCTTGAGGATTGCATTAAGACCTCGTCTTTAAAGGAGAATCAGTTACACTGCAGAAGGATCGGCCTCTGGCTATGCAAAGCCATTTTCTCATTTGTGAGTCAGTGGAAAGAATTAGATGTGAAGCGTCTTTGAACGCAGTCGCATGAATTGACTTGCTTGTGCTGGAGCAGAAGCGCACAGTCAGCATGGAGGCGGGAGCTGGAGACGCTTTCTTTTACAAGTCAGGATCCAAAAGACATGAGGAGAGTGGGGAGATAAAGCTAAGGAGCTGGCTCTGGAAACGGGGGAAATGAGTATGACTGTTTATAAACCCTGAGGGAGGGCCCTGTGTGAGAGCAGTCAGACAGAAGGAAATCAAGAGCAGTCTGTGTTATGTGTATGAAGTGTCCCATGCAACTAAAATCATGCTGAAATTCAAAACCAAGATTGTGAAGATGCTCTTAGAAAGCAGTATAATGGAAATAATAGGTCGGGGAGAAACTCTGACCTACAAAAAAAGGGCAGAAAGCCCTTATTTGTATAGTTCCAAAGAGAATCTCCTTCCACTATGTTTCCATGAATGTTTCCACTATGTTTCCATCTCCATAGAAAAGGCGGAGGAGCGTAAGGTCACAATGCACAATGTTGAGCATCAAGGGTATAAAGCCCTCCTGTTATGTCTAGTAGATAATGTTATGTCTTCTATGCTCTTTGATTTTATTGCTAGCTTTTGAATACCCCTGGAGTCCCTGTAGTGGCAGTTTCTGTATTCTTTCTGTTCCTGACGTCACTAATGCTTTTGTGTCTGAATGCAATCAACTCCTCACAACAATTTTCCAACACCTACTGTAAAACCCCCCATAAAAGCATAAACCACAATCCCTTAATTATAGAAACAAAAGGCTGAATCAGCAGAAAGCATAATAACTACTGTGCAACATTCAATGCACTTTATTCAGCTGTACTTACCTTGATACTATGTGTCTTGTAGCGCAATAACTGTGTAATATCATACACATCACTCTACTGTATACATTCCTGTTATCATCATGCAGATATCCTCAATCAACATCTTACTTGCACCTTAACTCACTGCTTATTTTATATCTTTATATTGTTAATATTCCAGATCTTATTTAATATTACTATATTAAATATTTTTGTTAGACCTAGTTTTGAACATGTTTTTTCTTTCTACACAATGTGCGTCTGCTGGTTTACTTCAAACTTTATTTCGCTGTACTTGTATAGTGACATTAAAGGCATCTATAGGCGTCTATCTATCTAGCTATCTTTCTATCTTTCTGTGTAGGGTAGTCTAACAGCCATTTGCAGGAGCTCATTTCTCACAGCCAGGTTCCTGGAGATCCAGGGCCTGCTGGGAGCGGGGGCGAGCTTACCTCGATGGCCAGTAGCCTCCTCTCTAAGTAGTCCATCAGGGCTTGCTGCTGGGCCGTGGCCAGGCCACAAAGCAGCACGACGAGAAAGTGGAGGATTCTCACCATGACTGAGAGACAAAGAGGTCTATGTCCCTCCCGTGAGCTTGTGAGTGTGTGTGTGTGTGTGAGTGTGTGTGTAAGCTGAGGCAAAAAAAAGAGACAAGCCCTCATACAGGGTTCCCAGCTCCACTGGAATGTTTTACCGAGAGAGTTAGGCAGAGAGAGAGAGAGAGAGAGAGGAGGAGCCTGAAACATCTGGCTCTGCTGTTTCCCAACTTCTGTGTCTCTCTCTTTCTCCTTTCGTTTGTTTCCCCATCTTTAAGATGAAAACGTCCAGAATACACAGCAGTCAGTAAAGGTAGGCTATCAATGTCTAGAAAAAAAAAGACACATTCTGTCTCCCTTCGAAATACTGAGCCATTCTTCACTTTATTTCTGAAACTTTCTCCACAACCCCCCCCCCTTAAGTTGAGTCACACTGATCAGAGTTTTCATTTTTTCTGTTTACAAAAATATTATACACTTATACTAAGTGTCCATTTAGAAAGGCCTTTAGGTGTAGCAACGAAACAGGGTGAGACTCTCAGAGAAAAAGGCCTCATTTGCCTTTTTTGTGTTTATTTCCCTTGGAGCTCGATAGCACTCTCTGTTGCATAACTCTAGTTGCTCGCCAGCTTTTAGCCTCATCTGAGTTTGTCTTCTCTAGTCTAAACTACAGAATGTGCCAATAGCCAGCAGTGCAGGAGATTTTTAAAACATTTTAAGTTTATGTTTCCAAGGGCAGAACTCAAACATCATTTATTACACAGTTATAATTAAGACCAGAGTAACCAGCACATTTATATTTACATTTGCAGCATTTGGCAGATGCGCTTATCCAGAGCGATAAATACAGGTCCTTTATAGTTTTCAAGAAAACACGCCCCTCACACTTCCAGCCTAGACTTAAAATTAGGAGCTACTAGTAGATTCTACCTGAGACTAAGTTAGTACTTCACCAGACCCATATCAGATCACACAGAAGTTTTTTTTTTAAGCTTTTTGTATTTTTTCTGTTATTTGAGATGGTTTATGACATGAACATGCTCGGTGAAGGTGGATCCTTAGACACTGGCAACGGTCTCAGCACTACATTCAATGAGCAGTTATTCCGAGTTATTCTGATTTGGCATGTTTTGGCACCTACTAACACTACATACATTTTTAATGTGTATATACTGCATGTATTTTGGATATGTATAATTGTATATACAGTAATCCCCCGCTTTTCGCGCCGGTTACGTTCCAAGAGCACCCATGTATAGTGAAATACGCATTGTTTTGTTTTGGCAAAAAACATGCCTATTTTTATTGAGTAAACCCTAAATATGCCCCCAAATATGCTCCCAGAACACTTTACTTTTATTTTAAACTCAGTTTCATGCATTACCATTAAACAAAATGTAAAGGTAAATCCATATTCATTAAGTATTTTACCATTTCAAGACACACTTTCTATATTTATAGTTATATTTTATATGGAAATGTAGCTGAATTTACATTCATATTTGTTACATATTTGTTATATAT
>JBBPCY010000136.1:19479942-19506121 GCA_037974405.1 Brachyalestes nurse | reverse complement strand
ACTGAGAAATTACATGTACATAAGTATTCACAGCCTTTGCCATGAAGCTCAAAATTGAGCTCAGGTGCATCCTGTTTCCCCTGATCAACCTTGAGATGTTTCTGCAGCTTAATTGTATAAATAGTATAAATAGTAGGCAACAAAAAAATTTACTTGCGATTAAGCACATGATTTTCTGCGATTAATCACATTGTTATATGCAAAATACAATAATTCAAAAGTAGTCTATTGTGCTCTTTTGTTTTAAAAGTACTGCTATATGAACAAAGGTGCAATAACGTGGTTTGCAAACACTTTAAACAAATGTATATAAGATAAGATAAGCCTTATTAGTCCCACAAGTGGGAAATCTGAGAGTGTTAGTGTAAAGAAACAGATACCACAGTGTTGGGTGTAGTGTGCAGTTTGAGGCGGAACGGTGTGTGCTGGGTTTTTGTTCCCGGCGAGAAACACTGGTGTGCTGGTGTGTGTTGGTGGAGAAATAGTGGAGATGGTTTTAGGAGTTTAACTCTTCAGACTGTCTTCACTTTCCACATCGGGAACACATTGTTCTACATGAGTTTTATTTTATAAACTGTTTTTCCTTATGGTCGGAGAGAGGCGAGTATTCCTCCTGCCAGCAGGTAGCACTAGCCGGCTAGCGGTAGCAGCTAGCACGACACAGGAGGAGACTGGAATAGATTAAGATATGGGAATAAATTAACACAGTAGAATGGATTAAGTTATTTGAACAGACGACGATGTACATTTTTGTTTAATGATGTTGTTTTACTGTGGTGTATTATTATTGTGTATCTTTCTTTGTCACTGTGAGCCAGAACTCTGAACCCTGATACCAGAAAACTAATTCATTTAAAAAATGCTATGTACAGCCTCAATGCAATAGAAATACTTTGATATCCCAATAGGCTGTTTTTAATACTTTTTCTTTCATCATATGTCAAACTGCGCTTGTGCGCGAAGGCACATGAAAAGAAATAACGTTAGTTCTTGTGCATTATTGGAGTTATTGTTTAAAAGGTTTTGGCTGGATGAATAAATTGATGGACACAAATTTGGTTTGTATTGGTTTTATATTATGTTTAGAATATACACTGTACAGTCATATGCAAAGGTCTGAAACCCCTGATTAATTTACATCAACTTCTTTATTTATTAGAAATCAGTTTTGTTTAATGCTACAGTTTTTTCTGGTTATTATTTTTCCAGACTGACCTCCTGTTTCTCTTGCAGCCTTGTGTTTGTGTCATGGACAGCAGTAAGCAGGACTCTGGCAGCGGGGGTGGTGTGGACCCATCCGGTCTGGTTTCAGAAGATGGGAAAAATGTGAAGTCGGTGGTGTGTCAGAGATGTGGATCGAAGGTGCTCTGCCCAGGAATGGCTGTGTTTGCTGAAAAGGAGGTAATATTTTGTCTGAATAACTTGATTTTTACTGGAAAAATAATGGAAAGATGACATTGCAGATTAATTGCTCTGAGGTCAAGAATTGTTATCCAAAATGTAACATTTACAAAATACACGTATGTTAAAATTTCACACTTCTGTCAATTCAAATAAAAATCCAAACAGCCATTACGTGTTTGCTGTCTGATGTTCTTTTCTTTAGCACTAAAGAAATACACTATTTACACTAAAACTAAAGAAACCAACATTTCTATACAAAATTAACAGAAGTAACTGTAATTAATGTTGACTGCACTATTCAGACTTCCTAACTCAGTCTTTATTGTCTGTGTTTCCTTATGTTAAATCCTGCTGACCAGCTGTTTCTGCCTGCAATGCGAAAGAAGAGCACCATTAACCAGTCTGATGGAACTTTAGATGGGGACACGTTAACAGCCCACTGGCTCGTAGATGACATGTACACCTTTGAGAATGTGGGTTTCACCAAAGATGTGGGCAAGGTGAAGTATCTTATCTGTGCCGACTGTGAAATTGGACCCATTGGGTGGCACAACCTTGATGACAAGAAGAGTTTCTATGTCGCACTGGACAGAGTCAACCATGAGTAGAGTGCATCTGAGCTTGTAATGTAAGATTGTGCTACACACCTCACTCAAAACACCTTTTAGGCAATAGATTCAGACATGCCTCCTTGATCATCAACACGCTGGGACTACCATTTCATTCTGGACATAGGTTTCTGGTTACCTATTTTGATGCTTTGTGTTGTCTATTTTTCCTATTGCGGTAACAGATTTTTATATTAAACAGCCTTGACTGTGTTGCTCTGTTGTCAGTTACAAGTTGCAAGTCATAATCTGAATGCCAAAATAAATTAAATATTAGTAAAGTTTAGAGTTTAGTAAAATTCTTAACATTCCTAACCATAAAGTGACCATGGTACATAAGAACCAATACAAAAAATATACCGCAAAGATGCTACAAATTTGCTAAATTTATCTATTTATTACTTATATATCTTGATGGACTCTCACATACAGTAATTAATGGTAATTTTACCTGTATTTTCACATACACAAGTTCATATTCAGCCTCTAGCAACAAAAGGCTGATGCCTTTGGATGTGGCTCGCTCTGTCACTAGAAGTATTACATATTTGAAATTTGTTGTGAATATGCCTGGCCCAGAAGACGATTTTAAAATGCCATGGATGCCCTCTATGCACTAGAAGTTACTTATGCTACAGAACACCTCTTTAACGTCCAAATATGCTGTTCTTTATAGATTTCCCTGTCATCAAATGTCAAACTGTTTTTGTTCATGAAGGCACATGAAAAGAAATGGTTCTTGTGAGTTATTGGAATTATTGTTTAAAAGGTTTGGATGGATGAATAAAATTTGAACACACATTTTGTTTTGGGGATTGTGTATATGTGAGAATGTTGTGTGTATATGTTGCAGACTACTGTTGAGAACAGGGTTCACCAACATGGTGCTCCCAAGGACCACCTGAGTAGCCTGCGGACCTGGTCCAAAAATAGCACAACACACCAGTGAGCAGCATCTAACATTTAATTTAACAAAAAAAAGCATTTAAAACATGTTTATTATACATGAAGTTTAGATAATTTTAGGTAAACTCTGTTCTAGTGTATCAAACTGGTAGCCCTTCATATGGCACAGTCACCGTGAAGTAGCTCTCAGTTTCAGGTTGGTGATGCCTGGTTTAGAATATACTCTGTACAGTCATATGCAAAAGTTTCAAATTCCCTGATTACATCAACTTCAGGGTACAAATTTAGAGACAACAAACATTAGAGCATAATTACTGTGTAATTATTATTATTTTTTATTAATAATAAAATCAATTGTGGGGGGAAATGTATTAAATGTTGCTTGTGCAAAGTTCATTGTGCACTTTATGCTGTATTTTTCCTAGTATGTAAAACTCAAACAGAAATGGGGCAGTGAATCTTGCAAAAAAATTGTGAAATTAAGAGAAATTAACATATTTTCACTTAGAAAAGCAACAAGGTGTGAATTGCATTGCATATTAGCATGCATTGCATTGGATACTTGCATGAACCATGAGGTACACTACTCTTTATCTATATTCACTGTCCATTTTATCAATTTACCATATAGGTGCACTTTGTAGTTTACAGTTACAGACTTAAGTAGTTTATCTGTTTCTCTGCATCACTTTATGCCCCCTTTTACCCAGGGGTCAGGACCCACACGCAACATTAAGCAGGCCTTGTCTGGATGGTGGATCCCTGTCAGAACAGTGCCACTGATGTGGTAGTGTGTGTGTGTAACTGCTGTGCTTAAGATAGTCCACCAACAAAAATATCCAGCCAGGAACTGTGGACTAAAGGGTGCATAGCAAAAACTATGCACCATAAAATGATGTTTGTGGAAAAATAGTAAGTGTTTAAAGAAACTCCAACAGCCCTGCTGTTGTGTGCAAGCAGTGTCCACTCCATGTAGCACACATACGCACTAAAATGGATGCGTGTAGATTTAAGGCACGTGTACAAGACAAGAAGATACAGCATGCTAGAACAAGCAGTGGGGAAGGCAGATCCGAGTGTGTGACTGAGAGGAGCTCCGTGTTTTCCTTACTTATGCTTTAACCTCTGACTGATAAGGTAGTGCTGATCAGTGTGCTGGGCTCTGATTGGCCGTGGTAGTGGTGCTGGTCAGTGTGCTGGGCTCTGATCGTCCGGGTCAGTGGTTCTGGTCATTGTGCTGGGCTCTGATAGTCCGGGTCCGTGGTACTGGTCATTGTGCTGGGCTCTGATAGTCCGGGTCAGTGGTTCTGGTCAGTGCGCTGGGCTGTGATTGGCCAAGTCCGTGGTACTGGTCAGTGTGCTGGGCTCTGATAGTCCAGGTCAGTGGTTCCGGTCAGTGTGGTGGGCTCTGATTGGCCGAGTCCGTGGTACTGGTCAGTGTGCTGGGCTCTGATTGGTGCTGCTGGTTGACGTGCGGTACGTGCCTGCAGGTCCGGGGTGAATGGATCTGAGGCTGTGATGGCTGTCCCTCCGCTGGAAAGTCTCGGAGTGAAGTTCTGCTAGGCCTAAACAGGAGGTTCTAGTTCTCGGTGAGGTCTCGTCTCTGGGTGTTATTTTCCTGGTTGTGAATGCTGGCTCTGAATGTGACTGTCATGTGACTGTCGAGATAAATGCATGTGGCTGCACAGCCAGGCGACTTTACGAAATAAAACAACAATCCAGCGGTCCTGTTGTGCTTTGTCAGTGAAAAGAGATCGTGTGATCAGGCCCTATTACATATTGGCTGTTATTTTATCTAGAACCGTAATTCTGGAACCTGAACAACATTAAACCTCCACTTCCGTAGACAACCTGAAAGGGTCCATTTAAAGAAGTAGCCCCGGCCGCCCTAGAGCTGTGTTAGACTAATCCGCCAACCGATTCACCCCTCTAGTGGCTGTTTATTATACAGATCAAGAGAAGTTGAAATACATCGACCTGATATCAGACCCAAAATGTTTCTATTATATAATTTGATGAAGTAACAAAATGACCCGGCTGTTGTAAGAACTAACGATTTTACTGCAAGAACTACTGTACATCTGTGCATCCACACAATGACTTTAATGACATTTCTAATATTTTATTAGCTATTTATTCTTGATTGTGTTTAACAAATAATAGAACATTGACATTTTAACTGTTTAATTTTCTGCTTTTGTCTAAAACGTTGTTGAAATATTAAGATATTTGTATTAATTCATAACTACGTTTACTCGTTTTGAATTTATGAGAGTATTGGACGTTACTGTCTTTATTATAAATTAAAAACTGAAACGAAGGTCTACTTTTTTAGGCGGAAGGCGACGAGCCACACGCAAACGTCAACTGTTTGTGTGTGTGTGTAAGTGTAAAGTGGATGAGGATGTTAATGGTCTGAGTTGTTCAGGTGTTATCCTCCAGTGTTATGGAGTGGCTGCAGAAGTGAGTAGTGGGTTTTAGTGAAGTTTAGACAGTTTTCTGCAGGTTTTTCATGTGCTGGGTGGATGGAGTTCTCCAGGATGAGCCAGGCTCGGCCCAGTGAGTTTATTCCTCCTCCGGAATGTCCTGTTTTCGAGCCCAGCTGGGAGGAATTCACCGACCCGTTCGGCTTCATCAACAAAATCCGTTGCATCGCGGAGAACACAGGCATCTGTAAGATCCGGCCCCCCGCGGTGAGTGGAGACAGTTGTTTACGGTGTGTTGTTGTTCATACTGTGTGTTTTGTGTGTTAAAAATGTGTAAGCTGAGAGTGCTCCTCTCAGTTCAGTAAACACTGTGGAGAGGCTCTAACATGGCGGACTGCGGCTCGGGGGGTGAGACGGCAGCAGAAACAGCTTCACGCACACACACACACACTCTCCACACACTCCTTACACTCTCCACTGCCTCACTCCTCTAGCATACACACACACACACCCAGGCCGGGTCTGAGCCGGTCCGGAGGGCCCGAGCCCGAGTGTGTGTGTTATTGTCTGTAGAGCTCAGACTCTCACACGCACCACACACTCCTCACACACTCTCCACTGCTTCACTCCTTCAACACACACACCCCCACCCACCCAACCAACCCGGTCCGGAAGGTCCCAGCCCGAGTGTGTGCTATTGTCGGCAGAACACACACTTTATACTTTTTATTTATTTTATACATTTATTAAAAAAAAAACTTCCCCCACCGTCTCTGCCGGGTTCTGTCGGATTTACTCCACCCAACTTTCTCTTTCTCTCCTCTCAACCTCTCGCCATTTTTCTCCCTCTGATACAGCCTGAGCATTTCTTTTCTTTCTTTCTTGATTTCTTTATTTACTTACTCTCTTATTCTTCCAATGTGCTTATAAAGTGTTCCACAGGTTCTTGTCGATGCGCCCTTTCTTTTAATCCCCGTTTTACTCCCAATAATAGAATTAAAGCGTGCGTATCTCACTAAATAGCGTTTAGTTCAGTTTAAAAATCAGGAAATGAATTAAACCCGTGCTGTGAGAGGGAAGAGGAGGGTGTGTGTAGTTGTGGCCGTGCTGATGGTCTGAAGGTCTGGAGGTGAAGGTGTTGTCCTCCATGTTGTGAGAAGGTGGATTTCCATAGAACTCGCCGTTTGGCTGTGTTGAGCACTTAAAACCCAAATTTGCCAAAAATAATGAGGCAAATGTACACATAGAACACTGTCAGTGCTGTAAACACGTCCAGAAATGACCAGGAAGCGGCTTTTGACGATTGAGTCTCTTCAGGGTTTTGTTTAGACAGCAAGGCCCTTATTTGATCCTGGTTAATTTGTTTGGTGTGTTTGTGTATTTCTTGTGTTTTTTGTATATTGATATGTAGCCTTACAGTCACCAAAACAGTGTCAACCATGATGGATTTTCTCATATTTTATTATGTTTATTATACTTTTACAAAGAGTAGCAAGGTAGCAAAAATGTGAATAAATCCATTGTTTTTTAATATAGCATATCTGAAAATGTAGAAACGACTCCGCTAATATGCTTTGACACATTATTGAAAAAGAGCACAAAATAAATCCTGAAGCTTCATATACGGCCAGATGTCTTGTGTAGCCAGATGTTAATTCCAGGCTGTTTGTGGTAAATTGCACATTATTAGGCTCAGCATGTCTTGGTTTGATCCCCTAGGGTTGGCAACCACCATTTGCTTGTGATGTGGACAGACTGCACTTCACCCCGCGTATACAGCGGCTCAATGAGTTGGAGGTATGTGCCTACAAAGCCCACTTATCCATATATGTTCTATGGAGTCTGTCAATTAGTGCCATACACAACAGGGAAAAGCAGGATGTCCATTTATTTGAGAAGAATAGTAAGCATCCTGGTCAGTCTCATCACCAAGATGTTTTTATAAAAGGGCAGAGGTTCCTGGGGCTGGGTCATCACACAGCCTCATTGTGGAGATGACACCTCAAAAGGAACCTTTAGGAGAAAAATCAAACTGTCACAGTTTAACCTGTACTTCAAATGTTGTCAACCACCCGAGACATGTTTTGGTTTCATAAACTGGCAAGTTTAGTTTTGCAATGGAGCTATTTTTGCCTAGTATCTATTTTCTTAAGCTTCTGTGTTAAACTAAAGAAGCAAACTTTAGACACCAAGCATGCCTTAATGATCTGGAGAAAATTGTGTAACTTCGTATGTTCACTGAACTATTTCTTTAATTAGCGCAGCTCGAATAGCAAGAAAAAGATTCTAAAGAGAATGTTTACATAACCAAAGAAGAGAAAACTACTACTGATGTGTTTTTCATTACATTTTTTGTCTTGTGTTTTAGGCTCAGACCAGAGTGAAGCTCAACTTTTTAGACCAGATCGCCAAGTTTTGGGAGCTACAGGGCTGCACCTTGAAAATCCCTCATGTAGAGCGAAAAACTCTCGACCTGTACCAGCTGTACACGGTAAACCGTTAAAAGATAACTCCCCAGAGCTTTGCTCCAAGAAGGTCTTGTGCACCCAACCTAATCTGTATTTGCCTATGTGAAACTGTTGTCTTGTCACTCCCTGCAGTTGGTGAACGAGGAGGGCGGCTTCGACTCCGTCTGCAGAGAGCGGAAATGGACCCAGATCTCCCTCCGGATGGGCTTTGCTCCTGGCAGGGCTGTTGGCTCTCACCTGCGCGCCCACTATGAGAGGGTTCTGTACCCTTATTACCTGTTCCAGACAGGAGCTAACCTTCTGGTGAGGCTGTTAAAGACCTTCCCCTCTTTCTCTCTCATTCTTAAGCTTCCCTTCTGTTTTCAACATCTTGCATTCTTTACAGAATTCCCCATTCACTGCTATACACTGTCCAAACGTTTGTAGACATCTACTTGTCTAAAATTTCTTCTGAAGTCAAGGTTACTAATAGTGTATTTAGCCCATGCATTTTATTGGCAATGGTTTTCTATGGAGTTCCTGTATAAATAAATACCTGTGTCAGCAGAGAATGCACCTTAAGATAGGCTTATCCACTAATTAGATGGAATATCTTTGCTTGTTACATATCCATAAAACTTGTCTAGTATGTGCTTGCACACTGTCTGAGACTTCAGTGTCGTTTTTATCCTGTGCTTAAGACACAGTTGTAGATGTAGTTTTTTACAGATTCCAGTTGGAGGCAGCAGTCTTTGTTCTTTGCCAAATGCCAAAACCCCACCTGCGCTCTGAGCATCAGAGCAGAAAGGCTGCCCCAGTTTAGCCTATTTTAAGCACTGTTGTTATTCTACACCCACTTCTAGTATCAACAGATGATCCAGCAAGTAGTAGCTCATATCACGAAAGCTCGTTGGTTTATGTAGAATACTGGTGTGGCCCAACGCAAATAATTTGTTTTCCTACGTAGACAGAAGGAGCATTTTCATCTTTATTACACTGTGGTTGTGTTACATAGATCTCCTTCACTGTCTCTTCTTCTTTGTCTTCGTCTTGTGAGTGCTCTGGTGTTCCTGTGGGTTTGGTGGTTAGCTTTCTTGTAGTTACAAGTGGTGTTCAGTCCTCCCACTGCTCTCTCTGCATCTCTGTCTTTCTTCCTTGTCTTCCAAAAGCTTGTATTTGTTTAATGAGCCTCAGGCTACTGGCCCACTCCTTTTTTTTTTTTTTTTACCTTAGGGGTCCCAGCCCAGGGGTAGTCGTTTTTCTTCTTCTTCTCTAGTGTGTCTTTTGGATCTAGAGGTTTGATGTGCCATTGGACCAGAGGTTTTGTTTTGTCCCTTGAGGATCTGAGCCTGGGGGGCATGTTGACAAGCTATTGCTTTTAATCGGGTGGTGGGGTCTTCTTTTTGTATGTATGCATGTATGTATGTATGAATGGATGGGTCACAGTGGGGACGTGTTCCCAGCAGACACAAATGCTGTAACTCGGAAGGCCTGTCTCCTGTGGTGCTTTGTCTTTTTTTTTCATGTTGCACTCATAAGTAACTGGTTGACAACTAAGCCATGTACATATGTAATACTTTCTTTTTTGTTCTTATAAAACATCTTTGTTTGGTATGTTTTTGTTTTGCTGACATTGTTTGCTACTTCCCCAGAACCCACAGAAGCCCATTCTTACAAATGACACCAAAGATAAGGAGTATAAATCTCATGATTTGCCCCAGCGGCAGTCAATGCAACCTGCAGAATCCTCCACCATCGCTCGCAGGGCCAAGCGCACAGAGGTAAAGGCTGCTTAAGCTAATTTTCAGTGGCAATGCTCATGGTTTTTCATAGGATAAATGTGTTATCCTGTTTTGACTTCTTCAGTTTTGCATTTTGAGAGTCTACATTTCTCTTCTCAGGGCCGCTGTTTCAAAATCAAACGGGAACAGTGTGATAGCAAGCCCAACCTGAGGAGGAGAATGGGCTCATACGTGGCAAAATCTGAACCAGGTACTCTAATATTCGCACACAATTTCTTCAGACCCCTTTTTTTTTTTTGTCATTACAAATTTTCAAATAAACGTCATTAAATGTATTTGTTTCAGTTGCTAACATTCCAGTCCAGATTAAAGAAGAGCCTGTAGAGCGAGCTGAATCAACACCTGAGGGGGAGAAATCAAAGGTGAGAAGGAAAAGGGCTCGCTAAATTAATGTGCATGTTCATGTTAAACTAATCAATCCAAAAAAGTAAAATGGACCTCTTCAATGAATCACCAGTGATGGTATTTAGCAGTTTGTGTAACTTTAAAGCAGATTTTACATTCTAATTGTTACTGTAAGAATGCTTGACTTTTCTGTACATGCAGTATTTTGCCACTTTGTATAGTTTAGAGTTTTTATGGCTTCTAAAAATCCACTAAAATTCTTTGGTAGGCAAAGAATGGGTTATTGTTGATTAATCATCTGAAAATTTGCATCTGAAGATTACTCAATTAGTAATCGTAGATGACAGCCCTACTCCATATTCATGAAGTTGATTCATTTGCATTTGGTTATGTTGACTTAGTGTGCATATGGACCTTCATGTATGTAACAGGGAGAGAGCATGTGTTTATGTATGTGTGTGTTTGTGTGTGTGTGTGTTTTTGCACAGGTGGAGCAATACATGTGTCTGATGTGTGGTGGAGGGGGTGATGAAGACAGGCTGTTGCTGTGTGATGGATGTGATGACAGCTACCACACCTACTGTCTGATCCCACCCCTTCATGATGTTCCCAAAGGAGACTGGAGATGCCCCAAGTGCCTGGCCCAGGTGAGCATTTTTGCACTGCCACTGACTGTGAACTATGGCAGGTACAGGTGGTTTATTTTTAAGAGCCTAAGTGTAGTGTACAGCTCCAACCAGCCTTGATTGACCTTTTACTGTTCGTTTCACATCTGACTTTCAGCAGCTAGAGGACTGTAATTTGTTTTAACTTGTGTTTCTCTGGCACAGTCTGTGCCCCCCAAAAAATGAAGGTTTGTAATTGTTCACATACGTTTCTCCTTACCACAGGAGTGTGGCAAGCCTCAGGTTGCATTTGGCTTTGAGCAAGCCCCCAGGGACTACTCTCTCCGCTCCTTTGGAGACATGGCAGATTCCTTCAAGTCGGACTATTTCAACATGCCGGTTCATGTAGGTTAAATGAACCGATCATGCTAAGTTGGATAAGTCACGTATGTATTGGCAAGGATATGACTTATTTATTTATGTATTTATTTATTTTAAAGATGGTCCCTACCGAGCTGGTGGAAAAGGAGTTCTGGCGTCTTGTCAGCACCATCGAGGAGGATGTAACAGTAGAGTATGGGGCAGACATTGCCTCTAAAGACTTTGGCAGTGGTTTCCCTGTTAAAAATGGCTCCTTTGAAGTCACGTCTGATGAAGAGGTATGTACTACCTGCCATAAAAGGTCCATCACATCTCAGGTGCTGTATGTTATTGCTTCTGCACAGACGGTATTGTGTAAGAAATTGATAAAACGGTTCATGACAATATTTGAACATGTTTACCAGCCCATGGTTCTACTTGCTAAACTGTAAAGCAGCCTGGAATGTTTTGCGAATTTCGAGTGTTAGTCATGAATGCTCTCCCTTCTGTTTCTTTAGCATTACCTCACTAGCGGTTGGAATCTGAACAACATGCCGGTACTGGATGCATCTGTGCTGACTCATATAACGGCTGACATATGTGGGATGAAGCTGCCCTGGCTCTACGTTGGCATGTGCTTCTCTTCCTTCTGTTGGCACATTGAGGACCACTGGAGCTACTCCATCAACTACCTGCACTGGTATGACTCTCCAATTCTAATCCCTTGAAGCAAAATAACTCTTGTAGTGTTACAGAGATCTAAATTGCTCGACCAGTGGCCTCATAATTCTGATCTTACTTAGTGGTGCTGTGTTTGTGTGTGGGTTTGTGTAGGGGAGAGCCAAAGACATGGTATGGTGCTCCTGGCTATGCTGCAGAGCAGTTGGAAACGGTGATGAAGAAACTGGCCCCAGAGCTCTTTGAGTCCCAGCCAGATCTGCTCCACCAGCTGGTCACCATCATGAACCCAAATCTCCTAATGGAGCATGGAGTCCCTGTGAGTTCTCATGAACAATAAAGTAAAAGCAGTAAAAAGTGTCATGCTGTCAGACAGAAGCATAGTCACGGGTCTCAAACACAGATTAAGCCTAAGTCTAGACTTAAAAAAAGCATTGAAGTGTATTCATTTGGCAGGCACTCTTATCAAGACCGACTTACAGTTGAATCATATTTCATATGTAGATGAATGTATCGTTGGGTTCTTCCCCATGGATTCTTACTGTTGTAGCATGTTGTGCTCATCCAGAATATGTTTGAATGGGAATTGTGACGCTTGCTGTTTTTCAGATTTACCGCACTAACCAGTGTGCTGGCGAGTTTGTCATCACCTTCCCCAGAGCCTATCATAGTGGGTTCAATCAGGGCTTCAACTTTGCAGAGGCTGTCAACTTCTGCACAGTAGACTGGGTAAAACATCTCTTGTTGGATAGCAGTGTTTTATATGCAGCATTGCTAGCTCAAAGCACATCTTAAAATGGTATTGTGATCTCATTTTTGTTTTAGATGCCTCTGGGCCGGAAGTGCGTTGAGCATTATCGCTCTCTGAACAGATACTGTGTCTTCTCGCACGATGAGATGGTGTGTAATATTGCAGCCAAAGCAAATGGCCTGGACTTGGAGCTGGCCACTGCCATACAGAAGGACATGACTGTTATGATTCAGGAGGAGAAGGAGCTGCGTGAGGGAGCCTATAAGCTGGTGAGTAGTGTCACTTTTTTATCAGTAGAACGCTTCGCCTTTACTCGTCACACCAAGCACTGTATCACAAAGTTATAAAGCTGAGAACTGGGATGAGCATTTCATGCAAAAATACTATTAGATATTTGTGTGAACTATTCAGCCATTCTTCAAAGATGCCCCTGCCCGCCACCAAAGTGTGCGCGCACACACACACACACACACACACACACACACACACAAATGGAGAGAAAGGGCCACCCATGCTTTCCATTTTAAAAAAAAAATTTGTGTTCATTAGTGAAGCAATGCTTGACATCTGAATAAAAATCCCCAACAAAATGTAGTAAAATGTAATAACAGGCTGCACATGTTTTACCGATTAAAGTCTTATACCTGGTACAAATGCCTTCTTGTTTTTGTTTTTTTGCTTCTTCTTCTTCTGTTTAATGACAAATAGTGTTTAGGTGCATTACTGCCACCTTCTGTCCAAAGAAATAGGTGCTGGATAAAACAAGGGAATGATGTATTTTGAAGGCATGATGATCACAAACGTTTTCTTTTTTTGTTGTTGTTGTAATGATGAATATTAGAAAGTCAGGACCCATGCCTGCTGAGAACAGAGTATATCAGTAGTGTGCATGTGAGCCTTTTTGAAAAGATACCATCATCTTATTACCACAGCCGTTATCGAATTACAGTTGCACTGTGGGGGAAGGGGCTCTTGTTTGCCGACCACCATGCCTAATAAGTGCGCCTGTCGGGAGTACACATCTCTGCACTACATGCTCACTGGCTCATCTGGCCTGATCCCACAGAAGAGCTACTGTAGCGTAAACTGTTGAAAAAGTTTATTCTGGCTGAGATAGAAAGGTGTCTGAGTGCTGTTGGAGCTTGCCGCATGTTGGCCTTCATAGCCCCAGACCAGTCAACAGTGCTCATGTTGACCCTATCCAGCACCAACAGTTTACAAATGAGCATCAGACTATGGAGGAATGGAAGAAGGTGGCCTGAATCATATGTTTTCTTGTACATCATAAGGGGTGGGGAGCTCAATATATATTAGCATCAGGGTGGGGCAATGTCTGACAGTACTTACACCCACACACATCTCTCCCTCACACGAATGCCAGTTTATTTTCTAAGCAAATCTGCCAATACAGTTCTGTAATGTACATTTGATACACCTTACTTTAGCCTATGCTGCTGGTGTTAGGCAGTGAGGCAGGACTACAGTATTCTGTGACTTTGTCTGTGACGTCCAACTTGACACTTTGAACGGGTGATTTCCGATACTGCTGATACTAATACCATTTTTAAAACCTTATCATTCTTGTTCAGCCTCTCCGCTCCCACCTCTCTTTGTATGTGGAATCCATCATTAATTGGTCCCATTGTGTGCTTGCTGCTTTCCCCAGGGTATGTGGCACTCCCAGCAGGTGGACTATGAAGAGCAGCCGGACGAGGAGAGGCAGTGTGCAAAGTGCAGAACCACCTGCTACCTGTCTGCCATCACATGTCCCTGCAGTCCTGGCAAGCTGGTCTGTCTACATCACGTCCGGAACCTCTGCTCCTGTGGCCCTAGCAACTACACACTGAAGTGAGTTCATATGTTCTCACACAAGTGCTGGGTGTGGTTACTTGTATATTTCGCTATCCAAATTTAAATTTGTGTTTCTTTTTTTTTTTACTGAACCAGGTATTTAAATGGGGCATATCTAGTTTTAGGAAACTGTATTATTTTGGGCTGTTAAACGTATTCACGATGATCATGTTTAGTGTAGCTAATCACTTATTTGCTGCTATTCATTCCTGCTGCTGCAGTACAAGGGTTTTTGTGTTTTTGTTTTGTTGACGATATCGTATACTTCACCAATTTACATGAAACGTCACATGATTGTAGGCCCACAAGGCTAATAATGGAACAAGAGGTTTTTTTCGCTTGCTGGGTGTGTCCCTTTGTGTTGTCAGTGCAAAAATCTGGCACGTCTATATCTTGTGATGATTCTTTCCTTTGAAAATTTCAGTTTTTGCTTCTACTTGACTGGCAGCATGCTTCATGACTCAGTATTCTGACAATATTTAGAATGAAACGAGAGGACTACATTTTTGCCTACATTTCTGATTCTAACATAAGCGACTGAGCTTCAGCCTACACTTCTATTTTAAGGGTGATTTTTAAGTGATTTAAGGGTCAAACTACAACAATGAAATGTGTTATTAAGGCATTACTTTGACGGCACTAGTGTGATTATTTAAACTACGATTGCATGAGTCTTTGACACTGGAGTATATGATGACCACTGACCATTGGAAAACTAAAATGAGACATTTTGTGTCCAGAACAATGTCCAGAGCTTCAGATGCGTTTTTAAACTTCACATAATTAACAATGTTCTAATAAAAATGTATAACCATAATGCGTGATGATTCAGAAATAAATTATTGTGGATTTGTTTTGTGTGTGTGTGTGTGTGGGGTACATATTTGTAGTGAATCTGAAATTAATGGTTTTGTCTGTTCAACCTTAATTCATTTCCTTGTATGATTTTGCAGTTATAAATACACACTGGATGTTTTGAACCAAATGTTCAAGGCTGTTGCAACACGTGCTGAATCATATGATGACTGGGCTTCTAAGGTCAGCAAGATTTTGAAGGCTGAACAAGACAAAAGTGGTGGGTGTATACATTTCTCCTTTTCTTTGATTGTGAACATGTTTTTTGTAATGGGCTAAGTAAAGAACACTCACTCTCATCCTCTGCTACCAGATTTGGAGGACCTTCGCACACTGATTGTGGAGGCAGAGAAGAAGATGTACCCTGAGACGGACCTGTTGCGGCATTTGCGCCAGATAATCCAGGAGGCAGAGAAGAGTGCCTTGATGGCTCAGCAGTTACTTAATGGCAAGAGACAGACGAGGTATAATTTTCAGAATATACATCAGGCTGAATGCTGGTGGCTTACATGCCACCTTTTCTCTTATTAGCATTATGTTGTTTATATGTATAAGTTCTGAGCATTTCATCACTAATTACTCAACACACTTTGTTTAGATATCGCAGTGGTGGAGGGAAATCGCAGAACCAGCTTACTGTAGAGGAGCTGAGCTCGTTTATCCAGCAGCTCTACAATCTGCCCTGCACAATCAGACAGGCCCCTTTTCTCAAGGTACTGGACCAGGCTGCCTGCTGTCAAGAGTAAAAAAAAAGTCAAGTCAGCATTTGATCTATTAAATTTGTAGCATAGATATGATTATTACAGATAATTTGTTCCTGTACACAATGTTGTTTAATCTAAATCATTTAAGGCCTGTAAGGTGTGAGGTGGGTCCTCCATGGATCAGACTACTTTGTTCATTACATTACACTGGTTCACAATCAGTTTCAGAACAATTCCTGGACAATGTTTGCAGAGTGGCAGGATGCATTAAGTTGGTGTTTAGTTTATTCAGCTGCGCACAACAGGAGGGTCTGAATCTGGCGTCTCTAACTCGAAACAAAATGGTGCAGAGAAAGCACTCTTGAATAATAGTAATTGATGCTTACCTTACTGACGCACAGTTCCAGAAACATTCAGTTCTCCTTATATCATTTATGAACCTTAAGGACCTAAACATAAGTATGGGTATGTTGATCTTAAGGTGACTGTAGAACATTGCTATTTAGGCGTAAATCCCCACAATAATGCGGAAAATTTGAAAACCTTCAATCAGAATGTTTTTGATCTGAATGACTACGTGATTGTGTAAATCTAGTCACTGAAAACCTCATTTCCCTGCTTTAGCCTGTGCAGATATGTCTGATAGGTCAGAGAGTGGCATAAACAAGTTCTTACCTTATTCTGAAGTATGCAAGTATGTTAAAAGGATGCAAAAGATAGAAATGTAATTACAGGAGATAATCTACACCCGCTTCAGAACAAAAACTCTCTATGCTTTATCACATTATAGAAGTTCATTACAGCCTCTGTTAAAAGTGAGCATTGAGTAAATAGCTTTTCTGTTTTGCCTCATATTGCGAAATGTGTCAAAATCAATAGAGATGACGACAATTTCAATAGAGATGAATTCTTTAAATCTGTTCCACTACAGTGTGGTCATACATGATGTTATTGACTCCTTCATCTCTCCTATCCCTCCTCCAGGCTCTGCTGACCCGCATTGAGCAGTTCCAGAAGCGAAGTGCAGATCTACTGGCTGAAGACATGCCTGGCTCCTGTGCTCTACAAGGCATGATGGATGAGGGCACAGGGTTGGATGTGGAGCTGCCTGAGCTAGCCATGCTCAGGCAGAGGCTGGAGCAGGCACGCTGGGTGGAGGCCGTCCAGCAGGCCAGTGAGCAGCCAGCCAGCCTCAGTCTGGACTGCATGAGGAGGCTGATTGACCAGGGGGTGGGCCTGGCGCCCCACGCCTGTGTAGAGAGGACCATGGCCCGGCTGCAGGAGTTGCTCACTGTGTGTGAGCACTGGGAGGAAAGGGCACATAAAATGCTGACTGCCAGGTCAGGTTCTGCCTCTGAATGGATTGCATACATTATTATTGAGTTCCATGTGGGCACTGGATTGAAAAGGCTGCTCTTCACAAGCTTACTGAACCATAGCAGTTTTGCATACCATGCAAACCAAATTTCCCTTGTAAATAAGTTTGGTCTTAAGGCTTTTCCTGTGTACTTGGCAAGTTAAAAGTGCAAACTAGTGCTTTGATCCATACCGGTATGCACTAAGTGGCTTGAATAGTTCAGTCAGCCCAGCTGAGGGGAAAATGTGCTGGGCTGGCATTTGGAGTGCGACGCTGCTTCCTGACAGATTAAAGGATCAATGTATTGTGACCTTGCACAGTATGTCTGTTCATGTCACTGTTCATATGTTGAAAAGTATTGGGAGCAACCCTATCAGCAGCCGTAGTAAAGTACATCATGTTAGCCCTCTTTAACACACGCCTGTATATAAATCAGTGGACATGGGGTTCTTATATGCATGTACCATATCAATATATCGAATATATCTATCATTATTGTTGGATATTTCTTTACATAGGCCTCGCCATAATCTTGACACACTAGAGGCAACCCTGTTGGAAGTAAGCAGTATTCATGCTTACCTGCCCAACTGTCTCCAGCTCAAGGACTCTGTCACCAAGGCCAGAGAATGGATACGTGAGGCAGAATCTGTACAGGTGAGTGTAATATGACCTGTTCCTGCCCATGTTTCGAAATACTACTTTTTTTTTTGTTTATATTAGCCTTTCATCAGTACTGCTCTGTATTTCTAAATGTGTATCTGTGTGTGCAGCTTGGAGGGCGTGTCCCTGTTCTCGCCACTCTTTCTGACCTGGTCTCAAAAGCTAAAGGCATCCCAGTTCTTCTGGAGCCCCTGTCTCGGCTAGAGAGCCTGGTGTCTGAGGTGCAAGCCTGGAAGGAAAGTGCAGCCAAAACGTTTTTGTTGAAGAACTCATCCCTGTCGCTCCTGGAGGTAAACATTTCTCTTGTTGATAGAAGACTTGACATAATATGCTCTGCATTAGTAATGTGGGATAAACCTCAAGGTGTTTACAATGTCTCTGTGTGTCTTTTAAGGTCCTGTGTCCCAGGTGTGAGACGGGTAATCCAAAATCTAAATCTAAAAGGATGAAAGATACCTCACCAACTGGCAAGAAGACATTTGTGAAAACGGACTGTCTCAGTGATGTGGAGCGATCTCTTTCAGAGAGCAAAGACACAGCCTCTGCAGTAGGTTTTATTTTTGTTGTTTACCTTTCTTATCGTACTTTAATGTAAGTAAAGTATGGTACATGGTTCTACATATTGTGATGCATAATATGTTGGGCTGATGTGAGTATATTGCTTATGCATGGATGATTTATTAGACGCTACTTTGCCTTGTTCAATAATTTGTTTATCGTCTCTCAACAGGTGGCCACGCTTGGTGAGGTACGTCTGAAGGAGCTGGAGAGCCTGTCTGCTTTAAGGACCACGAATGAGGCAAAGTTTCAGCCCACGGCCAACAGCTCGGCTCCTACGGTGTGCTTGTGCCATACAGTGCCTGCAGGCCCGATGCTACAGTGTGAACTGTGCCGGGATGCTTACCATAGTGGCTGTGTACCAGGGTTTAAAGAGATGCAAGTGGGGCAGCCGTGGTTATGCCCGCTCTGCAGTCGATCTGAAAAACCCCCTCTGGACAAAGTGCTTCCCCTTCTGGCCTCACTGCAGCGTATCCGGGTTCGGCTCCCGGAGGGTGATGCACTTCGTTATGTGATTGAGAGGACTGTGCGTTGGCAACATAAGGTGCAACAGGTCTCACCACTTGCACAGCTGTTTAGTGGAAAAGTAAGTGCCTTCAATTTCTATGTCTGCTTCAATACCACTGAGGCTTAAGCAGGACAAATCTATTTAAAGTTTGTTACACCTGCACTTCTCAAACACTGCTAAACAAACTTTAATCACTGAGGTTAGTCTGACCAAGGGCAAGTCCGTCCGTATTGAAAAGTAATTCCCTTTTCCTTGTCCACGTGGACTTAAACGTGTAACAAAGTTGCACATGTTAACAGTATCGAAACATTTGAAAGCGCAGTGTATGTTTAAGGCATATTTGTTTTTTAATGTGTAGTTTCAGCTTTATTTTCTTCTTCTTGTGATTTAAAATAACCTGTAGATGAGACCTTCCTATGGAATGGCTTCCACTCTGACCCTCGAAGGGAGTAATGGTTCCTTCTACATGCTGCATCCATGTATTCCTCTCAGTGGTGAGTAGAGAATTTCATAAGGGTAACTGGTCGGCAAATATTTTTTTATTGATGTGCAGATAAGCCAATATCTTATGAATATTATAATATAACGTTGACCACGTTTCAACTGTGTATGTCAAGGTCTGGGGAAATATTAGACAATCCGTTCTCATAAGAAAAACGGGCAGGCATAAAGACCCAAGCTTTGACAGGCTGTACTAATATGGCCAGGTGACTGGGTTGAAGTATCTCCAACTGTGACGGTGTTCTGAAGAGTGCAAAATGTCTGAGTACACACTGGTAGGATCCATCAGGGGGGAAAAAAAAGCCAGTGGACTGAGTGTGATCCTCGGGCAGTGCTGGGAAACCCTGGGTCTGGGCATGGACTCCCAGCCACACTGCACACATTGTATGGGAACGGTTAACGAAACAAGACTTTAAAATGACCTCAGAATTTCCAATCAAGTATCTGAGATATGCTGGAACGAAATGTCCGATCCACAGCAGATACACTTCAGACTGAAAGTTTCTGCTGCTAGTGTCTTGGTGCCAGATATCACAGGGCACCGTCAGAGGTCTTGTCAAATCCGTGCCTCACAGGTCAGAGCTGTTTTAGCGGCTTGCAGAAGACCAATAGCGTACTATGTCATTATGCTTTGGCTAATTGGTGTATATCTAATCTGTTTTCTGTTTGTGTCTCAGTTCTTAATCCTGAGATTGAGGAGCTGCTGGTGGAGGGCCTCCTGCTGCAAGTTACTTTGCCTGAGCTGCAACAACTCTATGAAGGTCTGCTTAGCCGTTTTTCCCCATCTCACCAATCCCTCCAGAGCAGCGAGCATGACCATCAGTACCACATCGCGCAAGATCGGAGCCCATCATACAGAAGTCCACCGCACAGAAGCCCACCACACAAGAGTCCACCACACAAGAGTCCACCACACAAAAGTCCGCCGCACAGAAGCCCACCACACAAGAGTCCACCACACAAGAGTCCACCACACAAAAGTCCAGTGCACAAAAGCCCATCTCCCAACAAAGGACAGGTTATAGCACAGTGTTTTTTCATGATTTTTTTACGTGATCATGTTTACCATAAAAATCATAATAGTTCCTGTTAGAAGTAACATTGAGATTTTAAAAAAATGTCAATACTTTTTTTTTTCCCTAGGATGTTGTGGAATTGCAGAAGGAAAGTGAGAAGCTAGACAAGAATCCCAAAAGGCGCTTGGATAAGGAGGACCCTAATTTGCAGGACAGGGACGAGATCAAGAAGCCTAGGAAAAAGAAGCCTAAAAAGAACAAGGACAGGAGACGTGAGGAGAAAAGAACAATCTCCCCTTCCAATTCACTCTCAGACCCATCTTATTCAGAGGATTCGGAAGAGGACTGGTCCGTGTGCTCAGCAAAGCGATGTCTGCAGCCAGAGGGGAATGAGGTAAGGTCTCCAGCATGCGTTTTTCCCCATGCATGCTGGCTCACATGATGCCACGTATGGTTTCAGCACATGCACTTCAGCTTCTGATATTTCTTTCCTCTCACAGGTAAACTGGGTTCAGTGTGATGGCAGCTGTAACCAGTGGTTCCACCAAATTTGCGTGGGTGTGTCTGCTGAGCAGGCTGAGAAGGAGGACTACATCTGCATCAACTGCTCAACAAATGATGTGACACAATAAGGACCAAAAGACAAACGCTTTGAATCAAAAGACTTGAGTTTTGCACATGACTTCTAGCACCAAGTATGCACCACGTCTCTTTTCCTTGTCCTCAGAAGTTCCAGTCTATTCCCATTGTTGCTCTGGTGCTACTCTTTTCGTGATAGGACTGTTATCCAGAACCATTAAGACTTTTTTTTGGTATTTTTACATTTCTTCCTATAAACCTTTTCTCTTGTCTAGAAGACATGATACAGAGATGTACCTCAGGGGTTTCCATCCCATGAATACACAGTAGAGGGACATCAGCTTCCCCAAATGTAAAATTTGGATTCTGTTTTTCAGAAGCCATGTTTCCTTCTTACATCTGAACTAATCAGAAGACTTGGTTTTGGAGTTGTTTTTTTTTTCTCCAAATTGTATTAATTGGATTAAACACAATGATCTGAATTTATTTTTGGAACCCTGCTTTGGTACATGTATCTAATAATGTTATTTATTTATCCCAGCAATGCCTCCGCTGGTCGCCCTGATTTTCAGTAGCTTGAGATCTGCTCTGGCCTGTAGCTTCTTGCATTAGTGATGGTTGTACAGAATCCTGACGTAGGACGTCTGAGTGATGTAGCAGACAGAGGAAGTGTGAAATATACTTTGTGACTTTATGCTGTTTCTTTTTTTGCAAAAAAAGAAACTATCAGATGTTAATTAAACTGTGGAATAAAGAGGTTTGTTCTCACCGACATTTCAAGACCACCATGAGATGATACAGGAGGAAGGTGGAAGTATTGTAACGAATGTTTTATTTATACTCACAAAAGAATAGCTGGTGTTTTGTACAACAACCATTGTGTGGTTATTTCAGTCTGCTAAGCAGTGCTTAGGAGGTAGTTGAAGTAAGGAGGTAGTTGACTACTGAAGTAAAGTGGCCCGTTGTAGTCACAGCACACAGTGGGAACAATGTGAAATTCTTTTTCTCCATTCAACCCATTTAACTCCTTCACCAAGTGAAGCAAGCAACGCAGTATGTGTGGATGGTACCTTGCTCAAGGGTACCTCTACCCTGCTGGTGCCACTAGCAGTCCTGGGATTCGAACCCACAACCTTCCGATCACAGGAACGTATACATAAATATGTTCATATATACACTACTCACAAAAAGAGGGATATTCGGCTTTCGGGTGAAATGTTAAAGTGCACTATAACCTTTGAAGGTGAACTTAATGTGACCTTCCCTAAACATTTGAATGCACATGTCCAGCTGTTCTATGTTTCAGTACTTTTTACACAACCTGTTCTCTGACAAGGATCTTAACAGCAAAGTTCACAACAGGTGTTTGATCCATGAATCGATCAATACATTTCCTGGTTCAGTCAGAATTGGTTTTTTAAACAGTCCTCCTCATCATGCTGTTTACATTTGACATCATGAGACCAAGACGAGATCTAACAGTTGATCTCAGTACTTCACCATTGCGAGGCTTCAAACAGGATGTTCTCAGACGGAAGTGGCCACTGAGCTTCGAGTGTCACAGAGTGTCATCAGCAGGTTGCAGCAGCGATACAGAGAGCCTGGAAGAGTCACAGAAAGGCATAGAAGTGGACGTCCTTGGCCACATCCAACACTGATGACCGCTTCATTGTGAACAGTGCCCTGCGGAACTGGATGAGGAGTGCCACTCAACTCCAGGCACATTTAAAGGAGGTCAGAGGCAACCGAGTGTCACGGCACACCATTAGAAACCATTTATGTCACCGTGGTCCACGTGCTAGATGACCTGCGAAGGTACCTGACCGTGCCACCATGGGCCTGGGAACATTTACTATGGACGCGGAAGCAGTGGGCCTCAGTGCTGTTTTCTCGTAACACTCTCAGAACCTCAATGACCTGAGGGCCACCCTTCAAGAATGGGATGTCATGCCTCAGCAGTCAATAAGTCGACTTGTGAACAGCATTAGACGTCTTCGTCAAGCTGTAATTGATGTTCAAATGCTTATATGTATATATATATTTTTTTTTGTAAATAATGTGTGTGTATGTAAAAGTGAATGGGGCATTTGGCAGATGCCCTCATCCAGAGCAACTTATACTCGTTACTGGGACAGTCCCCCTGGAGCAACTGAGAGTTACATTTTTTGCTCATGGACACAATGGTAGAAAGTGGAGGTTTGAATTTGCAACTTTGTGGTTATCAGGTTTACAGGCAAGTGTTTTACCAGTTTTACTAGTGTGTGTGTGTACAGACAGAGATGGTAGTAGTAGCCTAGTGGGTTAAACACTTTTTTATATACAGTAAACCTCTGAAATTCGCAGGATAACGTTCCAAGAGCACCTGCGAATTTGTGATGCCTATTTTTATAGTGTAAACCCTAAACATGCTCTCAAATATATATTTGGTGTGTGCTGCTGGTTTATTTTTAATAAACAGGGTAAATACAGTAATAATTATACAGTACTAGAATTTACAGTACTAAAAATACAGGGCTTTAAGAAAAAACGGAGAACACTCGAACACTCAGAGAAACACTTGAAATGCTCCACTCCGGGAAACTGTTCTGATGGCAATGCTGGACTGCATCTGCCGGAGATGCGTCACTGGGTAGCAGCCAATCAGCAGCAAGGAGAAATAACATTCTCGGATTGGCTACTTTCAAACCTCCCGCCTCTGACTACAGTATTTCACCATCCCATGACTGCTTTCTTTGTGTTCTCTGGACAGTACCAAAACATTTATAGTTATATTTTATATGGACAATGAGTTGAAATTATGTTAATATTTATGTTACAAAACTTGTAAATTATGTTTTTCTTAATAATTTAGCATTAAAATGCATGAAAAATTATATTTTGCCACTAAAAATGCCGAGGAATTTGCAGGGGTTTCAGCGAACAATTATTAGGTTCTAAGAAAAATCCGCGAACGACTGAACCGTTTACTGTTTATTGATTGGGGGGTGTTGGGGGGCTGTGCACAGAGCCCTACGTCTTGGCTTTTGTCCAGGAAACGAATGATTTTAAAAAGTGGGGGGACATGGCCCCCTTGCTATATATAGTGTATAAACCTTAAGACGTTAAGAAGCCTGGTAATAGTCTCAGACTGAACTCTTTTGCTCCTGGTGGTTGTTCCTCCTCCGTTCCAGAAGATGGAGCTGAGCTGGTCGGGGTGTTGAGGGCTGAAGAGGGGATGGAGGGTGGTGGTGGAGCTCCTCCTCTGTGCAGTGGCGGGTCCTCGGTTCCGCGGGTCTGAGAGCATGGCGGGCTCCGTGTCCGGGCCGGTCCAGCAGGGGCTGAAGGAGGCTCTGATCGAAACCCTGTCCGCCATCCTGTCCCCAGTGCAGGAGGTGCGCGCCGCGGCCGAGGAGCAGGTGAAGGTTCTGGAGGTGACGGAAGGTGAGTGATGAGGTTTTAACGGGGAACATTAGCCCGGCTAGCACCATGTGAAGAGCTGGAGAGAAGCAGGAGGGAAACTCCTAACTCTCTGCTTCTCTTTAACTGAGCCGTTTTTAACCTCAGCTATGTGGAAATTGACCTTTCGGTTCCAGCCAGGCTCTCATTGTCAAAACATCTGGGGTTAACAGGAGCGCCAGACAGGAACTGATATAAATACAAAACCAGAACAGTCTGCATCATGTAGACAAAAGTATTGGGACACACCTGTTTTTCATGGTTTGAGCCCCTTCCTTCCAGTGAAGGTTTATCTTAATGCTTCAGCAGACCAAGACATTTGGACAACACCATGCTTCCAACTTTGTGGACACAGTTTGGGGACAGTCTATGTAAGTTATTTGAATGTATTTGAAAGTCTCTGTTGGTGTAATGGTCAGGCTTTCCAATACTTTTGTCCATACAGTATTTCTGCAGCACCTGCGGAGTGTTATCATAGATAGGTAGTATCGACCGGAACAGGACAGCGTGTCTGAGATACGCCTGGAGACTGTGAAGGGTTCTTCTCCTTAGTTTCAGGATCTGCTTCCCGCCTTGCCGAGTCTCTGCCTCTCCCGCAGCTCTGCTGCTTCTTTGAATACTTTTTTTTATCTTAGAACATAAAGTTTCTTGGGTTAAACATGAATTGTGCTGTTTAAGAGATCTTTTCTGGTCCTAACATCTAAGCGGTAAATGCACCATTGTTTTAAATAATTACTGATTTCTTTTCCAGCAGGGTCTTACCATTTTTACATTGTAGAAAATGAACGTTATATCGCTAACCCTCGCATTCTTTTCTCCCAAATACATGATTTTGGGGCATATTTTGTTACAGTACAGTAAAACCAGTTCATGTAGTGTGTAATTTTATGTTTGTAGAATTTATAGAAGACATTTGTCTTAAGACATGGTGCATGGTGTTACTCCCAAGCTAATCTATGTGTTTTATTTCTGAAGGATGTATCTATTTGCTGTATTATAATTTTATTGTAGTAACACTAAATGTGTTACCTGATGGACCTGCAGTGGGCTGATTGCACTGATCCCACGCCCCTGTGTGTGGTGAATATGGCTGATTGTGCAGGTGGGGGGATTTAGTACAGTGGGTCCCCGCACGCCTCTGTCCTTCACTAAAGGTTCTGCTGTGTGCTTGGTGTCAGCACTAACATTGTGTCCTGGCCTCCAGCATCTCTTTGAGCTAAATCCTGGTCTCCGAACACACTTTAGACATGCTGTTCCACAAGCCAGGAGAGCCCTCCTCATAACATATCTCAAAATATTCTTAAAATAATCTTAAAATATTTATTTAGTCCAAAAGTCCAACAGGAGGTTGTGATGTTTATGATGTCAGCCATAGGGACGTCACAATTATACTTTTTGATGGAACGATTATCGCCTGGGAAATTTATTTTCACGATGTAGACAGTTACATTCTTTAGAGGTTTTTACCTTTTATTTACTGCTGTCTTTAAAAAACTGTAAACAAATAATACAGTGCATAAATGGGATATTAACAAATGGATACTGCTGTTTGAAACATAAATAATTATGTAAACTAGGGCTGTAACGGCACATGTATTCGTGCTGAACCATCATAGTACATGGGTCACGGTTTGGTACATGATGTCGTACGGAGAATATACGTACGACAGAGAAGAGGGACCAAAAAGCGCCAGTAAATCATAAACCTGGGTCGTAGTGTGGTGCAATAGTGCCACCTACTGGCGTAACATTTCTGCTGCCTTACACATACATGAAAATATAAGCAAGAGTGTGTTTACTGGTTAATACACTGCTGTTTA
>JBBPCY010000136.1:19426191-19447129 GCA_037974405.1 Brachyalestes nurse | reverse complement strand
AAAATGTGTAATACCAGGTTGATCCAACAGAGGTCTCTGTGTTGGGGGTCATACATTTGGGAGTCTCTAATTCAGTTCTTACAGCTCTCAAATCCTTGACTGACTCCTGCTATGATATGTAAAGGCAGATGGCAATGTTTTGAAATGTAGACTGGGGGTTTAAAGGGTCACTCCCCATGCTACAATTTACCATCGTTAACAACAGTTTTGTGATTCATATTTATGGCATTTAGCAGGCACTTTTATCCAAAGCGACTTCCATTCCCTAACTACAGGGGGCAGTCTCCTGGAGCAACTTGGGATTAAGGGTCTTGCTCAGGAACCCAGTGGTGGTATGCTGAAGGTAGGATTTGAACCCATGTCCACTTGGTCCGGATCTTGGTTAAGCATCCAATCCACTAGGCCACCACCATCCCATGTCATAAAAAACAACACAATTAAATAATTCCTTCAGTTTACAGCAGCATAAGGAAAAGGAACATTTAGCCTGGACTGCTTTTTGAATGACATTAGCCAATCAGAGCAGACCAGTAAGACCCCTGCTTCACTTGGTCAATGGATTAAATACAGAAAAAGAGTTTCATACTGTTTACACTGTGTGCTGTGGTGTGTTCACATATGACAAAATGGTCACTACTGTTTAAATAGTCAGTTAAATTGAACTGTTGTCATAATACAAATGGAACATGTAGTCTTTTATATTTCAGTTCCGTAATCAGTCACAGTAGCCACAATACAACCACACCTCTTTTTGCTTATCCTCTGCTGTTTAAAGATTCAAGTGCTTGACTTTTATAAAGCCAACCCCTTAACATATATTCAGACTTGCGTGCGCGGCCGTTCTGATGCCTGAAGAACAAAGGCTCCACTTTCGGTACAAACAAGCGATTAATAATTCATATTTGCAAACATGACTGGCTGCTAACCTGCACAGCCCTTAAAAGTCTGATTCATAATTCAGCTCCTTCTAAATGAAGACTGGTCAGTAGCTTACCCGACTGTCCACAGGAACGCTGTAACAGACACTGAAGGTCTTTGGAAGATCTTCTCTTGTGTATTTCTCTCTGTGTACGAGACAAAGAACCACAAAAGCCACCCCGGAGGGCGCCAGCGGAAAGTCTGGTGTAACTTTATTAATATTGTTCATCTTTCTGATGAGTGATGGTCATACTTGTGCCTATTACTAAATGCTATATCATAGATTCACTGAGGATGTGGTCTTAAAGCCTCAATGCCTGTACTAGAGCCATTTCATTATTAAAATAACTGATTGTGGTTATATTTATTATTGCTAAATGATTTGGCAAAATGAACTATTCAGTAATATCATTTTCATACTGTGAGGCTGCCATTAATCTGATCATGAAAATCATCATTTCTATAGAGCAGACTCCTACTTTCATCACCAACATTAGGTGAGAGCAACAGTGGCTGCATGTAACAATTAATGAGTGTATATATCGTCTATGTCATATATATAGTCAGTAGTCCTAACATCACTGCATTTGCATCCCTCTCTCTCTCATAGATTAAATTCCACTTCGCTGTTGCTTTTTCAGGTTGCTGCTCTTTGATAGAGTGCATGCTCCATCAAAGAGCTACAAAGAGCTATACTAAAATTGGAACGATACAGAGAAGAGTTGCATGACCCCTGTGCAAGGATGACACGCAAAATCGTGAAGCATTTCGTGATGTGGTGGTGGCCTAGTGGGTCGAATACTTGCCTCTGGACCAAGAGGTCATAGGTTCGATCCTACCTTTGGCGTACGACCACTGGGTTCCTGAGCAAGACCCTTAACCCCAAGTGGCTCCAGATAGACTGCCCCCTGTAGTTAGGGAATGGGAGTTTCTTTTTTCTGTTTCTTCATGAGTCATAAACATAAACATAAAACATTCTTCATAAACATAAAACATTTACACTAATTGCACTATAAAAGCCTTTGTCTTATGGTAACACTTACACCCTCTAATGTCTATATGGCAGATACCGTATCTTGCTGCTATGGCTGCTGTGGAAACTAATATAATTGAAAATTCTGTACAGACCTACATAAAAACCATTTAGAACTGAAAAAACTCACAAAGACCTCGGCTTTGGGGCTAAAAAGCTGATAAAATCAAATTATTTTGTTCTATAAAATACATTTATAGAATAAAATTTCACTTGTGTAAAATGAATGTGCTATATCTGAACAGATATTTTTTTCACAAAGTAGGAATTACTTAAAAGTGTATGTAAATATGTCTAAATGCATTTTTCCCAAAAAAGATCTTCACACATACCAGCAGCATTTTCAAACATCTCTCTATCCGAGAAACACAAAGCACTCACATCATCATGCAAGCCGTGGTTCAGGGAATAATACGTAAAAAATATGTTGTTAAACACTGAGGAAAACATGGCATACAGCGGAGAACCATCTGGACCATCTAGAACTTCTAAGACTTTTTATAAATTGCATGATTATAACTAATAGTTGTATTTATAGTACAAATATTGAGCTATAACTCTCATTGTTAAGTTTTGGTAGGAAACTAAAAGGTTTAAATCCAAAGGGTTAAGAAATACTCAACAGAAAACTGCTTAATGAGATTTTTTTTTAGATAAATATATCCAAGGTCTCCAAGTATGTATGAGTTCAGAAACCAGATAAATACCAGTATAATTAATCAGTGACAGAGGAACTAACTACTCACATTTTGTTGTTAAAATTGAGGTATTCTGGAAGTGCAAACAAGCGATTAATTTTTATTTGTTTTTTAAATACAAATAAAAGAACTATTTACTGTAAATGCAATATAGTTTTAACCAAAAATATATTTAAAAATATATTGTATTGTCTTTTAAAAGCTTCAAATGTTTATGTTTGGAATAACCAAAATGTTAGTCCGCACCAGTATCAGCTAACATAGGCTACTAGCAGAAACTGCAATGTTTTGATCAACATTAACTCCACAAAGGATGGGGTACCTCTAATTGTCATGGCTCAGCATTAAAAGTTTAGTCATAGAGAATTCTTTTAAAACAGAGTGGAGAAAAGAGATTTTAAATAAAAGAAAGAAAGCTTAAGCCCAAAGCTGAAGGCTGTCTAATACTAACAATCCGGCAAACTGAAAAATCGTACTATGCGCCAAGTACTCCCTCTTCAATAGAGCTGTTAGAGGGAATTGTGTTGGAAATTGGAACAACTTACTATACCTGTTTGTTTTGTTCAGTGGAAACAGGCAGTGCACAAGTGCTTTGCATTGTGATATCTCCGAATCTGAGATGTTTGAGTTTTGGAATTATAGGCCAGTCAGATGATATATACATTTACGGCATTTGGCAGACGCCCTTATCCAGAGCGACTTAGAATCATTAGTTACAGGGACAGTTCTCCTGGAGACACTGAGGGTTAAGGATACAGTGGTAGAAAGTGGGGGTTTGAACCTGCAACTTTGTGGTCATCAGGTTCACAGGCAAGTGTTTACCCTCTAGATCTCTTTTTACTTAAGGCTTGTGTTGTCATGGGAACAGGTCTATGGATCTGATTCACCTCACGGAACCAGACAAATACTAATGAATTCTGATCATGATATTTTTAATGTTTTTTTTCTGTTCTATCCTTTAGATTTCCAAGCACATATATGAGAACTGGGATGGGCTAACACATCAGTACCACAGTGCCACAGGATTTGTGAGCAACTGACCAAAATAAACAAAATTTAAGAACTGCCGTGCCTATTATTTATAATTACCTGTTTAGAAACAGTCAGAAGCCTTCAATTGAGCAGTTCCAGGCAGAGCAAATATATAAATAAGAATGCTTTCAACATGATGGCATTATCACTGTTGGTGATAATGACCCTCAGATGTTTGGGAGGATCATTTCATGCATTTCAATGAGCTGGACTCAACTGTGCTTGTATTTGTTTTGCAGTTTGCTGTTAAACCTAAGAGCCTACTGTGTTGAATTGCTAACTACCCATCTGTGTCACACAACCATAAGTAGTGAATAGTAGTTAAGCGTGTCACTATTACTAACCACACTGCTTACTAGCTTCTTCCTTCTCGAATATCACATGAATTGTCTGGACCATAATAACTGTAAATAGCCGTAAAACATGACAGTATACTGCACTCTGTTACAGATTTATTTTTACATCAGTAATGCAGTTTCATAATTTACAGCATACAACCTAATGCACATATATTTACAAATGACAAGAAAACTGTACTGTACTGTACAGTACTGTAGTTATGTAAGTAAGAAAATGTGAGTTAACATAACTGAAATATAACTTACTTAGAGGTATACTTTAACATTTCTCAACCTAATCTCTGTATTACAAATTTGTGGTGAAGCGTCATTAGCTAATTTTAGACATCCCCATGAACTTAGTAAACCAGTCTCTAGAAATGGAAAAAAATAACTTTTGTAGTAGAGGTTGAAGGGAAGCTGCTGGCCATAGGCTTCTGTTGTGGACTTGTTATAAATGAGTTGACAGTTGTTTTCCAAGTACAGGGAAGTAATCCTTTATGGTAAATATACTAGAGATGCGGCACAGGGCATTTTATCTCCATACATATCCCAGGATACAGTCAATTAAAGTTAATTCTCTTCCAGTCATGCAATAATTTCATAATAAAATTACAGTACAGTGTGCCATTTTATTGTGAAACAAATAATATTACATTTTGTGAAACACTGGCAATATTTCATAGTGTAACTGGTGGTGGAACATGATGCTGAGTTCAGTGTGAGTCGGCTAAGCCCTGCTAAAGGTGGTGTGGTTGTTTGGGTTTTGCTCTTGGTTTTCTGAGCCAAAGCTCAATATTTAGAATCCCACCATTCACTTCCTTTGTGACAGCCTGCTATTTCCCCAAGGTAGCCATGGTGATCAGGGGCATCAACCGATGGAGAGAGACACTCTTTGAGCAGATTGAGAGAAAAAGAAATGGGGGGAGCAGTTTTGAAGAGGTAGTGCAGGGTGATGGAGGGTGGATTCAAGGCTTGAACAAAATAAACCCGCCCAGGAATAATAGATTGCTTTCAGAGGTAGAGAGGGGTCAGTCTAATTTGCACAAAAGCCCCATGCCTCTCAAACTGAGGCTGACAGCGGACGTTTTTATCAGCAAATAACACATTTGGGTGAAAAAGAACGCGTTCATTTTAAATGCGGAGTCCAAGCCAAGAACAATGGCCCAGCAGGATGGAACATGAGCGCCTTTTCGGTGAATGAAAGTAAACATCACCCTCGCTTATTTATTTGCAGATTGAACAACGGCATCCACAGAATCTAAACATGGCACTGAGATGAACACTAGCTGAAGAACTGAATGAATCCAGAGGCAGTTCTGAGCTTCTGTCTCGATTAGATTAACTGAAACATCCTTTCAGTTCTGTTTTTATCACTGTTTTTTTTTTAAACGATTATCAAATTCTCCTTTTTGTATTCTGCTTGCTGTGACATACCAGATAAAACTGGGAGACGTTCTGAGCCTGTGTCATGTATGATAAGTTAAATACAAAGGTTAAAAACTTTAATTGAAGGCTACAAACTGTCATGCCACCTGTCCAAGCATTAAATGTCATAGGCCCAAGCAAGAAGAGTAATGACTGACAGTTCAAACCTCATCCAGTTCAAGATGACTCAAAACATACCCTGTGTGTGTGTGTGTGTGTGTGTGTGTGTGTGTGCTTATTTATTTTGAAGGCTATGTATACACACTGGTTTATATATTTAAACAGCAATATATGAATATTTTATGAACAGTTTATGCCAGCATTCAGAAACATGAATATGTTTTTATTCTTTGTTGTTTTCTTAGTACAAGGACTGCAGATTAGATTAAAAAGGCTGGAATATTCTGGGCTATATAAACAAACTTGATTTGACATGACATTTGTAATGTATCTACTGTGAGAAGTATTTTGTGAAGTAAATGACAGTGTATTGATACAGACAGCCTGATTAGGTATTTGTCAGATGTAAAATTTTGATTATATTCTTGTCACTGAATATTTTACGGCATCTGGCAGACGCCCTCATCCAGAGCAACTTACAATCATTAGTTACAGGGACAATACACCTGGAGCAACTGAGGGTTAAGTGTCTTGCTTATGGACACAGTGGTAGAAAGTGGAGGTTCGAACCAGTGATTTTGTGATCATCAGGTTCACAGGGAAGTGTTTTACTCACTAGGCTACTACCAACCCAGAATAAATAACATTCTGTTTACATTTAAGTATTCCTTTTTAAATGTTTTTTAAATTCATACATGTCATGAAGTCCCTGGAGGTAGCCTCCAAGTACACAAACAAATAAGGACACACTCACACACACTGCATAACCTACATTCACTGGGAAGAGGTTTTGAGACACCTCTAATTGGACAGGGTGTTTACAGTCAGTCATTACTCTGTGAGCTCAGGCTGCCGCTGGCTCACCTCTGAGAAAGAGAGTGCATTAATAAATCATTTCATACCATGCTGTCTCCGGTGAATAAATGAATATGGCATCTCCTCCGAAGAAAATACAGTGGAGAAATCCGGTTTCCATGTAGAAATCACCGTTCTCTATTAGCTGCGTGTCAGGATAGATGAGAAAACAATTTTATACCAGCCCTGCATGTAAATAAAACCAAATGGATTGTTAGAGAGCTCAGAAGTTATAATGCTATAGAGCTAAACAGTGACTGCCCACTTTTTCAGTGGCTTTGGTTTTGGAAGTGAAAACCCCATTCGTTTTCTTCACAGAAAAAAAATCATTATATAAAAATATTATGTAAACATCTAACCAAACCATGACATTATGAACATTGAGCGTTCATGACTTTTTAAACGAAGGAATGGATTAGTAATCTCGCAAGGCATTACGAAAGATGCCAGTCTGTCATTTTCCCTCTACTCAAACATTTGTCAAGCAACTTTTGCAAGCATGTCTTCATGCCATTCCTCTGAATATATTAGTGTTTTAAATTATTGTATTTTTTGCAGTGTAATTTATGGACATATATGGACTGAATGGCACATTCTGAAATTTGTACCCTGTTAACACAGGATCAAACAGTTTTTATAACAGTTTTAATTTAATTTGAAATAAAAGTATAACAACTTCAGGGGCAATGCATGACCGCCAATTTAAAAAATGACATTTTATTCTGTCTTAAGTGAATAAAAATGAAACACATAGGAATGTAGATATTGCCTCTTTAACTTTCTACGTGTGTGTGTTTTAACTCTTGTTTTTATGACCCTTTTTTTGTTTATATATTCACTGGAGATATACATTACAGAAGTAACCTGGATACAACCTGGACAGCCTATACTGTGATTCAGACACAGAGAAATGACGGAAGGCTGTGTGTGGTCCGTCTGAATGAGAGAAGGTTTCTCTAAGCAGTGCTCAGTCCTATAGGGCTGTGCTATGAAACTGTATTCCTGCTTTGTGTGATTCTGGGTTTGAGATATTGTTTGCAGGTTAATGGATGTACATGTCCTTGTTGCCAAATATGTGAGAGATAAAAAGAGCAAGTCTGAATGAATAGTTTATATTGAAGCCTACTATAGTGAATTGTTCCCATTGAATGTAAAGTGACAGTTTGTGTACACTTTGTTCGTGTTTGTGTGTGTGTGTGTGTGTGTGTGTGTGTGTACCTATTTTTGTACATGTTTAGAACCAAAATGTTCTGACAGTATAATTCTGTTAGCCTATAATACAATCTCTGTGCCTAACAATCAGGCTCTCCCACCCTTCTTCTTCCTTGATTGATCCCTCATCTCCACCCCTTTCTTTCTCTCCTCTCTGCCTGACCCAGCGGCTTTAGAAGCCCCTTGAATGGGGTGAAGCACAGAGGCTTCAACAGATGGCCAAAACTGGCCTGATTCAGTCACACTGCCGCCGTATGAATGCAGGCACAGAGATAGCTCTGAAAGAGTGTGGGGAAAACATCCGAGAGAATGCAGAGGGAAGGAGAGAGAGAAAGTGGTGGAGTCTGCCTCTGTCAGTGTGACAGAGAAAGAACCAGGCTGGGTGAGTTTATGCTATAGAAATATTTTGGTGCTTTTCAACCTAATCTCCATCTGCTGGAACTGTAGCATATTGATTACCACGGACTATAATTTCTCCATACAGAAAATCCATTGACATCCAACAGATTTTTAATAAAAGCGGCTGGGGGATGAAGCTAAAGCATCAACCCACTGGCTTCTGCCCATTACTATTATAAGTGTGTTTCAAGTTGAGTGCTCTGTTCTTTTACTAAGTACGAGGAAGCATGTCAGGATTCATTTATGTGATAATTGATCTTATGCCACAGATGCAGCAGATAGAGATTAGGTTGAAAATTGCCAGAGTGCTCCTTTAATATGCATGAGAAAATGAGTGTAACCGGTATGGGGCGAGAAAGGGAGAGGGAAAAAGAGAGACAGAGAGGGAGAGACAACTGAAAAGGGGTGTGGGAGAAATTGAATTGTAGATTGAGGGACTTCTCCCTCCCTCCTTCCCTCCTTCTCAGCCTCTTTCATTTATCTGCTATGCAACCACGCCTCCCTCCTTTCTCCTCTTGGTGTGTCTATATCAGTGGGTGCCCACTCACACAGCTAGCAGAGACAGCTGAGGGCTAAGGTGGACTGAACTGTCTCGAACTTGAACAGGTGACCGTCAGACAACACTACTAGACACTACTGAGCGTAGTCCCTATACACAGTGGCTGCAATTGTCAAAAAGAACCTTTTTCAGGATCCAGGGAACAATGGATATGAGGTATGTGAAACTGCCGTACTCTTTGGTTCACTAAACGACATGCATGAGGGATACCAGTCATATTCCTTCAGCAGTGTAAAGTGATACTGAGGTTATGTGTTGTGGAGGGCAAGGATGTTGCATTGATAGTATCTGCTGCAACCTAGTCATCCAACAAGGTTGACAAGCTTATCTTGAGAAATTCTCAAGCAAGCTTGAGAAATAATGCTTGAGCTCTTGCTGTGTCTGGCAGTGATTAAACGCAATTGAAATAAATACCCATTTAAATTTGCTGCATTTTGTGCGTTTTTCTGACCTGTCTTTCTGCTCAAAAACACTTATGGAGGTATGGATGGTGTAGATATATGTTTGCATGTTGCTTACATTTGCTACACTGTAAAAATAAAGACTCCTGAAAGATCTTTAGCTTGTATAGAACTTTTACCTTATGTGGAGGTTTCCGAAAGGTTATCCCTTGCACATCACATATAGAATGTATACTTCTACATTTGAACCACTTTTGAAATTAAGGTTCTAAATGGTTCATTACTGTAAAACACTGGTCTTCAGAGAACAAAAAAGTAATTCTTCCAATAACCCTTCCAATAAATCTTTAGCACAAATCGCTTGATTTATGGTCATGCTCCCTTTTCCAGACCTTTACTTATAGTACACATCTTTGGATTCAGTTATATTGGCTCCTAGTGTTAATATGCAGGTAGCTGTTTTTTCCGGACAGGTTATAAGAGTTTAATATATGGTTGTGCAACTAATTTGCGGTGTGTTCATCCCATCATTGTGACCTTAGAACAGAGGGTGAGTCAGTGTGCTTATCTGAAGTCTGTGCTCACTCTATGGGCCAAGTAAGTCACACAGAGTGAACTCTTGTAGGAGCTTGGGAATCTGTGGCACTGCAGCGTGAAATATTCATCAGTGAACAAACTTTGCCAGTTTACAAAGCGTGTAATGACAGAGGTAGAGGGGGTTGAGAGATCTGTGCTTATTTCATTCATTATTTACTCTGCACTCTGCCTCCGCTCGGCTCCACTTCAACTGGCCTCTTTTCCTTTTGCTAGAGTCTGGACTGGAGCAGCCAGCCAGGTCCTGCCCCCTTTCAGGTTCACTGGCCCACTGGGCTCCAGAGTGACTGACATGGCTGTATATACACACCCAGTTCGCCCGGGGTCAACTCTGTGGTGTAATTATTGGCAGTGTAGGCAGGTCATTTGTACTGATGCCGGTATAGTATAGAGGCTCTTTTTTCGCTGCTTCAGCAATTTAATAGGACATCTTATATTACTGCTTATATGATACATATTATACATACATATTACTGCTAATATCTTTCATCTTTAGCATACAGAATATTCTTTTTATGCGTTTACATTTACAGCATTTAGCTGAAGCACTTATCCAGAGCGATGTACATCAGTGCTCAAGTAGTTTCAATAGCTCTGAAAAAAATTTCTTACAGTTTTTATTCATTGAAGGCTGTTTTATGCAAGGCCTATTTTTACACTAGAGTCCATAAGATACTGGATACACTACTTTGATTCATTCTTACAGTACTAGACTGTAGAAATGCATAAGACTTAAATCAACACTAATGGCGGGGTGTGAATTACAGAGTGATTTGAAGAGATGTGCTCCCTCCCCAAAATAACACTTGCCCGCAATAGAACATTTCAAATATACCTACAGTGAGGGAATGCCTTTTCTCTGTTAATTCTGCCCTAAGTTTAACTCGCTTGTCCATTTTGTGAATTAGTAAGCCTAGTATTGTGATATAACCACTATGTATACCATAGAAATCAGGTAAAACTCAAAGGCAACCACCTCCTAGCAACTACCTTGAAACTACTTAGCAACAACCTTCTACACCATATCAACCACCTTTTACACCATAGCAACCATCCAGAAACTCCATAGCAACCAGAGGTGTGATAACTGTTAACCAATGCACTTTTATAAAAAAATTTAATTAAAAATGTTTAAATATGATGTTGGTCCTAAGCCCCTCATTACTTCATACTTTGCTTCCCAAGACCCAGACTTCCCTGTGTTTTTTCGGTCTTGAGGAGTAGATAGTTCTCCTGGTGTCCTTCCTGAAGGACTTTTAAAGTTTTTGGCCCTTATTTTCAGTCTGGCCCCTGATCCTGACCCGTTTCAGAGGGATGTTTCTTGTTAGTTAAATACACACATTGACCTACGTATGAATCATTCAACAAAGGCCATCTAACTGAAATCCTGAACCAGTGAAGAAACAGGTGCAGATGATTCCAGATGATCAGGCGGTCATCAGTATACTGGTGGTGCTGAATGCTGGGAACACTTTTATCTACGCACCGGTAGTATGGCAAACACAAACACATTTGCACAAAGTGGAGATTTGGTTGTAATTGTATTAAACTGCTCGTCCATATGCTGCCTCCAACCTGCATTTACATACATATATACTATATACAATTCTATATACACAAAGACACAGACAGTGTTGTTCCCTTAGAGAGGTTTCAGCATTTTTCAACTTTTTAAAGGTTTACCAAAGTAGT
The DNA here is from genome assembly GCA_037974405.1 of Brachyalestes nurse. Lineage (NCBI taxonomy): Eukaryota > Metazoa > Chordata > Actinopteri > Characiformes > Alestidae > Brachyalestes > Brachyalestes nurse. The sequence continues at coordinate 19,435,850 of JBBPCY010000136.1, read as the reverse complement.
TCAGCACATACTAAGGAACGAAGTGAACTGTAGTGTATCCACTCATCTGGGATTTCTCCCTGACAGAAATAAAATGATTTGATCTCAATTCCCCGATTTTCTGAGTGGGAGTTATTTAGGGTTCTTCTACAAGCATACTTCTGGGAATAAGGGAGGGACCTCGGAGGAGTTGTGACTGTTCTGGTGATGTTATATATTATGTAGGGTAGACGCTGCAAATAGATTTGCTATACCAATGTGCCACCATACTAAGAGGGAAAAAGAGGGAATGCAGTGGCTTTTACTGTTGTATGTACTGTGTATAGTGTTCTTTACACACTGGCGCTGCAAGTTCGAGGTTTCCACATGAATGGATCAAAATGGATCTGCATCTTATCATGCAGTAAGGAGGAAGAGCTACTGGCAACTTGTCATACTGTAACCACTGAAGCCTGCCACTGGAGAACTGCCCTGACAGAGGGTAGATATCAGTGTGTATGTGCTCAGGGTGACATCTCTACCTATCCAAATGTAGAACTGAGTGTGGCTCGTTGCTTCCACTGACGATAAACATGTTGTTTACGTTTACGGCATTTAGCAGAGTGACGTATATCTGTGTCAATTTGTAGCTCTCATTTAGCTGCAGGACAAGCCATTTTTGTTTATGGGATGACTTTAGTAGAGCTTCAGTAGACCAGGTTTTTAAATGCAAAAAAAAAACCTTATCACACTCATTATAGCAAATGCTAAAGCAGCTGCCCCTCCTTTATCACCAGTGCACAAGACAATCTGTTTTTTTTTTATGAAATCCACACTGTCACAAAGTTTTACAGTACTACTAAATAAAGCATGCCATCAGATCAATATTTGATCAGGAGTGGTGAGAGCTATAACTGTGTATGTGTGTTGGCCTGTCTATGTTTGCATGATATACGTATCCTCATCCTCTTCAGTTAAACAGATGTTATTCTTTCTTACTCGCTCGGAATGTTTTCATATGTAGATAAGAACTGAATAAAAAGGCTATATTTGTAGGAGTTAAATGAGAATGATCCTATGATCTAATGCACAGCACCACTGGAAGCGCCTGTTCACTTATCACTGAGCGTCATTTATTAAGTGTCCCACAGCGATCTATAATTGCTTTCATCCCACATAAATCTCACATCATAACCCCTATGCTTAATTTCATGCATTAGCAGTATGGCAAATCATGAGAAATACCAAATACCAAATCAGGACTCTGCATTCCCTTAGTCATCATTGAAACTCTTTCGACCCATTATGCATCACTTCCCTTCCCAAAATGCAACACTCTTCTTTCCCACAGCCATTACCACTGAATAACTGCATGCAAACCTTTCCCACAAGAATCGATCCCTCTTATCAAATAACATTAACCCCTTCTCTTCTTACAACAGCAATAAGTAGCCAGTTGGTGCTGTGATTAAATGAGTGTGCAAGAAAAAAGTAACTAGGTTAAGGCACTTTTCTATAAGCTGTGTAATGATTCACAAAATGTATTATTCGATTCCAGACTTTACTGTGGTGTGTCATTTCGAAACATTTTTTCAAAACAGCATTAAATAAAAATGGTCAAAAATGTGCCTTACATGAATATGTTAATGTTTTTTTCTGTTTATTATGATAAGGTGAGATTACCCTTCATTAGTCCCACAGCTGGGGAAAAAACTGTGGTAAAAAATGCCTAAAAATGCCTATTTTTATAGTGTAAACCCTAAATATGTCCCAAATACGCCCCCAAAACACTTACATTTCATTTAAAACTCATTAGCCTTAAAAAATGTAAAGGTAAAACCATATCCATGGGTTTATACCGATGTTACCCCTGTATAGACTGTACTGTAATTCAGGCACTGGCGTTTTCTTTGGTATGTGCTGTCGTTTTCTTTGGTATAAGCAAGTAAATACACTAATAAATGAATTTAATTTACAGTAATAAAAATACAGGGCTTTAGTAAGAACAAAACTAAAAACACTGGACGTCTCCATGGACGCTCCATGGAGAAATTAATAACGTTCTCGGCTTGGCTACTTTTAACCGCCTCTGAGTACAGCGGACTGTGACATCCGGGCCTTGTACACCACGCCCCCTCGTCCTTGTGCTGGTTGTTTATGTTTGGGGCTGCGCTGAGCAGTGGAAGTTACAGTATTCAATGTGATAAAAAGTACAATATTTGAGATAAAAGCTGTGCTTTATAAATTCCACAGTCTAACATACTCATGCAACTAGTCATTAAGGGACATGGCACAGACGAGAGAGAGAGAGCCTCTGTGGGAACAGCATGGGCTCTTAACTGAATATGTGAGAGACTTACAGAAACATTGCTTGGGAAACATCTAGCCCTGGTAGAATCAAAGAAACACAGCCTGAAGGTGAGAGCTACAGAGAGAAAGGCTGCCATGGACTTGAATTTTCAGAAATGTACTTACGAGTAAAGAAGCAAGCTGAGAGCAACATGTTTTTGACACCTTACTCAGATTATTGCATCAACATTCAGGAAAATGTCACTACTGGAACCTGTATAGTTCAAGTTCATAAAGCACATTATCATCCTCAAAAGGTCATTCCTATATAACTGTAAAGTTATATTTTATAACTTTATGTGGATACAACTGTATATACATACAATATCCATCTCAGCAGAAATAAAAGGAAGGGTAAAGGGCAAAAAAGCATCCAACATTTTGTGCAATCTGTAACACAATTGCAGCATCATCCCACTGATCTTGGAACCATGTAGTGTGAACACACTCTTCCAGTAGTTTGTACTGAAATAAACTCCTTAAACCTGGCCAGCGGCCACAGGTAATCCAAACTTTTATTACACACTTCTATAACTTACAAATAAGTCAGCTTGTATTGTAGTCTATGCAGTTGCTGAATAATAAGCCTTAAGATGTAACAAAAAAAAGAATTTTAAGTTAAAATGTTATTATGAAGTGTGCAAAAATGAACAGTTTCACTGGCCAAACTCTGCTGTACTGTCATCAAAACACTCATTGCATTAAACATGATGGCATCTGTGAGGGAGGAGAATTCAGTGACGCCTCATAGTGAATGGTGTTTTCTGAAAGAGTCAGACACAATTCACAGTTGCATCTGTTTGGATTTGCAGACCTTGCAGGACTGAAATAAGGAAGAACTCTTGTTTAGCACAAATGGTTGCTCAGTTTGACCTACCATGTTTGTGAGTATGAGTGTGTGTGTAGGGTTTTTACTTGCCACCTTAACAGTAACCTTTAGTGTAATTGGTGGTGGGTGGAAGCGCAGTTGAGCCTGATGTGGAATTGTCCATTCCATCTGAAAACTGAAATAAAACAGCATTTATATAAGCTTTAGATTACAAAGAAGCCTACAGAAAAGCCATACACTTTACTGTAGTGCTACAGTTCCTTCATAATACTACTCAAGACCCTTCACTCATATATTAAGATAATGCTGGTCCCTCTCCATATGGATGAGCCACTAATATGAACCCACACTGTGGTGGAAAGTGAGTTAAAGTGATTAGTTTGAATACTGATCAGTTTCTAACCACAGTCAAAGCTCTTATACATGTTGACAGGTCAGTGATCAACATCACTGGTGTCAGGAGAGAGCTGTCCTCCAGAGAGCTGATGCTGACATAGCATGTCAATACTTGAATCAGACTGTTATTTTTTTTGGGTCACTACAATATTACCTCACATGGAATATATTTACATGCGCAAATCATCACAAAACGCAGAAAATTGGATGCTGGCAATTATGATTAGAAGCACCTATAATCATGTCAGTAAATGCCAGGCAATAAAATGTTACTGAACACATGACATATTCTAACCCTATATTGATATAAATCCTGGTAGAAAAGGTTGTACAAAGTTTGCTCCTGTAATTTGTACCTCCTTTTTCACCCAAATTAATCATGGCCAGTTAACACCGTCTAACTAAGACTCCCTAAATAGCATGATGCTACCAGTCTGGGAGGGTGAGAGCTAGTATATGCTCTCATGGGCTGAAAGATTTTGGGATTCATTGATCTATTACCAGTGGTGCAAACCCTATATATATATATATAAACATATACATGTTTAGTTTAATTAAACAGTGAGGTTTTATAGTTCTATAGATGTTTGTAGTGTTGAATTATGTTTGTAGTGCTGGATAGGGTTTGTTAGAAGACCTGACTGAAGAAATCATAATTGGGTCTTTTTATAATATTATTAACACACTCAGCCCTTCCCCCGGAAAATACGGTCACTATTATTAGCTTTTAGAACTTTGGTCATTTTGTTTGCCTTATAGCGATGTGGTGATTAAAAACCAGTAGCATGGTTTGTGTGTGTGTGTGTGTGTGTGTGTGTGTTTGTGTGTGTGTGTTTGAATATGTGTGTTAAAATATTCTCTTTGAATCATGATTTGGACTTCAAAAGAAGCAAGCCAAGTCAATTTGGATTTTATTGGAGATATACTTTTAGGTAGAGAGAAGCAGATATGTATGGAGGTAGTATAGAGCAGTGCAAGACGCCAATGATGTGCAAGAATATACTGTATATGGTCAGTGTTCAGTGTATATGTGCAAAGGTTCAGTGCAAGCAATGCTTAATGTTTGCTTAAGATGTAATGCACTGGAGGGGGCTGAGGGCACTTGATGGGGGGTTTAAGAGGATCTGGAGTTGGATGGTGACAGGGAGTTAAGGATTCTGACAGCTTGGGGGAAGAAACTGTTGCAGAACCTGGCTGTGTTTCTCCTTATGCTGCAGAACCTTCTACCTGATGGCAGGGGGTCAAACGTATGTGATGGGTGGGAGGGGTCCTTTAGAATAGCAGAGGCTCTGCATAGACAGTGTGTCTTGAAGATATCCTGGATTGAAGGTGGGAGATCCTGATGATCTTCTTAGCTATCCTCACTATAGCTATCCGCTCTTGTGCTGTGCAGTTCCCAAACCACACAGTGATGCAGATGGTCAACACACTCTCAACAGTTCCTTTGTAGAAGGTCCTGGGACAGGTGGTGGCGGACTGGCATGTTTAGTCTCTTTAGGAAATGAAGGCATTGTTCTACTTTCTTTGCAGCAAAGTGGGTGTTGATGGTCCTGTTGAGGTCTTCAGAGATGTGCACACTAAGGAACACTAAGTCAGTCAGCATCTCTTTTGTCTTTGCAACATTCAGAGAGATTGTTCTCACCACACCATCTCACCAGCTGTTCGACCTCCTCTCTGTATTGTATTTCATTGTTGTTGCTGATGAGGCCCACAACAGTGGTGTCATCCGCAAACTTAACAACGACATTGTACTCAGACTTGGTGGTGCAGTCGTGGGTGAGCAGCGTCAACAGGAGTGGACTCACTACACATCCCCCGTGTGCTCATGTGCTCAGAGTGATGGTGTCTGAAGTTCTGCTGCCAATGCACTGGGGTCGTCTTGTTAGAAAGTGTAGAATTCAGTTGCAGAGAGGAGTGTTGAAGCCCAGCACAGAGAGTTTCCTCACAAGCTGGTGGGGGATGATTGTGTTGAACACTGAACTGAAGTAAATGAACAGCATCCTCAAGTATCCTTGGTGTTCAGGTGAGACAGTGTGGTGTGCAGGGTGTAGGAGATTGCATTGTCAGTGGAGCGGTTTGGCCAGTAAGCAAATTAGAGAGGGTCGAGCGAGTTGGGGAAAATGGAGTTGATATGTCTTTTGACCAGCCACTGAAATGTGATGTAAGTAAGTGCTATGGGGCCGTAGTCGTTTAGACACGTGAGAGGAGCATGAACATAACTCACCTCTTCTGCTTTTCATCCAGTTTTTCATTTGTCAGAGCGAGATGCTGCTGCTACTGCTATCTGGAAGAAACGGTATAGAGACACTCTTTAAAGAAACAGTTCCAATACAGTCATGTGACAGCTTTTTGGGCTGGTGGTTAGGGAGTTGCCCGTGGGTTAAATGCAGAGAACAATTTCACTTTACACTTTTTTAAAAACTTAACCATTTTAAAACCCACAAATTTGAACTGCTAACCAAAGAAACTTATATGAGTGTTGCAGGTGCTTTGATCTTTGCTAGGTGTCTCTTTTACAAGCATCTAAACATAGAGTATGGCCTGTTTATTGTGAGATTTAAGAAGAACCTCCTGTTCTCCTATTGTGAGATTTAAGATTCTAGTTTCTTTTAGTGATGTTTTATGTACCTATGCACTCAAGTTTTCTATTCTTTGCATGTGATTACAAGTGAAATATGTAATTTATATGGTAATACTTTGGAAAATGACAATACTTTTCTTCAGGATGGAGTAGTGGTTAGTGTTGTAGTCTCACAGTGAAAAGATCATGGGTTTAATTCCTGTCTGGGAGTCTAAGTGGGCCTCCTCTATCTATGTTAAGCAAATGAGAGATGCTAAATTGCTTTCAGGTGTGACTGTGTTTGTCTGCCCTGCAATGGGCAGAGGGTTTCTCCTTTCGCTATGAAAGATGTAAAAAGTATGAGAATCTTACAATTAAAAGTTTTGATTTACCATGATGATTAGTATGAATGGGTTAACCAACTCTGTTCCAATACCATATTGGCCTGCATGTTTTTGCTTTTTGAAGAGCATTTTCTAGCATCACTAACTTGTCTCCTCATGCTGAGGCTTTCCCCCTGCCAATTAATTAGGAGTCAGATATAAAAATGGGCTGTTGTGAGCTGGTGAAATTGATTCTTTCCACTTGGTGCACACATAACAAGCTGACAGCAGGAGATACCAGGCTTCGTCAACAGTGGGACATGTGCCTGCCTTTTATAGCACCCTAATAAAGCCTTGCTGGTTGTGCCAAGACACAGGCCACACACAAAGGTATACAGCATGCCCAGTAATGTCTTAGAGGATGACTGCATGGCTAGTCATCTATATAGAAATTAGCTGTGTTTTGGCATTGCAGAAAGTGTCTCAGAAACACCTCTCACCTCTGGCAATGCATATAAAAAGGAATTCAGTTTTTATTAGGTTCTGCTTTAGCAATACCCATTGAGCCACTAATCCCTTTTTGGGTTCTGCCGGTTCAGCTCAGCAGTGTGCTTGGGTATGATTACACTGCTAGCCATCTATTCTCCAATCTTTGAGAATAATTTGGAAATGAGTAGGTAAAATTGTTTGTACAAGGATTAAAGCAGTGGTTCCCAAACTGGGGGGCACGCCATATGGCTAAAAGTGAGCGATTTCATTCTACGATCTCTTTATCTGTGAATAGATACTTTTGGTGCAATAGAGCTTCTTTTAAATTTACGACATTGTAAGACAAGACACTTTTCTTAAATACTTTTTCGCCAATCGTGTTGGCTGTGACCTAAACCAATTCAAAATCATTTCTCTTTAAAAAAACTGCTCAACTTAAAAATTTGTTTTTGGTTGAAGTACATTACTTAAGATGACCATCAAAGGGTATTATCTTTAAACGGATTTGTCATTCACCTTCGATAACAATGCTTGTTAAGTGTTTGCTTTGTATATAAATATTCAGTGGTAGCAGTTGGTGGCCTGGTGGTTAGGGCATTCGCCCTGCAATCAGGAAGTTGTAGGTTTGATTCCCAAGACTGCTAAGAAAATCCAAGGTACAATCCCCACACACTGCTCCCTGGGCTCTGTAGCGTGAGGGAAGAGCCCAAGCATGGATAGAAGCAAGAGGGCTGGTTTAATCACGCTCTTTGATCTACAAATGCTCTGGAACAGAGTTAGATTCCCACCAGAACCAACATTCACAATTATGCACAATAAGGTGAGTACTCATGTGAATCCTGAAGTAGAAACGGCAGGGCGAGAATTAAGACTCAATGACTGAGGAAACCACTCTTCCTGTTTATAAACCTTGTGACGCGCCCATTTCCTGTGACCTTTGTGCGCCACCTGACATGTGCATGTGACAGTACCCCCCCTCTCTCGATGGTCCAAGCTGGGAGGATACCCTGTAATGGTTGTCCTGGATGAGGGTTTGATCCAAAATGAACCGTCTGGGAATCCAAGACCGTTCCTCCGGACCATAGCCTTCCCAGTCAACTAGGAGTCCCCCGGCCATGGCATCGCGAGTCGAGGATCCGCCGGACAGTGTATGCAGGACCTCCATTAATGATCGGGGGGGAGGAGGATCAGGAGCAGCTGGAACCAGGGTTTAAAGTGAGAGACGTGGAACACAGGGTGAGTCCGGAGAGAGGCAGGCAGCTAGAGCCGGAAGGTGACAGGGTTAATCCTGTGGGTGATGCGGTAGGGTCCAACGAAGCGTAGTGATAACTTTTGTGACTCAGTGCGAAGATGAAGGTTCTTGGTGAATAGCCAGACCCTATCACCTACATGGTACAATTGTCCCGGTGGGGGTCGGTGGCGATGTTGGTGAGTGTAATGCTGGTTGGCCTTCTGGATGGCATCTCTCACCTGGAGCCTGTTGGGCCGACGGTAGATCAAATTCTGGTTTCTGATGATTAAACATCGGTGGTTGGAAACCGTAGCATACCTCAAAAGGACTCAACCCAGTAGCGGAGACAGTGAGGAGATTATGGGACAGTTCAGCCCAAATGATGTAGTGGGCCAAGGACCACTGACGATCCGCAACGAAACATCTCAGAAAGCGCCCTTCAGTTGTTGGTTGGTCCGCTCCGTCTGACCAACCAGTCTGTGGATGGTACCCAGAAGACAGACTACAGGTGGCTTCGATCACACAGCACAAGGCCTTCCAGAACCTGGCTGTGAACTGGGGCCCTCTGTCCGAGACGATGTCCTTGGGGAAACTATGCAAATGGACTATGTGCTCTAGAATAAATTTAGCTGTGGTTTTAGCTGAGGGGAGCCCATTGAGTGCCAACAGGTGCACGGCCTGGGAGAAGCAGTCCACAATAGTGAGGATGGTATTTTTTCCTTCCGAATCTGGCAGTCCAGTGACAAAATCCTTATCATCCGATGCCATCTTAGGCCAACAAAAGGCCCGCTGGAGGAGAGAGAGGGTGTGGTTAACTCCCAGATGGCCCGCAATGGCGAAGGAATGGGCCCACTGGATGGTTTCGGATTGCAAGGTTGTGAGTATGAAAAGTCGTTCAGGCGCCGTGGCTGCTGGAGGGGGCTCCAAGGTCTGCCCCTGATGGACTCAATCTTCCAACTCCCACCGGGGGGCAAAACAACTATTTCCGATGGAATAATAGGCACCCGGGGTTCATCCTCCTGATGGACATGGGACAGGGCATCCGCCTTAGTGTTCTTCGACCTCGGATGGTAAGAGATGGTGAAGTTAAACTGCTCAAAGAATAGAGCCCACCGCGCCTGTCAGGCGTTTAGTTGTTTCGCCTGCTGGATGCCTACGAGGTTCTGATGATTGGTCCAAACCACAAATGGGTCACGGCCGCCCTGAAGCCAGTGACACCATTCTTCCAGAGCCCACTTGATGGTCAACAGCTCACGGTCTGCCAAGGGCTGCCAACTCTCACGCAATGAGCCTGAGACACACGCATCTGATTGTCTTCACATGCTCTCATGCCACCTTCGATTTCTCACACTGAAAATCTATGTTCTTTATCGGATCTAGGCAGCCCTTTGTGCACACTCCTCAAGGGTAGGTGGTGCACCTAATGATGCAGCAGTCCTCGGCAAATGAAGAAGTAATCTCCCCCTCCCCCCCCCACTCAAATGCTTGGCAGTTAAGGCGGGAACCAGCAACGCCCCCATCCCC